>OZ025252.1:1246840-1786914 GCA_964019135.1 Arenicola marina
GGCCATTTTTCTGATTTTGTTAACGTTAACTCTCACAGATTCGAAGCTTTTTTCTATACTCTAAATCCCACCTTAGTCCAAACATCACCCACACCCCACCCTAGTCAATATATCACCCACACCCCACCCTGGTCCATACATCACCCACACCCCACCCTGGTCATACATCACCCACACCCTCACGCCTCCCCCACACCCCACACTGGTTCATATATTACCCACACCCCACCCTATTCCAAACATCACCCACACCCCACCCTGGTCCATACATCACCCACACCCCACCCTGGTCCATACCTCACCCACAGCCCACCCTGGTCCATACATCACCCACACCCCACCCTGGTCCATACATCACCCACACCCCACCCTGGTCCATACATCACCCACAGCCCACCCTAGTTCATACCTCACCCACATACCACCCTGGTCCATACATCACCCACACTCCACCCTGGTCCATACATCACCCACACCCCACCCTGGTCCATACATCACCCACAGCCCACCCTAGTCCAAACATCACCCACACCCCACCCTGGTCCATACATCACCCACACCCCACCCTGGTCCATACATCACCCACAGCCCACCCTGGTCCATACATCACCCACACCCCACCCTGGTCCATACATCACCCACACCCCACCCTGGTCCATACATCACCCACAGCCCACCCTAGTTCATACATCACCCACATACCACCCTGGTCCATACATCACCCACACCCCACCCTAGTCCAAACATCACCCTCACCCTCACGTCTCCCCCACCCCCCACCCTAGTCCATACATCACCCACACCCCACCATAGTCCATACACCACCCACACCCCACCTTAGTCCATACATCACCCACACTCCACCCTAGTCCATACATCACCCACACCCCACCCTGGTCCATACATAACCAACACCCCACCCTAGTCCATACATCACCCACACCCCACCTTAGTCCATACATCACCCACACCCCACCCTAGTCTAAACATCACCCTCACCCTCAGGTCTCCCCCACCCCCCAACCTAGTCCATACATCACCCACACCCCACCATAGTCCATACATCACCCACACCCCACCCTGGTCCATACATCACCCACACCCCACCCTGGTCCATACATCACCCACACCCCACGCTGGTCCATACATCACCCACACCCCACCCTGGTCCATACATCACCCACACCCCACCCTGGTCCATACATCACCCACACTCCACCCTGGTCCATACATCACCCACACCCCACCCTGGTCCATACATCACCGACACCTCACCCTGGTCCATACATCACCCACACCCCACCCTGGTCCATACATCACCCACACCCCACCCTGGTCCATACATCACCCTCACCCTCACGTCTCCCCCACCCCCCACCCTAGTCCATACATCAGCCACACCCCACCATAGTCCATACATCACCCACACACCACCCTGGTCCATACATCACTCACACCACACCCTGGTCCATACATCACCCACACTCCACCCTGGTCCATACATCACCCACAACCCACCATAGTCCATACATCACCCACACACCACCCTGGTCCATACATCACCCACACCACACCCTGGTCCATACATCACCCACACCCCACCCTGGTCCATACGTCACCCTCACCCCACCTTAGTCCATACATCACCCATACTCCACCCTGGTCCATACATCACCCACACCTCACCCTGGTCCATACATCACCCACACCCTACCCTGGTCCATACATCACCCACACCCCACCCTGGTCCATACATCACCCTCACCCTCACGTCTCCCCTACCCCCACCATAGTCCATACTTCACCCACACACCACCCTGGTCCATACATCACCCACACCACAACCTGGTCCATACATCACCCACACTCCACCCTGGTCCATACATCACCCACACTCCACCCTGGTCCATACATCACCCACACCCCATCATAGTCCATACATCACCCACACCCCACCCTGGTCCATACATCACCCACACCCCATTCTGGTCCATACATCACCCTCACCCTCACGTCTCCCCCACCCCCCAACCTAGTCCATACATCACCCACACCCACCATAGTCTATACATCACCCACACACCACCCTGGTCCATACATCACCCACACCCCACCCTGGTCCATACATCACCAACACCCCACCCTGGTCCATACATCACCCACACCCCACCCTGGTCCACACATCACCCACATTCCACCCTGGTCCATACATCACCCTCACCCTCACGTCTCCCCCACCCCCACCATAGTCCATACATCACCCACACACCACCCTGTTCCATACATCACCCACACCACACCCTGGTCCATACATCACCCACACTCCACCCTGGTCCATACATCACCCACACCCCATCATAGTCCATACATCACCCACACCCCACCCTGGTCCATACATCACCCACACCCAACCCTGGTCCATACATCACCCTCACCCTCACGTCTCCCCCACCCCCAACCTAGTCCATACATCAGCCACACCCCACCACAGTCCATACATCACCCACACACCACCCTGGTCCACACATCACCCACACCACATCCTGGTCCATACATCACCCACACCCCACCCTGGTCCATACATCACCCACACCCCACCATAGTCCATACATCACCCACACACCACCCTGGTCCATACATCACCCACACCCCACCCTGGTCCATACATCGCCCACACCCCACCCTGGTCCATACGTCACCCACACCCCACCTTAGTCCATACATCACCCACACCCCACCCTGGTCCACACATCACCCACACTCCACCCTGGTCCATACATCACCCAAACCTCACCCTGGTCCATACATCACCCACACCCCACCCTGGTCCATACATCACCCACACCCCATCCTGGTCCATACATCACCCTCACCCTCACGTCTCCCCCACCCCCCACCCTGGTCCATACATCACCTACACTCCACCCTGGTCCATGCATCACCCACACCCCACCATAGTCCATACATCACCCACACTCCACCCTGGTCCATACATCACCCACACCCACCATAGTCCATACATCACCCACACACCACCCTGGTCCATACATCACCCACACCACACCCTGGTCCATACATCACCCACACTCCACCCTGGTCCATACATCACCCACACCCCACCATAGTCCATACATCACCCACACACCACCCTGGTCCATACATCACCCACACTCCACCCTGGTCCATACATCACCCACACACCACCCTGGTCCATACATCACCCACACCACACCCTGGTCCATACATCACGTACACTCCACCCTGGTCCATACATCACCCACACCCCACCATAGTCCATACATCACCCACACTCCACCCTGGTCCATACATCACCCTCACCCTCACGTCTCCCCCACCCCCCACCCTAGTCCATACATCACCCACACCCCACCATAATCCATACATCACCCACACACCACCCTGGTCCATACATCACCCACACCCCACTCTGGTCCATACATCACCCACACCACACCCTGGTCCATACATCACCCACACACCACCCTGGTCCATACATCACCCAAACCTCACCCTGGTCCATACATCACCCACACCCCATCCTGGTCCATACATCACCCTCACCCTCACGTCTCCCCCACCCCCCACCCTAGTCCATACATCACCCACACCCCACCATAGTCCATACATCACCCACACACCACCCTGGTCCATGCATCACCCACACCACACCCTGGTCCATACATCACCCACACCACACCCTGGTCCATACATCACCCACACCACACCCTGGTCCATACATCACCCACACCCCACCATAGTCCATACATCACCCACACACCACCCTGGTCCATACATCACCCACACCCCACCATAGTCCATACATCACCCACACACCACCCTGGTCCATACATCACCCACACACCACCCTGGTCCATACATCACCCACACCACACCCTGGTCCATACATCACCCACACCACACCCTGGTCCATACATCACCCACACACCACCCTGGTCCATACATCACCCACACCCCACCATAGTCCAAACATCACCCACACTCCACCCTGGTCCATACATCACCCACACACCACCCTGGTCCATACATCACCCACACCACACCCTGGTCCATACATCACCCACACCTCACCCTGGTCCATACATCACCCACACACCACCCTGGTCCATACATCACCCACACCACACCATAGTCCATTCACCACCAACACCCTCACGCCTCCCCCCACACCCCTCACGTCTCCCCCCACACCCCTCACGTCTCCCCCACACCCCTCACGTCTCCCCCCACACCCCTCACGTCTCCCCCCACACCCCTCACGTCTCCACCCACACCCTCACGTCTCCAGCGCCCGGGGATAAGCACTAGACGTGTGTCCCCTAAGGGCCCCCGCCCTCTCATTACAAGCACACCTTCACCCCCCCACCCCCCTCCACCACCACTACCCCCCTACACCTCCATCTCATCACACTCCCTCACCACGTCCACGACCCCCCCTGCCGCCGCCCCCTCCCCCCTCCTCACATTACGTGTCTCTATGAGGGATGCGCACCTCAACCCACTTTTTTTGCCCCCCCCCCCCTCCCGCCTTCCTCTCTTGTTCCTCCCCCGTTACATGTGTCTGTGAGGGGCGTACCCCTCCCTCTTCTAGCACCTCCAGACAGGGTGCTCAGGTGCCTAGTACCAGGTAATCCCGCGTGTTTGCTGGCCAAATTCTTGTCTCCCCCCTATCGAGAGGCGAGAACAGACGTTTGTTTCCAGTCCATGGTGGGCGGGTCAAGAGCGAACCGACACAGTCCTCGAGTGCGCAGCCCCCCACCGCAGAGTGCTCCGCCTAGCGGTGTGAAGTGCGTCATCTAGCGGTGTTGTCTGCGCCACCTAACGGCGTAGATTGCGCCACCTAACGTTGCAGAGTGTAACAGCAACAAGGTAAAGAAAGTGCGCCACTTAGCGGCGTACAATCAAGGCTTGTGGAGGGCATGTCACCCTTTGTGAAATGCGTCACCAGCGCTGAGCAGGGCGCCACCTACCGGTGAAGGATGCGCCACCTAACAGTGTACGGTGAGCCATCTAACGGTGTAGGATGCGCCACCTACCGGTGTAGGATGCGCCACCTTACGGTGTAGGATGCGCCACCTAACGGTGAAGGGTGCGCCACCTAACAGTGTACGGTGAGCCATCTAACGGTGTAGGATGCGCCACCTAACGGTGTAGGATGCGCCACCTAACGGTGTAGGGTGCGCCACCTACCGGCGTGGGGTGCGCCACCTGACGGCGTAGAGTGCGCCACCTACCGGTGTAGGGTTCGCCACCTAACGCTGATGAGTGCGCCACCTACCGGTGTAGGGTTCACCACGTAACGGTGTGGGGTGCGCCACCTACCGGTGTAGGGTGCGCCACCTACCGGTGTAGAGTGCGCCACCTAACGGCGTAGAGTGCGCCACCTAACGGTTTAGAGCGTCACATGACGGCGTAGAGCACCATCTAGCGGTGTATATTTACTGACGGCATAAAATGCGCCACCTGACGGTGTACTGCAGCACCAATGGTGTAGACTGCACCACCGACGATGTGGAGTGCGCCGCCTGGCGGTGTAGAATGTAGTGGAGACGCGCGGAAGTCGCTCTCACCAGCCAGCCACACTATGTAGTCGATCGAGTGTCCCGGTTTTTCATTTAAATGCCACCTTTTTTGTAATAAAACGCCTGGCGTGAAGTGTCGCAGACACCCAGTATCACTTAATGGAGTTCTGTCGCCATGAAGGGGCATTATCGCCTAGAACCGGAGTGTGTGTGGGGGGGGGGGGGGGGGGGCCGGGGGTGACGGGGCATGGGAAGGGGGTGTGGGGTAGGGTTAGGATGGTGGCGGAGCATGGGGCAGGGGCGGGAGGGTCAGGGTGGTGGCCCCGTTATTGTGAGTCTGGGGTGGGGGTAGGTGTGGTGCCTGTGGGCGGAAGGGGGGGGGGTAGGGTGACAGCATAAGGAGATCCATGGCATCAGACGGGGCTTGCTCGCTCTTACGGTCGAGATAGAAAAGTTTTCCCATAGTTTTGGGGTTCCAGTCGATGGTTGTTGAATGGAATCAATTATATATTTCCGCCGGTTGAACCTACGAACATTACCTAACCGCGGGCGGAGGGTGGGAAAAGGGTGGGTGGAGAGGGTGACTTGGAGCGGCGGGAGGGGTAGGGTCTGTGGGTGGGGTGACGGGGGTTGGGATCAAGGGTGAGGCGAGGTGTAATATCTGGGGGCGACTGGCGGGGTCTGTTTGGCCCTGTCTTGAGCGCCCCGGCCTCACGCAGTCGAGGCAGCGAGACTTCTGGTCCCCGTCCACCCAGCGCTTCCATCTGTCAACATACACTTATGCACTTACCCAACACCTTGGCTAGCCACGTTTATATTCCCCTCACACACACATACATATCACCCCTGACACAACCCAACCCGCCCCCACCCCTTCTCCCCCCGCCCCGCGCCGCCCCAGCCCCCAAACCCCTGCCCCCTCCTTCCACAATCCGCGCGTCGGTATCACCGCCATAGACGTGCATGTCGCTCCCCCCCCCCCCACCCCCACCCCCGCCCCACCCTCACTCACGCACATCCATGTCACCTTTGACCCCGTTTCTCCACCCCCGCCGGCCTGTTCCTCGTAGCACCCCCCGACCCCCACCCGACCCTCCACACTACCACTTCCCCCAGTCCTTGCGGTTAGGCCACCCTATCACCCTCATGACGCAAGCCCTGACTGCCCGGTCGCTTATTTCACCTCTCCTCCTTCGACAAGACACTTTGCCTCAGCGTTTTATACGTTCCTCTTAAGCCACATATTATTATACCATTCTGCTTTCTTGAGCCATCTCTAGTTCAAACACTTCTACCCTCTCAACATCCTTATTGTTAACTCCTGTACCACCTCCGGTTGTTGACCTTTGACCCATACATCATCTCAAATTCCAAATTATGAACTCTTATTCTTTATTATTTCTTAACCCTTGAAGCACTTTTATATTATTAATTTTGCAGCGTATCTGCTTCCTTTTTACTAACTCTCATGTACGGCATTTAAAGATGATAGACAGGCGAGGCATCGAGAGTGACAGAAGGCTTGAGCTGGCTAGCTTGGTTAACGTCGTTTACGTAGGATGTTCTCATGTCGCGACAATAGCAGGGAATATAGAAGTCATGTTTCCGGGAGTAACAGACTGCTCTTTACTAGATTTAGACATTTGCACCGTTTGGGGTCGAACTTCGCACAGACCGCTTGGGCAGGCCTAGCAGAGTGCACTCGCCAGCAGGTGACTGCGCTACCAACTGGACCAACGAGTGACTCCATAAGAGGACGAACATGGCGGACGAGTTTAAGAGGACAATCATAGAGATTTGGGAAATGAAAATAATGATGAAGAGGATGAAGATCATGGAGAGAAGAGACATGAAAATGCCATGAAAGAGATGATAGAGAACGCTTTGAGAGCGAGACGCGATGATACGAGACGAGATGAAAAGACAGTCAAGACGAGACGTTACGAGAAGTTACGAGACGAGGTCAGATGAAAAGACAGTCGAGACGAGTCAACATGAAACACAACACGATACGAGATGAGACGAAGTCAGACGCCAGAAGAGACGAGACAAGATGAGACGAAGTCAGACGCCAGAAGAGACGAGACAAGATGAGACGAAGTCAGACGCCAGAAGAGACGAGACAAGATGAGACGAAGTCAGACGCAAGAAGAGACGAGACAAGACGAGACGAAGTCAGACGCCAGAAGAGACGAGACAAGATGAGACGAAGTCAGACGCCAGAAGAGACGAGACAAGATGAGATGAAGTCAGACGCCAGAAGAGACGAGACAAGATGAGACGTGACGAAATGAGAGCAGAGACGAGAGCCTTGATAACATACTGTACTATGGTATAACGTAAAAGGGTTAAGGTAGTATGTGAGGGGGGGGGGGAGGGTCGTCGTGGAAATAAATTGCGTGTTCTCATATTAGAAACAGACTTGTTATAACAGTATTCCTGTCAATGCGGCTTAGTTGAAAATAGTGGTAATGCGTTCAACGAGCAGACCCCCGTGTGATGTAACTTCTCCGGACACTTTAATGACGACGTCACTCTTGCCGTTTAGGTTCTCCGCCCAGCTGTCGAACCGCGGCTGTCCGGGCCGAGGGGACACGTGGCGACCCAAGCGGCAGGAGTCTGTACCATCCCGCTAACACGGCTAACGTATTTGACTCCAGTGTGCGCAAAGTGAATGTAAGTAACTATACAGTGAGAGACTACTGCTGTACTATACCGCTCCAAGTCACCTCCATCCATCCATCTCCACCCACCGAACCGTTCCTCCATCCCACACCACCCACCCTCCCCCATCGACCCCACCCCCACGGTTTCCTTCCGCTATTTATCATATCACCTACAGGCGAATCAGGGACTTATAAAACACGGAATTTATCGAGCCGCATTCACCCACTGCGTCACAGACCACGACACCGGGGGGACTCGGGACACCTACCGGGACACCTACCGGGGCGCCATTACGCAACCTGATCTGACATACATTACACGATGATGGGTCTTATTTTAACAGCGGAAATTTATTTTACCGTTTTTTCTCCCCTTTTACTTGTGATTTTGCAGAGCATATCAAATAACTCACCGAGTTTTAGTGCCGCGCGTTGTGTGTGTGGCAGACGACCAGGCGGCCCGTCGTGGCCGACAGTGGCGCCACGGGGCGGACGACTCGGCACACCTCGCAGACGGTCCGCCATAGATCCGAGCGAAGCAGTCTGAGACCAACCCCCCAGTTTTATTGCCCCAGTCACCTCCGCCCCCTCCCTCACCTCCCCTTCTCCACCCCCGCCCTTTCTGTCTGTCTCTATCTATGTGTATAGTATATATATGAGATGGTATGTTGCTCTTCTTTTCCTGTCTGTGACAGCGATCACTTGAAGACTTGAACACAGACGGATGGATGGATTGGTGGTGGTGATTCTAGGCCAGCTTTGTGCTCATCGCACATCGCACATCGCTCATCGCACATCGCGCATCGCACATCGCTCATCGCACCTCCCCTTGAAATCGGCGCTGTAATGTCGCAGATACATCGACCGACAGATCCCACTCATCGAATAATCCCACCAACCCGGCGACAGATCCCACCGACCCGGCGACAGATCTCACCGACCCGGCGACAGATCCCACCGACCCGGCGACAGATCTTACCGACCCGGCGACAGATCCCACCGACCCGGCGACAGATCCCACCGACCCGGCGACAGATCCTACCGACCCGGCGACAGATCCCACCGACCCGGCGACAGATCCTACCGACCCGGCGACAGATCCCACCGACCCGGCGACAGATCCGACCGACCCGGCGACAGATCCGACCGACCCGGCGACAGATCCTACCGACCCGGCGACAGATCCCACCGACCCGGCGACAGATCCCACCGACCCGGCGACAGATCCTACCGACCCGGCGACAGATCCCACCGACCCGGCGACAGATCCTACCGACCCGGCGACAGATCCCACCGACCCGACGACAGATCCCACCGACCCGGCGACAGATCCCACCGACCCGGCGACAGATCCCACCGACCCGGCGACAGATCCCACCGACCCGGCGACAGATCCCACCGACCCGGCGACAGATCCCACCGACCCGGCGACAGATCCCACCGACCCGGCGACAGATCCCACCGACCCGGCGACAGATCCTACCGATCCGGCGACAGATCCTACCGACCCGGCGACAGATCCTACCGACCCGGCGACAGATCCTACCGACCCGGCGACAGATCCCACCGACCCGGCGACAGATCCCACCGACCCGGCGACAGATCCTACCGACCCGGCGACAGATCCCACCGACCCGGCGACAGATCCTAACGACCCGGCGACAGATCCTACCGACCCGGCGACAGATCCCACCGACCCGGCGACAGATCCTACCGACCCGGCGACAGATCCCACCGACCCGGCGACAGATCCCACCGACCCGGCGACAGATCCTACCGACCCGGCGACAGATCCCACCGACCCGGCGACAGATCCCACCGACCCGGCGACAGATCCCACCGACCCGGCGACAGATCCCACCGACCCGGCGACAGATCCTACCGACCCGGCGACAGATCCCACCGA
Source organism: Arenicola marina (assembly GCA_964019135.1). Taxonomy (NCBI): domain Eukaryota; kingdom Metazoa; phylum Annelida; class Polychaeta; family Arenicolidae; genus Arenicola; species Arenicola marina. Next base: position 1,256,974 of record OZ025252.1, read on the forward strand.
CCCGGCGACAGATCCTACCGACCCGGCGACAGATCCCACCGACCCGGCGACAGATCCTACCGACCCGGCGACAGATCCCACCGACCCGGCGACAGATCCCACCGACCCGGCGACAGATCCCACCGACCCGGCGACAGATCCTACCGACCCGGCGACAGATCCCACCGACCCGGCGACAGATCCCACCGACCCGGCGACAGATCCTACCGACCCGGCGACAGATCCCACCGACCCGGCGACAGATCCTACCGACCCGGCGACAGATCCCACCGACCCGGCGACAGATCCTACCGACCCGGCGACAGATCCCACCGACCCGGCGACAGATCTTACCGACCCGGCGACAGATCCTACCGACCCGGCGACAGATCCCACCGACCCGGCGACAGATCCTACCGACCCGGCGACAGATCCCACCGACCCGGCGACAGATCCTACCGACCCGGCGACAGATCCTACCGACCCGGCGACAGATCCTACCGACCGACAGATCCCACCGACTCTGCGACAGATCCCACCGACCCGGCGACAGATCCCACCGACCCGGCGACAGATCCCACCGACCCGGCGACAGATCCCACCGACCCGGCGACAGATCCCACCGACCCGGCGACAGATCCCACCGACCCGGCGACAGATCCCACCGACCCGGCGACAGATCCCACCGACCCGGCGACAGATCCCACCGACCCGGCGACAGATCCCACCGACCCGGCGACAGATCCCACCGACCCGGCGACAGATCCCACCGACCCGGCGACAGATCCTACCGACCCGGCGACAGATCCCACCGACCCGGCGACAGATCCCACCGACCCGGCGACAGATCCCACCGACCCGGCGACAGATCCCACCGACCCGGCGACAGATCCCACCGACCCGGCGACAGATCCTACCGACCCGGCGACAGATCCCACCGACCCGGCGACAGATCCTACCGACCCGGCGACAGATCCCACCGACCCGGCGACAGATCCCACCGACCCGGCGACAGATCCGACCGACCCGGCGACAGATCCCACCGACCCGGCGACAGATCCCACCGACCCGGCGACAGATCCCACCGACCCGGCGACAGATCCCACCGACCCGGCGACAGATCCCACCGACCCGGCGACAGATCCCACCGACCCGGCGACAGATCCCACCGACCCGGCGACAGATCCCACCGACCCGGCGACAGATCCTACCGACCCGGCGACAGATCCCACCGACCCGGCGACAGATCCTACCGACCCGGCGACAGATCCCACCGACCCGGCGACAGATCCCACCGACCCGGCGACAGATCCCACCGACCCGGCGACAGATTCTACCGACCCGGCGACAGATCCTACCGACCCGGCGACAGATCCTACCGACCGACAGATCCTACCGACCGACAGATCCTACTGACCGACATATCCTACCGACCGACAGATCCTACTGACCGACATATCCTACCGACCGACAGATCCTACCGACCGACAGATCCTACCGACCGACAGATCCTACCGACCGACATATCCTACCGACCGACAGATCCTACCGACCGACAGATCCTACCGACCGACATATCCTACCGACCGACATATCCTACCGACCGACAGATCCTACTGACCGACAGATCCTACTGACCGACATATCCTACCGACCGACAGATCCTACCGACCGACAGATCCTACCGACCGACATATCCTACCGACCGACAGATCCTCCCGACCGACATATCCTACCGACCGACAGATCCTACCGACCGACAGATCCTACTGACCGACAGATCCTACCGACCGACAGATCCTACCGACCGACAGATATTAACCGCCCGAAAAATCCTAACCATCGACAAAGGGCCGTGGCTCGGTGGCTGATTCACCCCTCGTTACGGAGTGGCATGGGGCACACATTCCCTCCCTACTCCCTCCCGGTGTCGCGACCAACAGATCCCACTGATCAACAGATCTTTCCGATAGAACAGAAAGCGTTCATCTCAGAGAAACACCAACTTTCTGCAATCGCGGCCCTCATGAAACACAGCTACCCCCCCACCCCCCTCCGCCCCTACCTAACACTCCACCTCCTCCCACTCATGCCCACGCCCATCCATCTACACCAAAATGCACCATTTAACTTGAAACAGAGCCGAGTACAAAGGGAGCCTCCGCTCCCCCCCCCCCCGCACCTCCTCCAAACCCTACCTCACCATGCACCCAAGGTCCACCCCACCACCCAATCCTTTTTTTCCCGTCCATCGTTTTACAGTGCCCTAAGCTACCTTATCCCAGCTGCCTTATCCCAGTACCCCAATCCTCGGCCTCCCCGCCCCCCACCTCTCAACCTGCGCCTCCCTCCCATCTGAAACTGTGCCCCCCCCCCTCCCAACCTCCGCACCCCCACCCCCGCCTTCTAGAAGGCCAGGTGCGCGCAATCGGGTATTAATGAGCATAAGAGGCCTTACCTTGAGCAGATCCGGGTCGGATTCGCCTTGGGCCGCCGGGGTGACGAGGGTCAGTGCCAGTAACACCAGGGCCGGCACCAGCCGAGCCGCCAGCACCGGGGCGTGCATTCCGTCGTAGATATCCCTCGGCGCCATGTCATGTGATGTGTGTGGGGGGTGTGTGTGTCAGGGGGAGAGGGGTGGCTGACCAAAACCACAATGCCAAGGTCAATTCCAAGGTCGCCTGGCCCTTTATTCCATCAACTTTCCACCTGGCTGTGGCACGGTCCCTCGGTGGGGGGGGGGGGGCGAGAGGGGGGTCAGCCCTCGATCGATGAGCGGTCAGGTCGCCTCCCTGGGCCGGGAGGGACAGGAGGGAGGCTCGGCCTCCCCGGGCCGCTGTGGCCCCCCTCGATGGATCCGATGTCGACCGTGGCCCGGCTATCTCAGCGGCCCTTGGTGGCGGGGCCCGGAGGGTGGGTCTGACGGTGCCCAGCTGGACACTTGAGCGGCCGCCGCCCGGCTCCGGCCCCGGACCCCTAGGCCCCCTGACCCTCGGCGCAGGGCGTGCACTGGGGCCGTGGCTCGGCGCGCTGATTCACCCCTGGTTACGGAGTGGCAGGGGGCCCACTCCCTACACTCCCTACACCCGGCGGTGGCGACGAAATCAAATATCAAATATAATAATGTTTGCGTTTGGGGCCACTTTTGAGTACACGGTAACAGTGTTCCGTGTCGCTGTTCCGCATTATCTCCTAGGTTGCGTTCAGTTTTGTTCTTTCTATCCTGTTAAACGAAGACGCCCGTCGTTATTGGCTTAAGAGACGTGTCACAGCAATGGGAGAGGAGAGAAGTGCTAGGCGAACCACGTGCCGTAGTCAAGACCTTTAAAAACCCGAACTACAGAACTCTAAAAGCGCTCTACATACACCTAAAAGCCTCTTGCGACCATTCCATATTTATATATACCTGTACCATCTCCGCTACAGACATCTACAAAACGTGTTCTGAACTGCCGAGACCCTGACATACCCATCTACATACCTACATATCCACTATAGGCACATCCATGTGTCTATAAGTCCATGAAAACCCCTCTACGAACCCCTATACAGACCTTATCTAGACCTATAACTGTCTACAGACCCCAGCAGGCCCTTCAAAAGATCTGTGCAGACCCTCTACAGACCACTACAGCAGACCTTCACAGACCCATTCACATACTTGTAAGACTCCAGAGACCCCTCTGGAGACTACCGCAGACCCCTCCACTGAGCTCTAAGACCCCCACACCCCCACACCCCCACACAACCCCCAACAGACCCCACGTGCACGTTGCGATCGCCTGATTACCACCCCCTCCGCAATCTGGACGATAATCACGGAACATACACAAAATACACACAGATCAACATTCACGGCAATATCCAAGGCCCGAGCAGCTCGGCGTGGTCGAGGCGCGGCCCCCAACACCACGGCCTTCCGTCGCGGGCGTCGTACCGGGGCAACCAGCGCCGAGGCCTTCCTGGAAGGCGAAGTGCTTCCGCGGCTCGGGGGAGGCAATTACGGAGCCGTCTCCATGCTGCTGGTGGTGCACATAACCACGACTGAACTCAGGTAAACTGGTGCTGGCCGCTCGCCCCAGCAATGGGCAGACCGACAGACAGCGCGGCCAGACAGCGGGGCGATAATGAATTGGCTCCCCCTATTTATTGATCACCGACAGAGATTCCAGCAGATATCCATTGCGCTAAATGTTTGTGTGTGAGTGTGGCTTTGTTTACATCTGACGACCCACGTAGCGGGCGGGTTGTGGATTTCCTCTGTGGAGTCTATATGACGGCGTCGCCGACTTATGTTGTGTTTTCCCTGGCGGTGCGGTAATCCACTGGTGAGAGCGAGAGCGTGTGTCTGTCTGTCCCTCTCTCTCTCTCTCTTGGTGAACACTCTCTCTCGCTGAGCCCTGCATGTGACCACACCGCTCCGCCCGCCGTCCGCCTGCCACTCACCGCGCTGTCTTGTCTGTCGTGCGTCCCGCCGGGCCGCCGCCCACCCCGGCCGCCGCCCGCCTCCCCCTCGCCACCGTGGTGGGGTGGGAGGGGGTGCGGGAGAGAGAGAGGGAGGGCGGGAGAGGGGAGCCGACGGTCTCTACCCGGCCTTTCCCCGGCCGACACCAAGCCGATCAAGGCATCGAAGTACGGGGGGGTGGGGTGACGTGGCGGGCGGGGGGTCGGGGGGGGGGGGCAGGGGGGTCGGGGGTCGGCATGCGTCACTAACACGGGGGGCCACGTGTTGCTCGGGGTATCCCACAGGGGTGCGCAGGGGGAGGGAGGGGAGATGAACCCGGCGGCGGGGCGGAAGGGGTGGATAGGTTCCATGGCGGATCTAGAGTGCGCACCAGCCCCCCCCCCCCTCCACCAGTAAGGTGCGCCGTCCGTCCATTATATGTGCCGCCCTCTTAAAATGCCCCGCCCCTAAGGTGCGCCGTCCGCCCATAAAATGTGCCGCCCTCTTAAAATGGCCCGCCCCTAAGGTGCGCCGTCCGCCCCTTAAGATGCGCCGCCCTCCCCTAAGATGCGCTGCCATCCCCTTAAGATGCGCCGCCCTCCCCTTAAGATGCGCCGCCATCCCCTTAAGATGCGCCGCCCTCCCTTAAGATGCGCCGCCCTCCCCTTAAGATGCGCCGCCCTCCCCTTAAGATGCGCCGCCCTCCCCTTAAGATGCGCCGCCCTCCCCTTAAGATGCGCTGCCATCCCCTTAACATGCGCCGCCCTCCCCTTAAGATACGCCACCCTCCCCTTAAGATGCGCCTCCATTCCCTTAAGATGCACCGCCCTCCCCTTAAGATGCGCCGCCCTCCCCTAAGATGCGCTGCCATCCCCTTAAGATGCGCCGCCCTCCCCTTAAGATGCGCCGCCCTCCCCCTAAGATGCGCCGCCCTCCCTTAAAATGCCCCGTCCTTATGATGCGCCGCCCTCCCTTAAAATGCCCCGTCCTTAAGATACGCCACCCTCCCCTTAAGATGCGCCGCCCTCCCCTTAAGATACGCCGCCCTCCCCTTAAGATGCGCCGCCCTCCCCTTAAGATGCGCCGCCCTCCCCTAAGATGCGCCGCCCTCCCCTTAAGATGCGCCGCCATCCCCTTAAGATGCGCCGCCCTCCCTTAAGATGCGCCGCCCTCCCCTTAAGATGCGCCGCCCTCCCCTTAAGATGCGCCGCCCTCCCCTTAAGATGCGCCGCCCTCCCCTTAAGATGCGCTGCCATCCCCTTAACATGCGCCGCCCTCCCCTTAAGATACGCCACCCTCCCCTTAAGATGCGCCTCCATTCCCTTAAGATGCACCGCCCTCCCCTTAAGATGCGCCGCCCTCCCCTTAAGATGCGCCGCCCTCCCCTTAACATGCGCCGCCCTCCCCTTAAGATGCGCCGCCCTCCCCTTAAGAGGCGCCGCCCTTCCCTTAAGATGCGCCGCCCTTCCCTTAACATGCGCCGCCCTCCCCTTAACATGCGCCGCCCTCCCCTTAAGATGTGCCGCCCTCCCCTTAAGATGCGCCGCCCTTCCCTTAAGATGCACCGCCCTCCCCTTAAGATGCGCCGCCCTCCCCTTAACATGCGCCGCCCTCCCCTTAAGATGCGCCGCGCTCCCCTTAAGATACGCCGCCCTCCCCTTAACATGCGCCGCCCTCCCCTTAAGATGTGCCGCCCTCCCCTTAAGATGCGCCGCCCTTCCCTTAAGATGCACCGCCCTCCCCTTAAGATGCGCCGCCCTCCCCTTAAGATGCGCCGCCCTCCCCTTAAGATGCGCCGCCTTCCCCTTAAGATGCCCCGCCCTCCCCTTAAGATGCGCCGCCCTTCCCTTAAGATGTGCCGCCCTGCGCCGCCCTCCCCTTAAGATACGCCGCCCTCCCCTTAAGATCCGCCGCCTTCCCCTTAAGATGCCCCGCCCTCCCCTTAAGATGCGCCGCCCTCCCCTTAAGATGCGCCGCCCTCCCCTTAAGATGCGCCGCCCTGCGCCGCCTTCCCCTTAAGATGCCCCGCCTTCCCCTTAAGATGCCCCGCCCTCCCCTTAAGATGCGCCGCCCTTCCCTTAAGATGTGCCGCCCTGCGCCGCCCTCCCCTTAAGATACGCCGCCCTCCCCTTAAGATGCGCTGCCCTCCCCTTAAGATGCGCCGCCCTCCCCTTAAGATGCGCCGCCCTCCCCTTAAGATACGCCGCCCTCCCCTTAAGATGCGCCGCCCTCCCCTTAAGATACGCCGCCCTCCCCTTAACATGCGCCGCCCTCCCCTTAAGATACGCCGCCCTCCCCTTATCATGCGCCGCCCTCCCCTTAAGATGCGCCGCACTCCCCTTAAGATGCGCCGCCCTCCCCTTAAGATGCGCCGCCTTCCCCTAAGATGCACCGCCCTCCCCTTAAGATGCGCCGCCCTCCCCTTAAGATGCGCCGCCCTCCCCTTAAGATGCGCCGCCCTCCCCTTAAGATGCGCCGCCCTTCCCTTAAGATGTGCCGCCCTGCGCCGCCCTCCCCTTAAGATACGCCGCCCTCCCCTTAAGATGCGCTGCCCTCCCCTTAAGATGCGCCGCCCTCCCCTTAAGATGCGCCGCCCTCCCCTTAAGATACGCCGCCCTCCCCTTAACATGCGCCGCCCTCTCCTTAAGATACGCCGCCCTCCCCTTAACATGCGCCGCCCTCTCCTTAAGATACGCCGCCCTCCCCTTAAGATGCACCGCCCTCCCCTTAAGATACGCCGCCCTCCCCTTAAGATGCGCCGCCCTTCCCTTAAGATGTGCCGCCCTGCGCCGCCCTCCCCTTAAGATGCGCTGCCCTCCCCTTAAGATGCGCCGCCCTCCCCTTAAGATGCGCCGCCCTCCCCTTAAGATACGCCGCCCTCCCCTTAACATGCGCCGCCCTCTCCTTAAGATACGCCGCCCTCCCCTTAAGATGCGCCGCGCTCCCCTTAAGATACGCCGCCCTCCCCTTAACATGCGCCGCTCTCCCCTTAAGATGTGCCGCCCTCCCCTTAAGATGCGCCGCCCTTCCCTTAAGATGCACCGCCCTCCCCTTAAGATGCGCCGCCCACCCCTTAAGATGCGCCGCCCTCCCCTAAAGATGCGCCGCCTTCCCCTTAAGATGCCCCGCCCTCCCCTTAAGATGCGCCGCCCTTCCCTTAAGATGTGCCGCCCTGCGCGGCCCTCCCCTTAAGATACGCCGCCCTCCCCTTAAGATGCGCTGCCCTCCCCTTAAGATGCGCCGCCCTCCCCTTAAGATGCGCCGCCCTCCCCTTAAGATACGCCGCCCTCCCCTTAACATGCGCCGCCCTCCCCTTAAGATACGCCGCCCTCCCCTTATCATGCGCCGCCCTCCCCTTAAGATGCGCCGCACTCCCCTTAAGATGCGCCGCCCTCCCCTTAAGATGCGCCGCCCTCCCCTTAAGATGCGCCGCCTTCCCCTAAGATGCACCGCCCTCCCCTTAAGATGCGCCGCCCTCCCCTTAAGATGCGCCGCCCTCCACTTAAGGTGCGCCGCCCTCCCCTTAAGATGCGCCGCCCTTCCCTTAAGATGTGCCGCCCTGCGCCGCCCTCCCCTTAAGATACGCCGCCCTCCCCTTAAGATGCGCTGCCCTCCCCTTAAGATGCGCCGCCCTCCCCTTAAGATGCGCCGCCCTCCCCTTAAGATACGCCGCCCTCCCCTTAACATGCGCCGCCCTCTCCTTAAGATACGCCGCCCTCCCCTTAACATGCGCCGCCCTCTCCTTAAGATACGCCGCCCTCCCCTTAAGATGCACCGCCCTCCCCTTAAGATACGCCGCCCTCCCCTTAAGATGCGCCGCCCTCCCCTTAAGATACGCCGCCCTCCCCTTAACATGCGCCGCCCTCCCCTTAAGATACGCCGCCCTCCCCTTATCATGCGCCGCCCTCCCCTTAAGATGCGCCGCACTCCCCTTAAGATGCGCCGCCCTCTCCTTAAGATACGCCGCCCTCCCCTTAACATGCGCCGCCCTCTCCTTAAGATACGCCGCCCTCCCCTTAAGATGCACCGCCCTCCCCTTAAGATACGCCGCCCTCCCCTTAAGATGCGCCGCCCTCCCCTTAAGATACGCCGCCCTCCCCTTAACATGCGCCGCCCTCCCCTTAAGATACGCCGCCCTCCCCTTATCATGCGCCGCCCTCCCCTTAAGATGCGCCGCACTCCCCTTAAGATGCGCCGCCCTCCCCTTAAGATGCGCCGCCCTCCCCTTAAGATGCGCCGCCTTCCCCTTAAGATGCGCCGCCCTACCCTTAAGATGCACCGCCCTCCCCTTACGATGCGCCGCCCTCCCCTTAAGATGCGCCGCCTTCCCCTAAGATGCGCCGCCCTCCCTTGAAATGCGCCGCCACTAAGATGCGCCGCCTTTCTCTTAAGACGCGCCGCCCTCCCCTTAAGATGCGCTGCCCTCCCCTTAAGATGCGCCGCCCTTCCCTTAAGATGCGCCGCCCTCCCTTGAAATGCGCCGCCACTAAGATGCGCCGCCTTTCTCTTAAGACGCGCCGCCCTCCCCTTAAGATGCGCTGCCCTCCCCTTAAGATGCGCCGCCCTTCCCTTAAGATGCGCCGCCCTCCCTTTAAGATGCGCCGCCCTCCCCTTAAGATGCGCCGCCCTCCCCTTAAGATGCGCCGCCCTCCCCTTAAGATGCGCTGCCCTCCCCTTAAGATGCGCCGCCCTTCCCTTAAGATGCGCCGCCCTCCCTTTAAGATGCGCCGCCCTCCCCTTAAGATGCGCCGCCTTCCCCTTAAGATGCGCCGCCCTCTTCTTAAGATGCGCTGCCCTCCCCTTAAGATGTGCCGCCCTGCGCTGCCCTCCCCTTAAGATGCGCCGCCGTCCCCCTAATATGCGCCGCCCTCCCCTTAAGATGCCCCGCCCTCCCCTTATGATGCCCCGCCCTCCCCTCAAGATGCGCCGCCCTCCCCTCAAGATGCCCCGCTCTTCCCCTAATATGCGCCGCCCTCCCCTTAAGATGCGCCGCCCTTCCCTTAAGATGCGCCGCCCTCCCTTTAAGATGCGCCGCCCTCCCCTTAAGATGCGCCGCCCTCCCCTTAAGATGCGCCGCCCTCCCCTTAAGATGCGCTGCCCTCCCCTTAAGATGTGCCGCCCTGCGCCGCCCTCCCCTTAACATGCGCCGCCCTCCCCTTAAGATGCGTCGCCCTTCCCTTAAGATGCCCCGCCCTCCCCTTAAGATGCGCCGCCCTCCCCTTAAGATGCGCCGCCCTCCCCTTAAGATGCGCCGCCCTCCCCTTAAGATGCGCCGCCCTCCCCTTAAGATGCGCCGCCCTCCCCTTAAGATGCGCCTTTGTCCCCTAATATGCGCTGCCCTCCCCTTAAGATGCGCCACCCTACCCTTAAGATGCGCCGCACTCCCCTTACGATGCGCCGCCCTCCCCTTAAGATGCGCCGCCTTCCCCTTAAGATGCGCCGCCCTCTTCTTAAGATGCGCTGCCCTCCCCTTAAGATGTGCCGCCCTGCGCTGCCCTCCCCTTAAGATGCGCCGCCGTCCCCCTAATATGCGCCGCCCTCCCCTTAAGATGCCCCGCCCTCCCCTTATGATGCCCCGCCCTCCCCTCAAGATGCGCCGCCCTCCCCTCAAGATGCCCCGCTCTTCCCCTAATATGCGCCGCCCTCCCCTTAAGATGCCCCGCCCTCCCCTTAAGATGCCCCGCCCTCCCCTTAAGATGCGCCGCCCTCCCCCTAATATGCGCCGCCCTCCCCTTAAGATGCGCCGCCCTCCCCTTAAGATGCGCCGCCCTCCCCTTAAGATGCGCCGCCCTCCCCTTAAGATGCGCCGCCCTCCCCTTAAGATGCGCCGCCCTCCCCTTATAATGTGCCGCGCTCCCCTTAAGATGCGCCGCGCTCCCCTTAAGATGCGCCGCCCTCCCCTTAAGTTGCGCCGCCCTCCCCTTAAGATGTGCCGCCCTCCCCTTAAAGTGCGCCGCCCTCCCCTTAAGATGGAATGTGCCCCCTAAACTCGATTAGTAAATCTGGGGCTCATTCCCATAAAACGTTTCCCCGAAGTCAATCGTTGTTTATTCAAATAGAGAACATAACGCTGTGGGTGTTCCTTCGTTACTCGTTCGGGTTTTCCGTCGTTACATGACCATTGAGGTCCACAAGCCCTCACGAACAGACCAGACGCTTACATCACAAGGAGGAAGTAGCAAACCTATCACACCCCCATTACTTGCTGTGAAGCTTTTTGATACATATATGCTATTTCTGTAGTATTTGTTGGGTGTTCCTTCTTTACATGTTTGTGTTTCTCCAATTCCTGTTGGGTGTTCCTTCTTTACCTGTTTAGTGTTCCTCCACTACTTGTTGGTTGTTTCTATAGTACTTGTTGGGAGTTTTGTAACTACTTCTCACACTGTGCTAGCTGCGGCCCAGACACCTGAGACTCCTGGCAGTAAATAGTATTCTTAAGCCAAACGCGATAAGACCTAGCATTCTCATGCTGATCATGCTGGCCTTATTGTTATTTTCGGGGAAACTGTGTTACTTAGCTTTAGTTTATGAATAGTCTAGATTCCAGGAATCCCAGGTCAGGGAGAACCCCATAACGTACCCTCCGACTAAACAGTTTCGAAAAGGTTCGATTGTCAGCTATCAGATTGACATTGAGCTATGGTTCGTGCGACAAAATGCATATGATATTGCTTCTCTACGAGATGAGACTACATTCAGAAGGCATTTTGAGATATAACTGTTTTTGCTGAGACATGTCTCGCACGATAAACAACGTCATATGCATATCGTGTTGGGTGTTTCTCCATAATAAGACATATGTGTATATGACCCACAGTCTAAGGCCCACAGTCTAAGGCCCACAGCCTACGGTCCACAGCCTACGGCCCACAGCCTACGGCCCACAGCCTACGGCCTACGACCCACAGCCTACGACCCACGACCTACGGCCCACTGCCCACAGCCCACTGCCTACGGCCCACAGCCTACGGCCCACAGCCTACGACCCACAGCCTACGACCCACGGCCTACGGCCCACAGCATACGGCCCACAGCCTACGGCCCACAGCCTACGGCCCACAACCTACGACCCACAGCCTACGACCCACAGCCACATAAGCATATCGTGTTGGGTGTTTCTCCATAATAAGACATATGTGTTTATGACCCACAGTCTAAGGCCCACAGTCTAAGGCCCACAGCCTACGGTCCACAGCCTACGGCCCACAGCCTACAGCCCACAGCCTACGGCCTACGACCCACAGCCTACGACCCACGATCTACGGTCCACCGCCCACAGCCTACGGCCCACAATCTACGGCCCACAGCCTACGACCCACAGCCTACGGCCCACTGCCCACAGCCTACGGCGCACAGCTTACGGCCCACAGCCTACGGCCCACAGCCTACGGCCCACAACCTAAGGCCCACAGCCTACGGCCCACAGCTTTTGACCAAGCGGCCTAGGACCCACAGCCCACAGCCTACCGCCCACAACGTAGAGGGGAGGGAATACCTTTTCCGATCTCCTCGATTGGCATCCAAGAATTCTTGGAAATTCGCGGCTAGCTGTTGGCAATTTTTGGGGATCGTTATCGGTACAATTCCTGGTTCAACGCGAAGACCCTTTCCCTAATTAACGCGATCCGTTATAGCCGTTACCTTCTGTGAATTCCTCGATATTTCGAGCCCGGTCGTGAACAGTCTTCATCTTGGAGATATTCCATATCCCTCTCTCTAATTCTTGGGGATTCGCGATTCCGCGGAGGTATCCCCCCCCCCCCCCAACGTACAACATATGGCTCTTGTCCCACCGCCCACAGCCTACGGCCCACAGCCTACGGCCCACCGCCTACGGCCCACTGCCTAAGGCCCACAGCCTACGCCCCACTGCCTAAGGCCCACAGCCTACGGCCCACCGCCTACGGCCCACCGCCTAAGGCCCACCGCCTACGGCCCACCGCCTACGGCCCACCGCCTATGGCCTGGACACAAGGCTCTAACCCATGGCCTACGAACCACAGCCTACGGCTTGGACCCACGGCCTACGGGTGACAGCCTACGACCCACAGCATACAGCCTACGGTCCACTGTCCATGGAGATTCCCGTTCACCCATTAAGCCCCCTTTGATGTCAGCTCATCCCCTTATAATAGGGGTAGCGTGAAGTAAACACACCGCGCCACGCCATTGCTGCTGACACATCTTCATTTTTATAATTTTTGACAACTTAATGCATTTTATGTTTGATAATCGACCAATCAACCCTGGTGGAAATACTACATCAAGGCAGTCTGCACCTGCGCAGGTCTCCTTGTCTGTGGCTCACCGTGGCGCAAACATGAAGGCTCAACAGAAAAATACTTTATTAAAGTAATGGTATGGCCGGTCCGACAGCTGAAAGCACGAGGTAATGGGTCGCCAGCATAAAACAACTTCTAGCTTCGTTGTCAAGACTATCAAAATTTGCATTTTTTTCCTGCGACCGTCCTTTCGCGTGTTATATTATATAGATAGCAAGGCAGAAGACGCCCCTCTCACCCTCCACCCTCCAACACCACCTTGCCGCCCCCTCGTCACTACCCCTCCCTGCCCCCCACCCCCACCCATTTATCGTGCCCTGTGTGCAGATGTAGGTATATCAGTTGTTACCGAAGCCCGCCTCTTTGGCTGGCCTGACACATTGTGAAAGGCTGAACTGGCGGGTCGAATAAAAGGAGATAGCCCAGTAAATTGCAGGTTTTTGTGGCGGGCTCAGACAATTAGTCCAGGTGACTGGCTCTATCGCACCTCTCGGTATGTACCGGCGTCCCCCCTGGTCCCGAGCCGGGGCCGGTCATATGTTTTGCTGACACCCCTACAAGTCAGTCAGTCAGGCCAGCGGTCGGGGGTGCCGTACCTGAGGAGGTACCACCCATAGCCCTGGTGGGTCGGTACCGGGCCGGCACCCGTCCGGGGTCTACATCTAGAAGGACACTTGAGAAAATGTGTTCCACTTATAAGTGTTAATCTTTGACAGCCCGGCATCCTTGGGTATACGAACAACTTCATCTGGGATATTTATAAGAACGCCCAGTACAATAGATGGAAAGGAGAGGAAACGCCTAATATAACAGACGAAAAGTGGCAGAAGCCCAGTATAACAGACGGAAAGTTGAAGAAAAGCCCAATAAAATACACAAAAAGGAGAGAAGACCAGCATAATGGACAGAACGGAGGGGAAAAGCCCAATGCAATAGACGGAAAGGAGAGAAGCCCACTATAGGAAGCGAGGACGAATATGTTCTGATACAGAATGTCCAATAACGGCTGACGATATAGTAATATATCTGGTAACAGTTCCATCCTCTCACCTTCCCGTGCCAGTCACTGTCCACTAAACAATTCCAGCCTAGGAGCTCATAATTCCTCTCTGGATTAACAAATCTCGAATACGCTAGGACACGGTCAGTTCCGCGTGCGTTTCATAAAGAAAGTACAGCCCCAAGACCTTTGCACACTGGCATTCATATGCATTGACACTATGCATGAGTTCGAAGTTCAATGCAGGAACAAATGCATCACACACACGGCCACTGTGCACAGTCGATGAGAAGTTTAATAAAGTAAATTGTAAATATTTTAGCCTAAAAAAATTACCCATTGAATCCATAGGAATTTTTTCGGTATATCGCGTTGATCAGTGAGCATGGAACCTTAATTTTCAAATATATACTAGAGTTTGGCAAATTTTCTTCATATCTATACTACTTGAAATAAACGTATCAACACATGTATTCGACGTGAAAATGAGTATCCGTCTGCAAATACTGGCGCAAGGACGTCATGTAACCAAAGGTAATTTTCTGGAGGTATATGCGCGAAGCTTGTACTTACACGCTTCACTGGAGTGGAGCACATTTCATTTGATCACGTCCGATTGAAATAAATTAAGAAGTTTCTAATGTTTTATATTCTTTTCAACGCTCATGAAAATAAGTAGTATACTTCGCTGGAGAAACGTAAAGTATAGGAAACGAACGCATTTTATTGAAGAGAAATTAAAAAAGCACATATTTGATCATTACAAATTGTTCTTGTTTGAAAGTTTACGCGGGTTTCTCAGTGTTTAGTTTGCGATATTAGCAAAGTATTAGCGCGGCGAAGAATATACCTTTAAGCACTAATAAACCACTATCCTTTTGATAGGTAAAAGTTGCATTTATATGTTGGGCTAAGCTCACAAGATCTGCATGCTGCCTGTCGTTTCATCTTTGTTGGGACTGTGAACGGCAAATAGGACTAAGGTTCCGGGCCTTCATACTCGATAACAACCGACACCTGTGCAAAGAGTTAGCACATGTTAAAATTACTCACGCAGCAACATTTTGCCAAAGAAACGTTTTGAATGGAAATAAGGTATTCAGTGTCCAGAACGTTTTTCAACAAGAGTTTGAATATCATAACGTGGGGGGGGGGGGATTATTGTATAAAATTAGGCTTTAAAATACTGCAATTATATATGTGATGCTTGTTATTTTCATTAGTTAAACTTCGGACAACACAATTTCTCCATATTTATAATAAAAATATAACCACGGTATTTAATTATTATTAAGAAGCACCTCCATCGCGCACCTGTGACGCTCAGCAAGAAATCAAAACATAAAACGTTGTGTGGTTTCTCATAAAGTGATCACCCAAAGCGAAGTTTACACAACATCTACCGTGCCGAGCCTCTCAGGCGGGAGAAGTGGAAGAAAACCTGCGTCAGGAAGACACGCCCAGGACCGGTCCTAATTGGTCGGGTCTTCCACATACAAACATGTGTTCTCACGTACTGTCTTGGCCCTCTAATATTATATTCCCGTTACCCGGGCTCAAGGGGGGACACCTGGGTTACCCCGGCACACAGCACCACGGTCGGCAAGAATGTCTTTGTCGGGTCTTTGCACAGGTGCGCCCCGCCTTGTCCGCTCGCAGCTCTGGTGTAGACGGGGGATAGGGGGGGGGTAGGGTAGGGAGAGGGGGTGGGGAGCTTGGTATGATGTGTGGTGTAGACGGGGGATATGGGGGGGGGGGCAATCTGGGAGGGGGAGTAGGGGTGGGGTGGGGCTAGGATTGATGTGGGGTGTAGACGGGGGATAGGGAGAGGGGCAATGTGATACGGGTGGAGGGTAGGGAAAGGGGTAGGGGGTGGTGGGGTTTGGTATAATGTGCGGTGTAGGCGGGGGATAGGGCGAAGGGGCAATGTGATAGGGAAGAGTAGGGAGAAGAGGTGGGGGGGGGGGGGCTAGGTATGATGTCAGGGTGTGGATGGTAGTTGCATAGTGTGGCAGGGAGCGGGGGTACTAGATGGGTAAAAAGGGGGCGAAGGTGAACAAGAGGGGGTGTTGGGGGGGGGGGGGCGAGTAGAGGGGGCGATGGGGTAGGGTGTGTGGGAGGGGGCTTGGTGTAGTATGCGAGGGGTGGGGGTTGTAGATAGGTGGGGACTAGTGAAGGTGTGGAAGGCATATGGCGAGTGTATGACAAGGGGGGCGGGAAACTAGTCAGAACGTGGAAGGGATCTAGCGACTGTATGACAAGGGAGGAATTAGCGAGTGTATGGCTGGAAGCTAGCTAGGAGTATGGTGCGGGCAACCAGAGAAGAGTTCTCATAAAAAGGGAGGGGGGGGGGGGTGGGCGTAGACGAGAGTAACCAGCGAGGTGTGAGATGGATAGAAGTTGTAGGGTGCGGGAGGGGGAGGGTGTAGAGGGAGAGCAACTAAATAGGGTGCTAAATGGTGTATGATGCGGATTAAGGAGGGTCCGGGAGGGACGGCGTGTGTTACCGTCCTAGCTTACCCTGACGAAAGTCGGAGGGAAAATATTAGGGAGGGGCAGCTTCACAGGGTTTAGGGGATACTGTGATGGGGAAGGGGGTGGGGGGAGGGGGGAGGCAACTTGAGATGGGACTCATAACTGCGGGTGGGGCCATCGAGGCCTAGCTTACCCCCCCCCCGCAACCCCACACCCGCCTGCATATTGAACCATATGTATAAATATGTCTTATGTTACGAAAATCGACGTAATCAACTCTCCGAATTCCTTTGGACGTAGTTTTATTTGGTTTCCATACTTTTTACATTTACAGGTACATTTGATGTATTGTAGTATTAAAACCACGGAGCGAGTCACCATGGTAAGCCACACCACGTGTAAACAGACGCATCCAAGGCAAATATCAGTCACTTTTATAGCACAGCCGAGCTGGTGTCACGTGCCGGCTCCGGCGTCCGTCTTTCTGACGTCACAGAAATTTGAACCACGTGCGGTTTTCATACTTTTCTCCAGGCTGAAGAATGACTTTCGGAAAGTTCGGCTGCAAGAAACAGAGGTAAGAATAGAATACATTGCGTGCGCTTTAATTAAAATCTGTTTTGATTAATTATAAAAGCGGAATACATGACTACGTCGCTATACCATATATTCTGGATGATGAATGGATTGTTTGCAGAGCACTTTTAAAATATGGGGGCCAGGTTTGGTCTAGTGCGTACTTCTAATGGTCAAGTTGGAGAAGAGCCATGTCTCCGGGAGTACAACCCGTTACTCTTTACGAAGACAGATGTGGGACCTACGCAAACATCGATATGTGCCGAGGTGGGGCGCAAACCACGAACCGGCCGCTTGAGCTGACCTAGCAGATATCACTAGACAATAGCCGAACGAGCTGCCAGTGACGCGACCCCCCCACTCCGCCTAATCGGATATCGAGCTGGGTAATACGGGAAACCAACCTGCTTTACGACATCCGGATATACAGGGAACAAACCTGGTTAACGACATCCGGGTATACGGGGAACCAACCTGGTTTACGACATCCGGGTATACGGGGAACCAACCTGGTTTAGGACATCCGGGTATACGGGGAACCAACCTGGTTTAGGACATCCGGGTATACGGGGAACCAACCTGGTTTACGACATCCGGATAAACAGGGAACAAACCAGCTTGACGACATCCGGGTATACGGGGAACCAACCTTGTTTACGACATCAGGATATACGGGGAACCAACCTTGTTTACGACATCAGGATAGGACAGAAGGTGTCCATGGGAGAATACTAGAGGTCTTGCAATCAATGTATGGCCAACTTAGGTCACGTGTAATAACACCAGAGGGGCTAACTGATTTGTTTGAATGCAACACTAGAACCAGACAGGGGTGCCAACTTAGCCCCTTTCTTTTTAACTTTTGCCTGAACAAATTCATAGAATGTTGCAAATCGAATGATTTCCCTGGGATTCAGATAGGCCATATATATGATTATGTGTGCCTGCTACTGTTTGCAGACGATATGATTGAAGCAGCTGATACTGTGGGTAGATTACAGAAACTTATTGATAAGCTTGGCGAGTTCTGTGAAAGCTGGGGATTATCAATTAGTTTAAACAAGACGAAGGTTATGGTTTTCAGGAATGGGGGGATACAGAAGAGAAATGCAAAATGGTTCTTGAAAGGAAAGGGGATAGAGACTGTATCATCTTATAAGTATCTAGGGCTGGTTTTTACCCCTAAGCTAGTCTGGACCTTGGCTCAGCAAACCCTCTCCGCACAAGCTGGAAAGGCTGTGAATTTTATTAAATATGTAAATAACAAATGTGGTGGGTTAGAACCTAAGATCCAATTCGAATTATTTGATAAAATGGTATTGCCGATTCTAACATATGGAGCAGAGATTTGGGGATATAGGGTGAAGGACGGTATAGAGAGTGTCCAAGTGAAATACCCAGTCCAAATAATGTGTGTTATGAAGATGCTAAAGTTCTGGATGAAGCTGGTCAGGAATGAGGACCAGTCCCTCCCGAGAGAAACATATACTATGCTATTTGAATTAGATTATAGGGGGAGGCGCACATGTCCCACTGAAGTGAAAATAATATTGTTAGAGCTCGGATTTGAAGAAGCCTGGACGCATCAGCAAATAGGAGATGAGGATCTATTTTTAAAAACAACTAAGGGTGAATTGATATATAGAGCACATACAAATTGGCTCAACTGCCTAGAAGAAAATAACCGACTCGACACATATAGAAAGTATAAAAGAACCTTGACAACAGAACCGTATATATTTGCTATTAAGGAAAGCTATCTTCGAAAACTCCTGGCCCAATTTCGATGTTCCACACACCCACTAAACATAGAGAAAGGCAGACATTTAGGAATCCCAAGGGAAGAAAGACTGTATGTATTGTAAAAAAAATGGTGAAAGTGCTATAGAAGATGAGATACACCTAATCTGTTTTTGCCCTTTGTATCAAGCGTCACGAAAAAAAATACCTACCTGAAGTCACAGACCGGAAGCAGAACTTGAGTTGGGAATTTACCTTTTTGATGATGTCAATAGATACCCCCACCCTATATAACATCGTGCTATTTCTCCGCGATGCGTACAAATTAAGGGAAAAATTGTTTCAAAATGTTACCTTATTTACTTGATGTTATTTGTATATACATATATTTGTACTTTGAGGCTGTGAGCCTACAGTGCACAATAAACTACGATTATTATTATTATTACATCAGGATATACGGGGAACCAACCTGCGTTACCGCATCCGGGTGTACGGGGAACCTACCTGGTTTACGACATCCGGGTATACGGGGAACAAACCTGCTTTACGACCGCCGGATATACAGGGAACTAACCTGCTTTACGACATCCGGGTATACGGGGAACCCACCTGGTTTACGACATCCGGGTATACGGGGAACAAACCTGCTTTACGACCGCCGGATATACAGGGAACTAACCTGCTTTACGACATCCGGGTATACGGGGAACAAACCTGGTTTACGACATCCGGGTGTACTGGGAACCAACCTGGTTTACGACATCCGGACATACAGGGAACAAACCTGCTTTACGACATCCGGGTATACGGGGAACCAACCTGCTTTACGACATCCGGATATACAGGGAACAAACCTGTGTTACCGCGTCCGGATGTACGGGGAACCCACCTGGTTTACGACATCCGGCTATACAGGGAACCAACCTGGTTTACGGCCTCCGGGTATACGGGGAACCAACCTGCTTTACGACATCCGGATATACAGGGAACTAACCTGGTTTACGACATCCGGGTATACGGGGAACCAACCTGGTTTATGACATCCGGATATACAGGGAACAAACCTGCTTTACGACATCCGGGTATACAGGGAACCAACCTGGTTTACGACATCCGGGTGTACGGGGAACACACCTGCGTTACGAATATACGGGGAACCAACCCGGTTTACGACATCCTGGTATACTGAGAACCCACCTGGTTTACGACATCTGGGTATACGGGAAACCAACCGACTTTACGGCATCCGGGTATACTGGGAACCAACCTGGTTTACGACATCCGGGTATACGGGGAACTGACCTGGTTTACGACATCCGGGTATACGGGGTACCAACCTGCTTTACGGCATCCGGGTATAGGGGGGAACCAACCTGCTTTACGACCGCCGGATATACAGGGAACTAACCTGCTTTACGACATCCGGGTATACGGGGAACAAACCTGGTTTACGACATCCGGGTGTACTGGGAACCAACCTGGTTTACGACATCCGGACATACAGGGAACAAACCTGCTTTACGACATCCGGGTATACGGGGAACCAACCTTGTTTACGACATCAGGATATACAGGGAACCAACCTGGTTTACGGCATCCGGGTATACGGGGAACCAACCTGCTTTACGACATCCGGATATACAGGGAACAAACCTGTGTTACCGCGTCCGGATGTACGGGGAACCCACCTGGTTTACGACATCCGGCTATACAGGGAACCAACCTGGTTTACGGCCTCCGGGTATACGGGGAACCAACCTGCTTTACGACATCCGGATATACAGGGAACTAACCTGGTTTACGACATCCGGGTATACGGGGAACCAACCTGGTTTACGACATCCGGATATACAGGGAACTAACCTGGTTTACGACATCCGGGTATACGGGGTACCAACCTGCTTTACGGCATCCGGGTATAGGGGGGAACCAACCTGCTTTACGGCGTCCGGGTATACGGAGAACCAACCTGCTTTACGACCGCCGGATATACAGGGAACCAACCTAGTTTACGACATCCTTGTATACGGGGAACACACCTGCTTTACGACATCCGGGTATACAGGGAACCAACCTGGTTTACGACATCCGGATATACAGGGAACAAACCTGCTTTACGACATCCGGGCATACGGGCAACCAACCTGGTTTACGGCGTCCGGGTATATCTGGGTTTCGAGGCACAAGCTGGAGTGCTTGCCGTACACGACGCCGCCTTTGCCGCAGATGTTATCCACGTAATTAGCTGTGTAGAGCTGGACTCCAGGCTGGTTTGTGTACACCTCCAGGACGCGACCGCTACCTTCATGCTTCACCCTGTATGATGTAAGCATTGGCGGGGACTTCAATGACATAATTCAAAATGTGTAGATTAAACATTCTTTGACTATATA
Organism: Arenicola marina; assembly: GCA_964019135.1. Lineage (NCBI taxonomy): Eukaryota > Metazoa > Annelida > Polychaeta > Arenicolidae > Arenicola > Arenicola marina. The sequence goes on from OZ025252.1 coordinate 1,277,869, forward strand.
TTAATTGAAAGCATGAAAAGGTGGACAATGTACTTGGTCTTCACTTCTTTATGATGGCGAACCACTTCACGTTTTATTTATACCATTATTTAAATACAAGGGGCGCATTCTGAAAAAGATTGTAATGTAATCTGTCTAATCTCAATGAACTAAAAGAAGAGAGAAGGTTGGGCAAGAGCAGGTCTGGGGAGAGAAAGTAGCGTAAGAGGAGCTTCGATAAGAGACTGCCGGTTTGACACGAGAAGGTGGGACAATAACAACTATGACCTACGGACCTGGCCGCCAGAGCTTTGTCCCCGGAGTCACGGACACAGAAGTTGTGGTCATATCCAAGATCATTGGGGACGTTGTTCACGTGATCACCAATCAGTTTCGAAGTTCGTAAGTCAAACACTGTACCTGAAACACTCGCGATTTCACCTGGAGAAACACAACGAACAGTTAGTGAAACTACGTATAGATGGTGACTTTATAGCGATAAATGGTGACATTTTCAGCGAATATTTTACTGTACATGTGACAGTCACTGTAAGTAATGTACTGTACATAGTGCATCCAGTTGTCCACAGGTGGCTCGTTTTACCACAAGACACCACAGTTTGCGCGCACCTTTTAAAGTCTCTATCCTTGGTATGATACTTATACATGTTAATAATTTAATAATTACATGTATATAATATATGCACGTGCACTAACAAATTGAATACGTCCCATAACATTTCTAAACAATCTAGTAAGAATGCTTGCTGATGCAGTAACGAACCGTATGCAATGACGTTTACTGTACGCAATGACTTGTACCGTACGCAATGACGTGTACCGTACGCAATGACGTGTACCATGCGCAATGACGTGTACCGTACGCAATGACGTGTACCGTACGCAATGACGTGTACTGTGCGTAATGACGTGTAGTGTGCGCAATGACGTGTAGTGTGCGTAATGACGTGTAGTGTGCGCAATGACGTGTAGTGTGCGTAATGACGTGTAGTGTGCGCAATGACGTGTAGTGTGCGTAATGACGTGTACCAGGCGCAATGACGTTTACCGTATGCAATGACGTGTACCATGCGCAATGACGTGTACCGTACGCAATGACGTGTACCGTACGCAATGACGTGTACTGTGCGTAATGACGTGTAGTGTGCGCAATGACGTGTAGTGTGCGTAATGACGTGTAGTGTGCGCAATGACGTGTAGTGTGCGCAATGACGTGTAGTGTGCGTAATGACGTGTACCAAGCGCAATGACGTTTACCGTATGCAATGACGTGTACTATGCGTAATGACTTGTACCGTACGCCATGACGAGTACCGGGCGCAATGACGTACACCTGGCACAATGACGTGTACCGTAGGCCATGACGAGTACCGGGCGCAATGACGTGCACCTGGCGCAATGACGTGTACCGTAGGCCATGACGTGTACCAGGCGCAATGACGTTTACCGTATGCAATGACGTGTACTATGCGTAATGACTTGTACCGTACGCCATGACGAGTACCGGGCGCAATGACATGTACCGTACGACATGACGAGTACCGGGCGCAATGACGTGCACCTGGCGCAATGACGTGTACCGTAGGCCATGACGAGTACCGGGCGCAATGACGTGCACCTGGCGCGATGACGTGTACTGTGCGTAATAACGTGTACCAGGCGCAATGACGTGCACTGTGCGCAATGACGTGTACCAGGCGTAATGACGTGTACCGTGCGCAATGACGTTTACTGGGCGTAATGACGTGCACTGTGCGCAATGACGTGCACTGTGCGCAATGACGTGCACTGTGCGCAATGACGTGTATCGGACGCGATGATGTGTACCGGGCAATGACGTGTACTGTGCGCGATGACGTGTACCGGGCGCAATGACGTGCACTGTGTGCGATGACGTGTACCGGGCAATGACGTGTACCGTACGCAATGACGTGTACTGTGCGTAATGACGTGTACCGTACGCAATGACGTGCACTGTGCGCAATGACGTGTACCGTACGCAATGATGTGTACTGTGCGTAATGACGTGTACCGTGTGTAATGACGTGTACTGTGCGTAATGACGTGTACCGTACGCAATGACGTGTACTGTGCGTAATGACGTGCACTGTGCGCGATGACGTGTACCGTGCGCAATGACGTGTACTGTGCGTAATGACGTGCACTGTGCGCGATAACGTGTACCGTACGCAATGATATGTACTGTGCGTAATGACGTGCACTGTGCGGAATGACGTGTACTGTGCGTAATGATGTGCACTGTGCGCGATGACGTGTACCGTGCGCAATGACGTGTACTGTGCGTAATGACGTGTACCGTGCGTAATGACGTGTACCTGGCGCGATGACGTGTACCGTGCGCAATGACGTGTACTGTGCGCAATGACGTGTACCTGGCGCAATGATGTGTACTGTGCGTAATGACATGTACTGTGCGCAATGACGTGTACCTGGCGCAATGATGTGTACTGTGCGTAATGACGTGTACTGTGCGTAATGACGTGTACTGTGCGTAATGACGTGCACTGTGCGCGATGACGTGTACCGTACGCAATGATATGTACTGTGCGTAATGACGTGCACTGTGCGCGATGACGTGTACTGTGCGGAATGACGTGTACTGTGCGTAATGACGTGCACTGTGCGCGATGACGTGTACCGTGCGCAATGACGTGTACTGTGCGTAATGACGTGTACCGTGCGTAATGACGTGTACCTGGCGCGATGACGTGTACCGTGCGCAATGACGTGTACTGTGCGCAATGACGTGTACCTGGCGCAATGATGTGTACTGTGCGTAATGACATGTACTGTGCGCAATGACGTGTACCTGGCGCAATGATGTGTACTGTGCATAATGACGTGCACTGTGCGCAATGACGTGTACTGTGCGTAATGACGTGCACTGTGCGCGATGACGTGTACCGTGCGCAATGACGTGTACTGTGCGTAATGACGTGTACCGTGCGTAATGACGTGTACCTGGCGCAATGATGTGTACTGTGCGTAATGACGTGTACCGTGCGCAATGACGTGCACTGTGCGCGATGACGTGTACCGTGCGCAATGACGTTTACTGTGCGTAATGACGTGCACTGTGCGCGATGACGTGAACTGTGCGCGATGACGTGTACCGTACGCAATGACGTGTACCGGGCAATGACGTGCACCTGGCGTAATGACGTGTACCGTGTGTAATGACGTGTACCGTACGCAATGACGTGTACTGTGCATTCACTGATACCGTCGCTCTAAATGACATATGCCTACAATGCACATAACCTCAAGGCAGGTAAGGTAAACGGCAATGACCTGTAGGAATTCCAGTCCCGTCTTTCGGTGTGAAGTGGTCCGCCATGATTTCAATGGTGTGGTCATACACGTTAGGAGCAGTCTGGAACAGAATGCAAGTTATGTGATCACTGTATTTGGTAAAAATATTTACGCATGATTAGCAACAGCCACACAACGCTATTACACTGGATGTTACATAACTGGATGGCACAGGATTCTTGTATAGTTGCCTGCTACACAGATGCCTGTTACACACAGTTGCCTGTAACGCACAGTTGCCTGTAACGCACAGTTGCCTGTAACGCACAGATGCCTGTTACGCACAGATGCCTGTAACGCACAGATGCCTGTTACACACAGATGCCTGTTACACACAGTTGCCTGTAACGCACAGATGCCTGTTACGCACAGATGCCTGTTACACACAGATGCCTGTTACACACAGATGCCTGTTACACACAGATGCCTGTTACACACAGTTGCCTGTAACGCACAGTTGCCTGTAACGCACAGTTGCCTGTAACGCACAGATGCCTGTTACGCACAGATGCCTGTAACGCACAGATGCCTGTTACACACAGATGCCTGTTACACACAGTTGCCTGTAACGCACAGATGCCTGTTACACACAGATGCCTGTTACACACAGATGCCTGTTACACACAGATGCCTGTTACACACAGATGCCTGTTACACACAGTTGCCTGTAACGCACAGATGCCTGTTACGCACAGATGCCTGTAACGCACAGATGCCTGTTACACACAGATGCCTGTTACACACAGATGCCTGTTACACACAGATGCCTGTTACACACAGTTGCCTGTTACGCACAGATGCCTGTTACACACAGATGCCTGTTACACACAGATGCCTGTAAGACACAAATGCTTGTTACACCAAGATACCTGTTACACAGATACCTGCTACACAGATACCTGTTACACACAGATACCTGTTATACAGATACCTGTTACACAGATACCTGTTACACAGATACCTGTTACACACAGATGCTTGCTATACAGATAGCCGACAGAGACTCGGACACAGATGCCGGTTACGCAGACAGCGCGGACCCACGTACATGGCCGGCCAGGTTGAAGTAGCTGTGGTTGGTCATGTTGACGGGCGTCGCCTTGTCGGTCGTAGCGCTCATCACCCACTCTAACTCGTTATCGGCAGTAACACGGTAGGTCACGTGGGCAGACACCTGACCCGGGTAGTTCTCCTCGCCATCGGCACTCACGTAGGCCAGCGACAAGACCTCGCCTTCCACGGAGGCACTCCAAATTTGCTGGAAATAATGACATTTTTAACCATACACACCGAAATATACGTTGGTGCGTCTCTTGCAACAGAGAATAACGCCACGCGTAGGAAAGTCCAGTCGGGTCAATCCAAAGCATGGTAACAGTAAGGGAGTGTTCGATTTACATGCAACCAAAACCAGTTTGACCAACTGTTCGACAGGAGAATAACCGAAACCGGTTTGCTCGAAACCGTGAATCTATCGAGAGAGCTAGTTTGACGGTTTCGGCCACGTGGAACCGTCACTTCCATCGACACATACAAATGAATAGAGATTGTTGGACCCAAGTATGACACTACTTTGACACTACTTTATTTACGGACATTCCAATCGTGAGTAGAAAATGAAAGAGACGGCACATTTATGCTGGCACAAGTTCATAGGCACATGGCCATTGCCAAAATACATACTGAAACTGTAAACAAATAAAACTATGCGTCTTTAGGTGGGCAAACCGTTGAAACCAGTTTCAAAAACGGTTTCGGTTTCAGGTAAATTGAACATGACGTAACTAAACTACTCATTATAAGAAAAACTAATTATAATGATACAAGCGCTAGACGTTGTGTTAATGTTACAGAGAGCTGGCATAGAAATGGCTTTAATACCGGCTAGTAACAGGGAAATGTTCTATAATGATTGGATCGATTATAATCAATCAACATATAAGAAATGAAAAACTTTATATTATACAAAATTATATGGATGGAAATACATAGTATGGCATTCAAGTGATATGTTACACATTTGGGAAGCCTTGTTCAATTGACATAGAAGCTGTATCGAGAAAAACTGTATTCACTTCATGTTTTCGTTTATCCAATGACTAATTACAAACTCGAATGAGAGAAAAGTTTAAACGGATTCAAATATTTACAATCTTTCCACAGCAAAAAACGCTTTAAGACAAGATGCAAGGTGTCTGGGACATGTTGCTTAAAACTCCCCACATTAGAATACGCCTTACACACTTTTACAGTTTGTGCAGACCGCTAGAGCAGCGCTGACTTGCTGTTCGTGACGCACATACCTTGTGGAATCCATTTGGCCCCCCATGGAGGTGGTTAGGCGCATTATTGATGGCCAACTGGTAGTGTTGGTCGCCGATTTGAAAACGACCCTTGGCAATACGATTGGCGACTCGTCCAACTGTTGTTCCAAAGTATACAATATTGCTCTCATAATCTGAAAGTAAGCATTTTATAGTAACTTTACTGACACTGTAGGCTACAGCTTTTATGGTTGTAAGCAGTCGTTATTAAAGGGAGCCAACTGAAAAATACTATTAAATGCAGCATCACGACTGCTTTCAATAATGTTGCAATTGGAATCATCCAGTAAGGGTTGTTTCAAAATATGGAGTACTTGAAGCTTTTCTACCTCTATAAAGAGAAATATTGGCTATCAATACCTTGTATTATAAGTTACATGGGAGTATATTGGGTGGATCTACACCAGCATGACATTGACAGTACCAGTAAATTACCTTTGACACTGTCATAGCCAGCTACCACGTCTACGAGACTTCCATCATTTCCTGGCACTTTGAGGGCAGTGATAGTGGCTCCCAATGATATGACACTCACTTCTAAACCTTTGCTACTTTTACAGGTATACCTGCCAGAAAGAGTAGTACACTTTAGAACCCATGCTCAGTTAAAATGTGCAAACATTATATTAAATTAAAGCCATTTGCCAGTATTTGCTACCTTCCAGATAACTTTGCAAGATATTATACTTGCTTCAATGTGTATACTAGATAAGAAATCCTATTTTCTTATTTTATTTTCACATTAAAAGCTAGTCCTGATGACTATCAAAGCAGAATATAGCTAATGTTCTTGTATACCAAGCCAGCAATTAGTCAGGTGATGACTGAAATGTAGTGAAGTCATCAAGCACTAACCATATGGTAATATAGCATATAATAACCTAGACATATAATCCTTGTAGCTTACACATAAAACAACTTTTCATGATAGCTTCAAGTTATGTACTGCTGGTAATTATAATAACAATATCCTATTAAAGTTACCCATTCAGCAATTTTTCTCTGAGAATAGATAAAACTGTTTCACATTGGAATCATGTATTTATTTCCTGACTGCCTGAAGGCAATATGTAATAAATGAAAAGGCACATTACCTGGTGTATTAAAGACAATTTTATTCCAGTAGTGTATATAGGTGTAGAACTTTCGTATGTAATATATTTTTTTAAAACAAGCAAGATAGCTAGGAAAAAGCATATCTTTATCAAATAATAAATATCAGTACTATTATTTCACCTATACTCTATGACACCCCCTCAAAGGAATATGATGTATGAATTTTGTGTACTGCATGATTTCAGACATATACTGGAGGTAATTTTTTATGCATATGTAAATGTTCAGAGACTGACTGAAACCTAAAATAGGTAAACAATGTGCCTCTGATTGCAAGGAAATGTAGGACAGGAGATACCAATTGAAGTGGTGTAGAGTCATTGGATGAATTGTTTATACAGGTGAAACCATAAACAAAACTAGGATCCACTGCAATATTGCATAGTAATTAAAGAGTTTAAAGCTGCTCATACAGCAATTTGTCTAACTGTAAATGTTAACTTGCTGAGAAATGTAATGACCCATCACACGTTACAAATATAATGTTCAAAGGGGTCAACAATAAACTACATTTTTCTATATGAGATGTACTAATTTGTCAAAAAAAAGGGGGGGGGGAGGCTGGGCCCGCGTTAGCATTCGACAATAGCCATTTGGCGAGGAAAATTCGGGATTTGGCGATAAGAACTTCCTGGACACTCGCCAAAATGGCAAATATAAAATAAGTGTTTAACCCCATTTATCAACTGTTCCTCTGGCTATCGAGGCATAGATGTGCCTGGAAAACACATTACATGGTAGATCTATTACATTCATCTCCAATTATGAGATTTATAACCAATTTATAACCAATATATTTGGCTAATTTTGGCTAATGTTTTTCCACGGAATTAGCCTAATTGGCTAATGAAACAAATATCCTAGCGCGAGCCCAGGGGGGGAGGCAAGGGGGAACTGTATTCCTATATCACAAAGAATAAATTTCTTTATTCCCAGGTCATAAAGAATTAAATGGAAAAATCCCAACATACAAAGGTGAGCAGATGCAAGACTGATATAAATTGGCCATATCCTTTACTTAATGGTAAAATTAATTGTACAGCAATATTTTTCTTAATCACAACAAATATCAAATCAAAACACTATTTTCTATACATATGTTAATAACTTAAGTTAATTGCAACTTAGTTTAATCACCAAATTTTGCTTAATTGCAATATATATTTCCCTAAAAATGGGTAGGAGCTTCAAATAATTGCAACATTCTAGGCTAAACTAAAGTTTTCTTGTCTTGCATGTATAGGCAATGGGTTATTAGCTGACACTTAACACCTTTATAGCTTTGTTATCACTGGATTAACAGTCTGCACCAATAAATACAAGCCATATCCATTGTAATTCTTTGCCTGTGATATCAATTAATTACAGCAGCTTTAACTAAAGTCTGTAACTGTGAGTGTGAAGTTTAGTCTATTTCGTAACACTGTCTAATCACAAGCTAAGTTCTAGCCTAAACTTTTAGAAGTTACAACCAGCTTATTTTGCTGGGGCTGGATGTAACACTTTATTATCTAAATGTCTACATCAACAGATCAAGTCCCAAGATGCTTTGATCCGTAGCCTAGAATCCAAACCAAAACAAGCAAGAGCCAGGATCAGTCAAGTCCAAGAAACTGGGGCAAAATGCTATAGACAGACTAGTTCCATATCTTAATGAAATACCCATTGTATCACTATATCTCAAAAAAACACTTTCCTACAAGATATTTAACGATAAATGATATCAAGCATTTTTTTATGTATTATATCATATATCTGAAGAAAAACTGTATTTAATCTCTTTGGCAAAATTTATACAAAAAATGTTCCCTACATTCTATATATGAAAACCGGATTTAGCCCAGTTCTCTCTAATTACCAAGGTTTGTTCTAATCGTTTACATGTTATTTATTGGGTTCTATATTTGTACGATGGGCCTGGTACCTAGCCTATCTATCTAACAATCTAACTGGGGCACAGACGCCGCAGATCGACTGACACATGCCAAGGGGGGGTGGGGGGCGCACCGCCTACATAGCCCCCCCCCCCACCCCCTTGGCCTGTGTCAGTCGATCTGCGGCGCCTGTGAACTGGGGCAAAAGCCAAAAAGTGGAAAAGGGTCTAAGTTCAACTGTGGAATTGTTTGAGGTTGAAGTGTCTTGTTTGACCTTTTCACAGGAGATCCTTGTTCTGTCACGCCGAAATCGTCTTCTTTCCACTCAGCCATTGGTATTTAAAGTATAATTGCACTGTGCCAATACTTTATTGATGTATACGAGGTTCGTTTTATGACCACAAAGTGACAAACGAAGCCACCTTGAAAATTTCGGTTCGATAAGTAAACTTCCGTCTTGTTCAAGTTTCATTCGCCAGGGGTCGGTGATGCCAGTGATAGTTCCGACCACTCTCCCGGCAGAGGTCGCAGCTATTGCCACACAGAGCATTGGCGGGAATCATTGACACCCCCCCCCCCCCCCCCCCCCTTAAAACCCGATTTATATAAGTAAAATATTCTCGCGCGGTTTTACGCGTTTGACCCAATGAGGCCAATGAAGACCCATGCATGCCAGGTTGGACGTGGCGAAATTCATGATTTAGGCCTACTGGTTGTAGGAAGGAAAAATCGGAGGCGGACGCTAGGCCTGTGCGTAGGACCAGTGTAAGTGAATCTGGACTCCAGTCCCAGTCGGAATTACTTTCTCCCCATTTGGCCGTCTCATCCGCCGTATTTCCCCGCAATCGGCCTTTCTCAAAAATTATGCATGCCGCGCATTCCGATTCCAAAACGAGGCTAAAGCAGCGCCACGAACGTCGTATGGTATTGTCTTGTGGTCTCGCGGAGAACTGGTCTCATCTTAAAAGAAAGAAATGTCGAGCCTTGACAATGGCTCTGAACGACATACTTCTGGGTGAACTTGCTGTCAACTACTCGGATGTTCATGAGGGTAGAGTTGCCCAAATTGTTTTTGTTGTTTCATCTATGTTGGGGAGGAAGTTACAGATCCTGACAAGAGAACATAGCAGGGCAAAACTTCGCTGTATCGACCATGGCAAAAGAATGCAACCGCTACTTCAGAAAGCATTGTCAGTGCTGGATCACATTGAGGATCAACACTTTGTACCGCCAAGAATGAAGGGTGCTGGTCATGTCGTCGCTGGTTGTGATACGTGAATGAAACCTCCATCAATGTACCTCTTCATTAACTGGAGGAGTACCGTTACAATTACTTGCTATTACTTGTATAGAAGGTGAAACGTGGCAAGATAGTAGCTATGTACGGCAATTTATAAAAACATTTCCATTCAGGGGTTGAGATGGTACATCGAAGTTCTCCTTCCCATTTAGTTTCATTGCGTTTATTAACCTTAAGACACTTGACAAGATTATTATAGATATAATGACATGTTCGTTTCTCTCGGGATACCTTCTCCAAACAAGTATTTTCAAAATTTACCGCAATTTCTTGATATGTGCTACATGTCTGCTTCCACTCTCTTGGAAGACAATGCATAAGGCTATAAAAGTCAGCAAAATTTATACTTGTATTGTAGCGCTCCTTAAATTCTACCCATCCAAGTAGATCTCCGTTATCATTAAGTAAATCCTTAAAATAACACAGCCCTTTATTTATGAACTCTTTTTTCCTGGAAATTACGTTTTGGTTGGTTAGAAAATACGTGTTCCAAATTGGATACCTATATACGTCGTAACTAGAATCTACACTTTGGGTTTTCAGATAGAAATACCAGGCTTTCACGACCTCGACCCAAAAAGGATTTCGAACTTTACAATATGGTACTAACGATCGAGGATCTAGCTCCCACAACAACTTTTTTTCCTCACAAATGATATCTTGAAAATGTTGTTGCCACGTCCCAGAAGTATTTATAAGGCGTGGAATCTATGCAAGCTTAAGCGCTTTAAAGAATGACGGAACATGAGTGTTACCTACACCTCCAGCTTCAATGGACTGGCAAATCTGATTCATCGAAACTTTGGATTTTCTACCTTTCCAAATGTAATTGCGGATTGCACTGGTGAGCTTGTCCATATACGCCTGTCCCGGCGTGGGTAAGGCCGATATAACATGCACCAGCTTAGGTAACGCTAAAGACTTTACTACCATCACCCTTCCCCTGAGTGACAGGTTTCGCTTGCCATATGCTTGTAATATTCTACTGAATTCTACTAGTTTACTGTCGTAGTTTAATGATATAATTCTATCCAAATCTAGTGTAAATTTAATACCCAACAATGTAAATTCATCAGCCCAGTCCAGTGCTATATCTTTACAGAAATTAACATCCCGTTTTTTTCCAAACCATACCGCTTTTGTTTTATCAATATTCATACGCAAGCCAGACACCCTATAAAACAACTCCATAATTTTTAACACTCGTCTTACTGACTTTTCGCTTCCGTCCAACATCAAGAATGTATCATCCGCGTACTGACCTATAAGAAACTGTGTACATTTAATTACAATACCTTTTACTGAAGAGTCGTTTTTCAAATACATAGCAAGTGGTTCTATGGCTAGAATAAAGATGTATGGTGACAAGGGGTCACCTTGTCTGCAACCTCTCTCTAGAGTAAACCTTTCTGAAAAGTTGCCATTGTTTATTACGCAACTACTAGGCTGTTTATATATCAAATTAAACCATTTAATAAACGATGGACCGAAACCGTATGCTTCAAAAACTCGGTTAATATATCTCCAACTTAACGTATCAAATGCCTTTTCAAAGTCTATTAAAAGTAACATGCCAGTCCTGTTATTATTTACCATATAGTGCATCATATCATAGACTAACCGTGTGTTTTCACCTATAAATCGCCCCTTTAAAAAACCCTTCTGGTCACTGCTAATTATGTCAGGTAAAACTTGTTTCATTCTATGTGCTAAAACCCCTGTCAGAATCTTGAAATCCACATTTAGTAGAGATATAGGTCGCCAATTTTTTAAAAATTCCTTGGGTTTATCCCCTTTAGGTAAACACGTGATTACCCCTTGCCTCCGACTAATAGACAACTCCTCTACACGAAAAGCATGTTCAAGACTGCGACACAGATGGGCCCCTAATTCCCTCCAAAATACTTTGTAAAAGTCGATGGGGAAACCATCGCTGCCCGGGGTTTTATTATTTTTCATATTTTTAACAATCAGCTTTATTTCTTGTATTGTAATATTGCCTCCACAAAGCTCACATTGTTGATCAGTTAACTTTTTAACGTTAGCCGATTGTAAAAACGTATCAAATAAAGACTCTTGCCTCTGATCATCGGCATTCGAATACAGTGTCTCATAATATTTTCTAAGTTCTATCAAAACTTCCTTCGGTGTATTTACTTCTACCCCATCCACTACTAATCTGTTTATTAACTTACTTATATAATTCCGCTTCTCTAAACTACAAAAATACTGGCTGGCTTTCTCACCCTCTTCATACCATTTAACCCTGGACCGCATAATATTTCCCCTCACCTTAGCTAGCCTAAGTTGCTCCAGATCGAATTTTAGTTCCTCCAACGATAATAAATCAGTTTGGTTACTTGCAGACTCTATTTGATTGATTTGGGTTTCTAGAATAGATTCTCTTTTTAGCGAAAGGTTCTTTTTATGGCTACAGTAACTGATAGTACGACCTCGAATCTCCAGTTTAATCATTTCAAACAACAGTTGGTCATCCAGTTCATTGTGATAAAAATCTACTGTTTCCTTGACCCATTCCCTTACCAATTTACAATATTCTAGGTCTTTCAGTAAAGAATTATTAAATTTCCAGTAGCCTTTACCCCTGGGTGCTAAACAAAAGTCAACCTTTATGACTACCAAAGAATGATCAGTTCTGTAGCCTGAAATAATAGAGGTTCCCCTCAACATGGAGTTAATATCGCTTGAGGTCAAAAAGAAGTCTAACCTCGCTCGTTGTGATTTCCTTTGTTGGTTGGTCCAAGTGAACCTCCGCATTGTCGGGTGGCAGACACGCCAGTAATCAAACAACTCCAACTCCTCCATCATATTTAGTAAAACCGTTCGCGCTTTAACATTGTTCCCAAGACCAAATTCCAGTCACCACATATTATTGCACTAGAATTTTCAAACGAGTTAATTCTACATTTCAGGTTCTCATAAAACTCAGGCCTATCTTTGTTCGGTCCATAAATACAACCAAGAGTTAATCTATTGTTACACATAGTTATATCCAATATCAACACGTTGCCATCTTCATCTCTATAAACATTATGTACAATATACTCAAATTGTTTCTTTAATATTATGGCAACTCCACGTGAACGGGACGATGGCGAGTTTATGAAGAATGTAGCATTATACTCATCCTCTAATTTAGTTTGCGTTACCTTATCAAAATGCACATCCTGAAGACAACAAATTGAAAATGTTTTCTCTTGCAACCAACTCATTACATCTGCACGTTTCAGAGGGGAACCCAGCCCACGTGCATTTAAACTACAGATTTCTATACAACCATCCAGAGTAGAAACGTTTCAAAACACAATAACGCAACCGCTTTGCCATAATCTGATAAGTGCTGCCATGAATTAGAGTGGTATTCAGATTTAAACATATGCAGGAAAAAAAGGACCATTTAATTTTTGAAAGGGGTGTTCTTTCGTATTGTTGATGTTATACAGGCCGTACTGCATCTAACTATAAGAAAATTAGAAAATAGGACGTAATCGCTAAATAATCGTTAAATGGGGGGGCTTAAATGTACCAGTGACAGGATACAGATTAACTCAAAATGCAGTACAGTACGCACAGCTCGCGAGAATCAGCTTCGCTCGCCCGGCTGGGCTAAAATAAACTCATATCTCATAGCAGATGTTATGCATGAATGCCCGCCCATTCCAGTGAGCTCAAATACTGGGTAGCAAAAAATACTCCGCGAGGGACCGTCTCCACGGTCAACACACCTCTAACAATTAATTTCTTTAGGGCACAAAATTCAGTCACAGTCTCGAAGTTCCACTTTCAACTCGATCCACAACGCACTTCGACCAACCTTCCGGCATTAAATGGAGCGTCCGTATGGAATACCTGCTGCCGTTTATCACCAGAATATTCCCCGACAGAGTAGCGCGCGCCCCATCTGCCCTGGCTGCCTTCAGAGCTGGCAGCAGACGCCGTCGTTCCTCCTGGATCACTCTTGGGAAATCCTCTTCCACAAACACGTTGCTCCCACGAAGAGACTTCTTGTTTTTCCAAGCCTCCTCACGATCTTTAAAGAACGCGAAACGCGCGATGATTGGCCTGCCGCGTCCCTGTGAAGCTCCTGTCGCCGGCCTTTTTCCAAGTCGGTGACAGCGTTGAAGCCTGATATCATCTGCAGCTTGTATTCCTAACTTCGTCTTAAGGATATCCAGTATGATGCGGCTACAATCTTCTTGGACGTCACCTGCTACCTCCTTCACACCGTAAAACACCAGCTTTTCCCGTCGGCTGTACTGCTCCAGGGCCTGCACCTCACTCTGCAGCTTCTCATGTTGATGTTTCAGCTCCTCAAGCTCAGCACCGGCATTACGTTGCTCCAAAGCCTTTACCTTTTCCTTGAGGGTCGTGTTTTCTTTCTCGAGTGCATCGGTCCGCCCGCTGTTAAACTGAACCGCTTCTTTCAGGTCCTGCACGTCTTTCTTTAGTGTAGTTACAGCGGCCCGTATTTCAGGCAGACACGACACTAGTCCTATGATGTGATCCAGCTTTTCTGTGTCTGCCATCTTGTTGCTTTCTAGTAATGTGTCGTCGGAGACGTCTTCTTTCTCAAACCAGGAAGCGAGCGTGCGTTGATTCTTTTCGATGTCTGCGTCACTTTTTGCACCGCTACTGCTTCTACGGCGCTTATTTTTCCCCATGGAAAATTTTGACACAGTCCCTGATTCCAGCTGCACACTGCCAACTGTACACCGCTAATCCACACGGTTTTGGGCGATATTATCAGCAGCAACCTAATGTTGGTATTTTGTGTCGTATTTTCTGCAATATCGCCTTCTAAAGCCCGCAATTTCAAGTATCAGCTACATCCATGCTTGATTTGCCATCGCACTGTCAAGTTTTCACCGGGTAATCTTGCAACTAGACCATTTAAATTCAATTCTCGCGCGGCTATGTTGTTACCACGTCCGAGCGCATACGGCCATTCTAAATACTCAAGATACTTACGCGACATTAAACATATTATTATAAACACACGCGTCCATACTATAGTATTTCAAATTAGGCCAAAGAGCCAATATAAACAGTGATAAAATGTCAAGAGCACACAATATTAAAGAAATATCTACACAGAGATAGTCGCGTACAAGTCAAGCAGGCAAGAACATAAATACGAGAAACGCGAGAAGGTTTAGTTACAAGTGGTTCGTGACCTGAGGGATTGGACGGCTCGTATAGGAAGTTGTTGCTCCGTGTAAAACTCTCTGCCCTTTTCAATATAAATGGGCGAGGGGAATCCAGCAGTAGCGGATCCCGGAATTTGTGAAATTCAAACCCCGTGTGAGAACATTTTATATAAAAAAATCCTTCGCCCCAGGCGCCCCCCTGGATCCGCCACTGTTGCGTCGTTGGCTATCACATGGACTATCTCACTTGCCTGTCGAAATGGGTGAAACTGGAGAGGGGGGGGGGGGGGTGGGGTTAGACACACAGAGGCAATACATATTACAATAGACAGTGCTGTATCCTTAAATCATCTGCCAAGCGTATATAATGTGCAGCAGAGGTTACATATACTAAATATGGCAATGGCAATACAGATGATATATAGATAGATTACACACAGTTTACTGACTC
Source organism: Arenicola marina (assembly GCA_964019135.1). Classification (NCBI taxonomy): domain Eukaryota; kingdom Metazoa; phylum Annelida; class Polychaeta; family Arenicolidae; genus Arenicola; species Arenicola marina. The sequence goes on from OZ025252.1 coordinate 1,293,435, forward strand.
TGACTCTTACATGTATCACATCACTGAATTGTGTTATCGTGCGTTGCGACCCTCGTAACACATTGAGTCCAAGCCATTAATATATATTTGGTAACTATGAAGCATTGCACACGACATATTTATCCAAATATGATAACGGACATAAGTGATATTATTTACGACAGGTCATCGCTAGTGCACACATGAATTAACAATAAATGAACATGATATAGAAGACACTACAGCGCGACAGACAATAACATTGATGGTTGGTTGGTTATTCAGGACGCTTTAACCACTTTTGGTCATATCGCGTCAATGGGAGAAGGAAGGGAGAGTGGAGCCATGTCCCCAGGGCTAACCCCCTACTCTTTACGAAGAAAGACATGGGATCTTTATCCTGCGACCACACAGACCTAGGTCCGTAAGTTCGAACGGCGGGGGCCAAATATTTCGCCTCGCTCCATGCTAATGGCCTATTCTAGGGTGAAATATTTGGCCCCCGCCGTTTCGAACTTACGGGCCATTTGATTGGGGCTTAACGGCACTTTCAGCCTGGAAGGCTATATCGTGCCATATTGGTCAATATTAGTCAATATTAAAACCCTGAAAATCAATACATGTGATATGAATAAAACCATAAATGCAGTCTTTGTGGAATCGATCCATAGATCAATAAAACCCTGAAGATATCAAGTAATATCATTGAGCAGATAGTCATAAAACCATGAAAGTGAAGAATGGTGAAACGATAAAGACCACAAATTGTCAGAATATAAAACCATGAGTTGGTTTTTAAAACCAAGCTTTTGAGATTAATAATTACAGCAAAATGCACTGTTTGGCAGTAAACGTTGAATATATCATATGCATTTGACTAGATTTATTGTAGATAAATGATCTAAAATCTTTTGCACTATTTGGCTGTAAACGTTGACTAGATATATCATATGCACTTGACTAGTTTTATTGCAGATAAATAATTTAAATCACTCAATGCGAGCGCTCTAGCCCACTGAGCTGTCGCGGCCGCCCCGACAATAACATTGAAGCGATTCTTTCAATACACAAGTTGGTCAACCACTTTACTCGATTCACTATATATAGTTCGTGTAAGCAAGCATGCATTGCAAGCAGGTTTACATAAAATGAGTACGGGTTGTTAGTCATTTGTCGATTCAATTATTCTTAGCAACGGCCTGTCACACAATTGTCGAGACATTTCAGTCCGAACTGTTGACCGTTTCGGTAGAGCCCAACAATAAACGACGATAGCCTGTATGTGACACAGACATAAATTCAACAAGACACAAACCAAGAGGGTAGGCCTATAATGTATACAACTGTCCTTCCTACGAGGATCTACGTAACATTTTCAAAACCAATTGATTGTCCAATGTGTCAAGACGCAACACATAAAGGCTAAGACAGGCCTACCTTTGTAAAATATACGTAAACTTATTCATAAATGCACAACACTTGTGAGACAATGCGGATCGGCAATAACTAGAGTTATCCATTCATTAGTAATAATGCCTAAATATATTATACGAAGCTTTGTGATGTGGATGTTGCTTTGTGATGCCTGGGGGGCGGGCGGCGGGGGGGGGGGGCAAGGGGTATTTCCGTTCCTCATGAATGGGGTTTTCATTTCACCGTGAACTGGGATTGAGGCAAATAATTGTTCGTGAACTGGCAATGGGGTATAGAGTAGCCGACCGCCGTGATCAAGGATTCTCATTAATCGTGAACTGGGAGATTTGATATTAAATAACAGTGAATCGGGAAATCGCTAATTTATATCATGTATTCGCCCGGCTTATGTATACTGGGAGTTCTCTTCTTTAATTCATCGTGACCTTGGAATTTAGACGGAGTGTGATGGTCTGTGCGTAGCGGCGGGGTGTGATGGTCTGTGCGTAGCGGCGGGGTGTGATGGTCTGTGCGTAGCGGCGGGGTGTGATGGTCTGTGCGTAGCGGCGGGGTGTGATGGTCTGTGCGTAGCGGCGGTGGGTGATGGTCTGGATGTTGCGGCGGTCGGTGATGGTCTGTGCGTAGCGGCGGTCAGTGATGGTCTGGATATTGCGGCGGCGGGCGATGGTCTGTGCGTAGCGGCGGGGTGTGATGGTCTGGATGTTGCGGCGGCGGGTGATGGTCTGGCTTCTGGTCTGCTTTGTCGTTTCTCTGGTAGGGTTGTTGATATTGGAAACTTGCGCCCTGGGAGCCCCGATTGAAATGAAAACCAGGGTTGTAATGGCGGGGCCCTGGGTGCCGATAGCTGGGTGCCGGGGCTCCGGAAGGGGCAGCGTGTAGCCTGACTGACTGGCCCCTGGGGTTGCCGTAGCACGCGTTGGTGTAGTGACGGATGAGGCCACATCTCTCGCAGCGTGGTCGGCCGGTGGTGGTGCGAGACGCGGAGATATGGCGCGTAGCCGGGGGTTTCAAACGTTCCAGCTCACGGGAGAGCCTCTCACATTTCTGTTCCAGTTCTTTGAAGGAGGTGGCATTGGGGGATTTGGCGGCGACAGCGGCGATCTGGTTGGCGGCCAGGGATTCACCTTGCAGCCGGAGCAGCTCTTCCGCTTTTCGAGCGTACATCCGTGTGTACATCCGCGAGACTGCGGTCCGTATTTGTTCAGGAAACTGGCTTCGAGGGCGGACCAGGAGGCGATGGTGTGCGACGGCAGGGCCCGGTGCCAGTGAAAAGCTCGACCAGTGAGCAGAAGGAGAACAACACAACACTTCCGCTCTGGCGGTAGTCCATAAAAGATTGCATAATTACCCAGACGCGAAAGAAACTCCAGCGCGTCGTCAGGGTCTGCTCCAGAAAAAGACAGGTTCCTGGGCAATGGAGTCCTGTCTGAGGGATGGGGGTGATGTGGTAGAGGCCGCCGGTGATGGTGATGGTTGAGGTGTTGTTGATGGTGCCGATGTTGGTGCTGGTGATAGCGGTGAGATGGCGATTCCAGCGTCACGTTGGTTGGTGATACCTTGTACCGTTATATCTGTCCTTCGCAGATCTAGGCCCATGGTGTTGATAGCGTCCGTCATGGCGTTTAGCTGGACGAACAAAGCGTTCAATGGGTTGGTGGCCGGAGGATCGTCTGCAGGGGGGCTCTGCAGGCTGGGGATGCCCTGGGGTGTGGTCTGAAGGCCCAGATGGCGGGATTTGGCTGGATGTCCCAGCAGACGACCCTGGTTGGGTCTGGATGGATGGGTTGGCGTCCGCCATCCTGTTGGCAATCCGTAATCCTGAGCCACAAGTTTTGTTCACGCCGCGAATTCTGCACCACTTTGTTACACCGGTCTTTCCTGTAGTTCTAGTTTTTGTTGAGTACGACTTCAGTAATATATGTCAAATTTATTCTTCGCACTCGTCCCGTAGGTGTCTCCCTGTCCAAAAGTCTCGCGTCAAAATATATATTTTCCCGAGGAAATCGTCGTCAGTTTGTTTTGTTGAGTCATTGTCATTCGCCATTGGCTGTCAGAATCAAGCTAATGGTCAGTCGTGTCAACCCAGATAACATGCCAATATTGGCACTATGTTGGCAGGGTTGGTATTGGCTTCCATGAATGGCCCAATGTTGGTTCCATATAGGTTTTTCTATCGGCCCAACATTGGCAAGCCTGGCATTGGCTACCTTAAATGGTCCAATGTTAGTTCTACGTTGGCAACCCTGGCATTGGCTGCCTTACGTGATCCACTGTTGGATCCACATTAACATGCCAATATTGGCACTATGTTGGCAGGGTTGGTATTGGCTTCCATGAATGGCCCAATGTTGGTTCCATATAGGTTGTTCTATTGGCCCAACATTGGCAAGCCTGGCATTGGCTACCTTAAATGGTCCAATGTTAGTTCTACGTTGGCAACCCTGGCATTGGCTGCCTTACGTGATCCACTGTTGGATCCACATTAACATGCCAATATTGGCACTATGTTGGCAGGGTTGGTATTGGCTTCCATGAATGGCCCAATGTTGGTTCCATATACTAGGTTGTTCTATTGGCCCAACATTGGCAAGCCTGGCATTGGCTACCTTAAATGGTCCAATGTTAGTTCAACGTTGGCAACCCTGGCATTGGCTGCCATACGTGATCCACTGTTGGATCCACATTAATTAACATGTCAATATTGGCACTATGTTCGCAGGGTTGGTATTGGTTTCCATGAATGGCCCAATGTTGGTTCCATATAGGTTGTTCTATTGGCCCAACATTGGCAAGCCTGGCATTGGCTACCTTAAATGGTCCAAAGTTAGTTCTACGTTGGCAACCCTGGCATTGGCTGCCATACGTGACCCACTGTTGGATCCACATTGAAGCCTGGCATTGGCTGCCATACATGATCCAATGTTGGATCCACAGTTAAGCCTGGCATCGGGTGCCACACATATGGTCCAATGTAGCCTGAAAATCAGACGTTAATGTCGTGACAGTGTTAGTGTCGATCCTTCAGACTATACAATCTGCCAAAAGATGGTAGGACATTACTGAAGACCCCAGTCCAGGAAGATATCAAAGATCTGACCTGTGGACAGTTCAAATACTTTGGCATTCGAGAACACATTGAGGATCTGTTTAAAACACATCCAAATCTTTCTCATATATTGAAATTGCAAATAAATGTAGATGGTCTCCCACTATTCAAATCTAGCACTGTTCAGTTTTGGCCAATATTAGGTTTCTTGCCTTCAGTAGAGACCCGTCCATTCACTATTGGTATATATTGTGGCACAGCAAAACCAAAGGTGGGAGAATTCTTTGAAGATTTTGTGAATGAGGTTAAAGATATTGAACATGATGGGCTTGTTCTGAGGAGTGGTGACAGGTTTAACATAGAGATCGAGGCATTTGTATGTGACACCCCAGCCAGGGCATTTATTAAATGCACCAAGGGCCATACAGGCACAGTGCATGTGATAAATGTGTGACTACCGGGGAGTGGCACGACAAAATGGTGTATCCAGAATTGAATTCAAACCTTCGAGATAATGCTACTTTCAGGGCAAAAACTGACACTGATCACCACACAGGTACTTCTCCATTGATTGAGTTAAGAGTGGACATGGTTAAAATGTTCCCATTGGATTACATGCATCTTGTGTGTCTGGGTGTAGTTAGGCGTTTGCTCCTGTTGTGGATCAAAGGTTCCACACGGGTGAAATTGCGAAGTAATGTAATCACTCAGTTGTCAACTAACTTGATGGCACTTGTTCCACATATACCACGTGAATTCGCGAGAAAACCTAGATCATTATCTTTCCTTGAGCGTTGGAAAGCGACAGAATTCCGCCTTCTGTTGCTATACACTGGCTTTGTTGCATTTGATGGGGTTCTTCCTCAAGATTATTATGAACATTTCATGCAGCTTTTTGTTGCTATGCACATATTGCTTAGCCCCACGCTAAGTAGACAGTACCTTGGATATGCTTCAGAATTACTCAAAACATTTGTGACACATTTTCGTGAAGTATATGGTATGGCATCTCAGGTGTACAATGTACATGGGCTCATTCATCTGGCTAATGATGCAGCACTCTTTGGAAATCTAGACAATGTCAGTGCATTTGTATTTGAAAACTACTTAAAAACTCTCAAAAGAATGGTGAGAAAACCACATCAACCACTGCAGCAAGTTTGCCGTAGACTAAGAGAACTTCCAGACAAAACTGCTATCAAATCTGATCATGAAGCTGCCTGTTTAAAGAAACATCATTACAAAGGTCCATTAGATGGCTTACATGGTGATCAATATGAAAATGTTAAAATATTGGTACATACTGCATATCAACCAAAGGGTGTGACAGCTGTTTTGGCACAAAGCAAGGGGACATTGGTTTGTGCCAAAATATTGTGCAGACTGATGATGATGTCATCATTTTGTACAGGAAATTTAATACTAGGGAATCTTATTTCAATTATCCACTGGATTCAGATGCATTAGGCATCTTCCAAGTGCGTGATCTAACAGATCATCTAGAAAAGGTACCAGTCAATGAAATTTCATGCAAGTATGTAATGCTACCACTCAATGGAACTGATGATGTGCGTATTGTATTGCCATTTCTCCATACTAATGTCACAGATGTAAACGCATAAAAGATCATCTTTTGTTAAGGGACAAACCCTGGCAAATATAACTGGCTTTGACACCCATATCTTGCTATCTATGAATGGAACAATGACATTAAAAGTTTGGATATAAATTAGGGTTTTCAGATTTAGTCATAATCTGGGTTAGACCTCTCAAGTAATGGTAGGATGGTACTGTCACAGCATATAAGTAGGCATACCCTGCATGTAAGAATGTTGACCCAGATACTAAATCCAAATTTGCTTTGTCAAAAGAAAAGCTTTGTGGTAGTGGAATTCGCTGAGCTAAATGAGGCTGAGGTAGTGTCGAACATGTGGATGCCAAACGTTGGGGTGGCATTCTGGCCAACCCACATCCAAGATGCAGCCAAGCTGAGGAAAAAAATAATGCAGCATAATCCTCCAGAAGACAACTGGACACGCTACAAAGTCAACAGAATTTTTGGAATGTCAAGTAAGAATTTGTTACTGCTAATTCTATCCTGTAAATTAACTGTTTGACCTTTAATTGCTTGTGCTTCTGTAACATAGAGGTATGGTGGGTTTTTTCTGATGAAGGGAAGTGGTTAGTACATAAGTATATGTATGTTAGTCGGTTTTTAACACTCAATCAAGTATTAGTGACTGCTGTCACCATGTTACAGGTCTTGGGTGGGGAAATACGGACCATGCATGCAGGATCGAGATTCTTATAAGAGTTAACAATTTAAGGTCATAATATCTTTTACATGCTAATTTAATGACATCATAATTATACAAGTTGCGGAACGAAGTAATATACAGCGATGATTGGGGTGCAGCCATTTTCATGCAATTTATTTTCCACCAATATTATTCAAAAACAAGTTTGACATATATGTTTGATAAATTCAACAGTTTAAATTTACTTTCCCAGGCAATTCAATTTCTTAAAATTATATGATATGAAATTATATGTAATATGATGAAATGACCCCCTGTACATCCCATATGTGATTGACTAATAGGAACAGTTCCTGACGTTTTATCACCTGAAATGTGTATTGCCACATGTAAAACAGTTTAATAGTTTCATTACTTGGATTCAAAATCACCAGTAATAATGTCTCCTGTATAGTGAAGTTGTGTCTAGTATCTGTATTAGTATCTAGTATCAGTTCAGTCTAGAGCAAGGGATATAATATTCTTGGATTTTTTTTTGTATGCTTTAATTTACTCATCATGGCTAATTAAATGTAACACAACATTCTTTGTATCCTTTTAATGTATGTAGCAAATTATGAAGAAGCTGTTAAACTGAGGGAAGCTGCGCTTCTCAGTTCTGATGTGGAGATATCCCAACAAATGTTAGGGCGTGGTCATCGTGAAAAGATGTAAGTTAAACATGCAACAAAAAATTAAATTTTTGTTTTGTTTAGTTTTTTGGTTAAAAGCAGAATATGCAGTTTAACAAAAGTGATGTACCGGTAAGTAACATATATATAAGATTGCTTTGTGTATGAAATTACAATACGGCTATATATGGCTGATGCTGAAAAACAATGACTACAAGAAGTGGTCAATCTTTGTGCTTGTAATACTAATTTGTGGTAATACTTGTTTTTAGATTATGATAAGGTGCAGCTTCAATATGTATGCGGCTTCAAAAAGGCAGTTTACGGTATATATATTATTTCACATTATTGATAGTCTCAGTTTTTAATTACGGCTGTACTGATGTGGCATTTGTCACACTTTTAACCATAATTTTAGGCCACGGAAAACCTTCAATGCCGATAGCGAAGAAGACAGTGAGAGTGAGATGAATTTGCAGCGATCCTCACTAAGTGTGCCCAAGCCACCAACAAAGAAGCTGAAAAGAACATCAACAAGTTAGTTTAAGTTTTACTGACTTATATCATTGTTGGTGTATAACGGTAAATATTATATCCCTTGAGGCTTTTACTGATTAATTGTACTACTTAGGCTGATGTGGAGTCTCGTTGATTCTAATTCTGCGTGATGTTTTTTTATGCAAACCAAATTTTTGTGAACATTTTAATATGTTATGTTAAAAATTAAAAGGAGGATTGCCTAGCTTCTTTCTGTATTATTTTAAATATATAATGCTTAGGCTGTTCTTATCTGCTCATCCATCAATCTGGTTCTCTGTTATAGTAACATCAGAATCCTGTCCGAGAGACACTATGAAAGGTGAGAACAGGCCTTTTCTATATAATTAAATTTACCTAATTGTTTATTTTTGTTATGTATTCATATGCATCTCCTGTGATTTGAGGCCTGTGTCGTATAATGAAACAAAGTTGCAACAGCATAATACTGCTTTATATCTAATTATCATAGATGCATGCACATATGAATTACTAAATTTCTTATATTATATGGACAACAACATCAGCCATGGGACCTGGGCCCAGTAGCAGCTGTTACACTACACCAGAGGTGGCAACAACTCCTATAAGGGACTCGGAAAGAGGTTAGCACTTTCTCTTCGTTTAACTGAATGACTTCTTAGTTTTGGGTTTTTGGAGTCTCATTCTTCACATTGGGCAAAACTGTGTCGGATAATAAAACAAAGTTGCAAAAACATAATAATGCTTTGCATTTATCATATATGCATGCATGTGTGAATTGAAAGTTTTTTGTATTATATGGACAACAACATCAGCCATGAGACCTGGGCCGGCCAGTAGCAGCGGTTCTACACCAGAGGCAACTCCTAGAAGAGACTCGGAAAAAGGTTAGCGCTTTCTCTGCGTTTAACTGAATGACTTTTTAGGCTTGGGTTTTTGGGATTCTCATTCGTCACGTTAGGCAAAACTGGCATGAACTATGCTAACAGAATGGTTCGCCCTACCACAGAAGAATGACCTGAATTGCACACAAGTGTGCTGCTTGTAACATGTGTAAGGCTAATATAACAGTAGCGTTAGCGGGCGTAGGCAATTGTTTTAGCCCGACATTATGCTGTAGCGCAGCCCGTCAGTAATGTCCCAATGGCAAAGATTGTCGATTGAAGGGGCAGCAGGGCGGGTTGCGTCAGGGGATTATTTCACTAAGAGTTACGACCTGGTAACCGTATCTTTTACACGCTTATTTAACGACAGATCGTAATTTTACGAGCAACGAAAATAAGCTTTTTTGCTCAGTTATGCTGCGATTATTGGGGTGCAGCCATCTCCGTGCATATTTGACATATATTTCTGATAAATTCAACAATTCTAGTTTTTCTTCGGGCCAGCAATACAATTAAGAAAATTTACGAGCAAAAATTACAAGATCTTAGTGAAATGATACCCTACTTACATGATTTTAGCCACCTTCAGATCTAACGCTATGGTACCCGTTAACACCGACACCGACATCAAATAACATCGTAATAATATAATTTGTTTGACCACAGAAGTAATGCTCAAGATCCTCCTGGATGTTAAGGGCATGGTACAGCAAACGCTGCAGCTACAAAAGAAGCTGCTGAAAAATGCGGCCCTGTCTACGGAATTGGTTGGGCAAACGACGCTTGAAACTGAGCTTCCCATATCAGAATTTCCCGTACTGGCGAAGCTAGGAGAAGTCGAAGCTGAACGTGCAATATTAGTGAGTATAGTACCAATATTTAGAAGTCGTACGAAATATTGTCCTAAAGTGGTGAGCTTCGTGGTATTGGCAGGGAATAGCGTTGGTATGCAGCATAGGAATAATCCGTACTTTTTGGTAATTCAAATATGTTGTATGATTTCTTTTTTTGAAATACGTTTATGGCAAAGTAACATAATTAATACCTTTTTTTCATTCCACTGAGCTCATGCATGTTCCTTTTTTATTCATGCCTTTGATCATGTAGCCAGGCAGATCGAATCTTCTGAAATATAAATGTAGTTATGTAGTGTATTATATTTGGAGAATTAAGTCAAATATCTGTAATATTTTGTTACCAGTTATAAACGAATTTTGTGCTTCAGCTTCAGGTGCTAAGCGAAGACGTGCGAAGGGACTTTGGCGACAGCACAAGGGCCATGATGAGAAAGCTCATTGCCGTGCCACTTGCCACGCAGTTGAATTGGGCTGGCAAAGGTGCAAAGTTGGGAGTGAAGGACCTGCCTTTCACCAGTATCTTAGTGCGTAAGTATTGAAAGGAAAATAATGAACTCACTGGGCATGTAGCGGCACGTTTGCTTGTGGGCTGTAGCTCGAACTTATATGGGTAAATAAGAGTAAACTCGTGGAGGTAGTACAACAGCTAAGGTAAACATTCATTAAAATAATAATGTATGTCAGGGTGCGCACAGGCTTGAAAAGTGCTTGAATTTTGACTGATGCCTGGAAAAGGTCATAAAAACAGAAATGGGCCTTGAGGTCGATCCAGTGTACTTGAATTTGCTTCAATAGGGCAGTTACAATGAAAAGTGCTTGATTTCAAACTGGACTGGGCACTTGCAAAGACCCATGAAAAAATCGAACGAAAGCTGGCTGAATTGAAGAAGTAGCAATTAATAAAAGTAAAGTGATTAACTCCAATAAATGCTGTTGGCTGGTAATAAATAAACGTGCACACTTATTTCCGAATATCAAGATTGTATGCATAAAGTTTAGTCCCAAGTTTTGCAATTTGTATGCTTAAAATAGACCAGAGAAGGTAAAAAAATTCCTTGAAAAGTCCTTAATTTTTTCTACAACTTTTGATGGAACCTCGCCTGTATGAACCCTGGTATGTATTATTTTGTAAGATTTGTGTTAGCCTTTAATACTATTTGTGAATTTATGTTGTATGTCATCTCTATACGTATACTAAGATGTTATTAAACTGTTACGCAGGCGCGGTCAAGAGCCATCACTCGGAGGCTAAAATGTACGAAATCGAACAGAAGATGAAGAATTGGCTGCAGTTCGCTGGGGATCTCGCTGGTGGGCGAGCCCAAAGAAACAAGCTCAAGAAAGAAAAGGAGCATCAAGCTGAAGCTGGAGCTGAAGATGTGTAAATGTAACGTACCGGGTTCTCAGTATATTTTTCCTGTTCTGTGCTGTCCCGGATCTTTTGTACAGCATTATAGAAATGCTGTCTGATTTTATTTCAGATAGTAGCTGCATCCCCTAGCTGTTTATCAGCGGATTATTGCATTCAGCATAAACCTTTGTTTGGTATTTCTATTGGGGTCCAGTTGAGTAAGTCTAATACACTATCAGTGTTGTACCTGCGCATTAGAAAGCAATCGTGATTGTGACGTAGTAATTATGCGTATAAATATCTGTGAAGTTTGTGCAAATGGCACCTACCTAAAGGTATGGCTTTCCCAATTGTTATAACTAGTCATTCATCAGAGATATTGAATTGAAACAAACATACCAATATGAAAAATTAGTAAAAATCGCTTTTTGGTGTACTGATTCGTGACTTACGAGGTATTGATGAGGGTTAATTCGACTTCGTCCGTCCATACCGCGCTTTATAAGTCAGAAGTGCGATGACATTTGTTCATGTGGTTTCTCCCACAGCATGGTGCAGAAACCATTTCGTGTGCAAGTACTTTTTGTTTCGTTTATAATTGTGGTGCAAGCAATACCATAAGGTATTAGGATTTATCAGTTATATCTGCCTAAAGCACTATAATACCTGGTGGTGTTGTACTGCATAATTTTACTTGAGGGCTTTCACACCCATGAGACGACACTTTACACAAAACTACGGTGCAATAATGTTAGTGCTACTCTGGAAGGGCTGGCTGCATGCCAACGCGCCTTGCTACTTTAAATATAAATATTGATGTCTTAATACAAATGTTTTTTTTTTGTATGCTTACTATTCAGTGAAATGTGGTTCGGTTCTTATAATCGTTAATTGCCAGGATGTTTCAGATGTGCACTTGACAAACATACTGTCACTGTCGTTGGATAAGCCGTTATAACCTATATATATAAAGGGAAACGATTTTTTGTATTGGTATCTTTTTGCTTGTGAAAAAAGATCGGAATCTTCTTTGCTTGAGATTTGTCGCCGCCAAGATATTATCGTACCGGTTTCATTTAGACTTAGGCGTGTGCCTACATTTGTAATTTCTTTTCATACTGGAAAGTCTCTCGAATAGGTTAGATATTATTAGTGTATATATTTGTATGCCTGTTGACGACGTGTCATCTACTCATGAATAGGTTGAATATTACTATAATTGTAGATTTAGATGTTTACTAACGAACTAGACTTGCAAAAACGCGGCTGTTTGCTTGTGACTTGTAACTAGGAGTCTACTTTGTAATCTGGTTGTTTCATTTCAACATCAGTGGCAGACATGCGTTGATGTTTCAACCAATATAGGCGTGTGCAAATATTTTCATTTTCTTTTGAGTACTGGAGAAATGTATAGTTAATATTGCTAAAATATTAATAGAATGCGCATGAAAATTACCTCGTTTTTTTGTTGCTTCTGTTCAACATGGATTCGCTATAGAGCCAACAGAAATGATTAGGTGTCATCACAGAATTAGTCTTGAACCTAAAGCTGCCTAAACGTTGGGCTGAGGTTGGGTTAATTAATGATCCCCACCATTGGATCCACGTTGGTGCCAACATTGGACCAACGATTAATTAATGATCCCCACCATTGGATCCACGTTGGTGCCAACATTGGACCAACCATTAATTAATGATCCCCATCATTGGATCTACGTTGGCGCCAACATTGGACCAACCATTAATTAATGATCCCCATCATTGGATCTACGTTGGTGTCAACATTGGACCAACCATTAATTAATAATCCCCATCATTGGATCTACGTTGGCGCCAACATTGGACCAACTATTAATTAATGATCCCCATCATTGGATCTACGTTGGCGCCAACATTGGACCAACCATTAATTAATGATCCCCATCATTGGATCTACGTTGGTGCCAACATTGGACCAACCATTAATTAATGATCCCCATCATTGGATCTACGTTGGTGCCAACATTGGACCAACGATTACTTAATGATCAGCTTCGTTGAATCTACGTTGGGGCCACCATTGGACCAACATGGGTAAGACAATGTTGGCCCTGGGTTGGCTTGACGTTGGTCCAATAGTGGATGCCAACATTTGACCAACATAGAATCCTATGGACATGTAAAGGTTGGACCAACAATGGACCGACGTTGGTCTCCAACATTGGATTAACGTAGTGACATACATCGGCCCAATGTTGGCCCAAAGTTGGCATGCTATCTGGGAATGGAACGTGAAGATGACCGCGACCCAAATCGGGCGTTACGTGGGTTCTCAGAGCGGCCAGCCTCAGGCTTAGTCAGGTGGTGAGACAAATAATACATAAGACACGCCTCTATAATGGGCGGTCGACGGTCGTTATATAAATAGAGCTTAATCTGGGTGTTGGCGTGGGAATTTAGTTAAAGGTAATATAAGTCTAATATGACGGATAAGGGATACGAATCAGCCACGGCGCAAGGTGACTGTAGTGGGGCTGAAGTAGCGGACAACTACAAATGGACCGTGGTAAGATGCCTGTAGTTTCTTTGTTGTTTTGGGAGAGCTCTCGCAGTTTGGAAACGTACATGTAGACTGGGAGCAGGACAACTACCCCTCGGATAATCCCCCCCGGCCAATCCCCCCCCCCCCCAGACGCATCCCCCCCCCCCGACAATTCCCCCCTAGGACGATTCAACCAGGACAAGCTTCATGCCGAATTGTACCAAGGCCCTCCGTGATGCCGTCGACGCGGGAGACTGTGGAACGAATGTCGGACGACTTATAGTGCTCGCTGCCTCATTCACCGGTAGTCCGCGCTCCATGCATCAGCAATACCAGGATGCCATGGCCATCGTTAGAAGGTTTGGAAAACCAGATCTCTTTATCCCCATGACGTGCAATCCAAATTGGCCGGAGATCAAAGATGCTCTGTTTGAGAGGCAGACGCCATCCGACAGGCCTGACATCGTCGTCAGGGTTTTCATGCAGAAGATGCAGCATTTTATAAGATTGCTTACCACGATTGGCATTTTAGGAAACATGTTTAAATATCTTTAACATTTATGTCCCGTTATTCAGTAGCTCCTGGTCTCAATTTATGTCTTTATAATTATCTATATTATTTCTGCCCAATGTCTACCTTCTGCCTGCTACTAGTTAACGTATAAAACAAAAACTGACATAATGTTACTTCTTTCGCTTATTCCCACGAGCGCTAGTATCTTGAAAGAAAGTTTAACTGGGGCGGCAAGACCAGTGGGAAGGAAAATTATGAAAATCGTTGCATTCGTTTATGTTGTCGAGTTTCAGAAGAGGTATGAGACTTCCACACATGCACATGCTGGCCATATTGGCCGCAGAAAATAAACCGAGGAACTCTGACGACTATGACCGCTTTGTGTCGGCAGAGGTCCCTGACGCACAGGCTCTTCCTGGCCTCTACAAAAAAGTGTCAAGTCACATGGACCATGTGGCGCAGGCCATGTATGAAGCCCATGTATGAAGCCCATGTATGAAGCCCATGTATGAAGCCCATGTATGAAGCCCATGTATGAAGCCCATGTATGAAGCCCATGTATGAAGCCCATGTATGAAGCCCATGTATGAAGCCCATGTATGAAGCCCATGTATGAAGCGCATGTATGAAGCGCATGTATGAAGCCCATGTATGAAGCCCATGTATGAAGCCCATGTATGAAGCCCATGTATGAAGCCCATGTATGAAGCCCATGTATGAAGCCCATGTATGAAGCCCATGTATGAAGCCAATGTATGAAGGATGACTTATGTACCAAGAGCTACCCAAAGAACTTTGCCCAAGTTTCCCAAAGCAGTGATGATGGCTACCCCATATATCGCCGACGGGAATCGGGAGCATCTCTCACGAAGGCTGGTACACGAGCGGACGGAAGCAAAGACGAAATCCGAATAGATAACAGATGGGTAGTACCATGCAATCCTTACATGATAGCTCTTTTGGGCGTTCATGTTAATGTAGAGATATGTAACTCAGTTAAAGCAGTAAAATATCTGTATAAATACGTGTACAGAGGTCATGACCGAGTCACGGCGCAAGTTCTCCATCAGTCGCGGGCGACCAATGTATCAGCAGTTAGTAACCCTCCTGTCATCAATGAAATCGACAGCTACGTGGACGGCAAGTATATCACTCCACCTGAAGCGTGCTGGAGAATATTTCACTATGCTTTACAGGATAAATCTCCAAGCATCTTCAGATTACCTGTCCATTTGGAGGGTCAACAGCAGGTCATCTTTAAAAAAGGCCAGGCCCAAAGCGCCCTCGATAACACTAAGCCAACCCCACTGATGGCATAGTTCAGGCTGAATGAGGCGGATGGAAATGTTCGAAAGCTGCTCTATATGAAGATTCCCGAACAGTATACCTGGGATGCAGTAAAAGGCGAATGGAAGCCTCGAAAATGTGGCACTAACGTCGGAAGGATGTCTACAGCATGCCCGTCACAAGGTGAGAGGTATTTCTTGCGATTACTGCTTACCAAACGTACGTGGACCAAGAAGCTTCCTACTTATAAGAACGCTTGCTGACGGCACTGTGTTCAACCTATCAGGAATCTGCCATGAAACTTGGACTGTTGGAGAGCGATGACGAACTTCACACATGCCTTCATGCGCAATACAAAATGCCATCGCAGCTTCGATATCTGTTCGGTATGATCCTTAACTTTGGACAGCCAGCCGATCCGCGCAAGTTGTGGGAGACCCACAGGGATGCGTTCTGTGAAGATATTCAGTATGCGTGGTACAAGAGCAAGGGAGATATCACGGATGACGTCGCAAACTCAGCCCTCTTACATATTCAGATGTACCTTCAGATGCATTCCAAAAATCTCGATGACTACAGCCCAGCCAGCATGGCATTATCGGCCCAACGTTGTTTTTAGGTAGGCAACGCAACCGTTTGCTAGTATATATAGGCGCAACGTAATACCGACCGTCATCTGCGCTCTGCACCCAATCGTTGGCAATGTAATGTTGGCCCAACATTGCGCCTACGTACCAGCGTAGTGCCGTTAGCGCAAAACACAGCGCCATCTAGCGAGTTTTTGAAGCGACACTTCCATGCGGCAATTTTCCAAGTGACTAAGTTATCGTGAATTTTGAGATTTTGATTCATTTGGCGCATTATTATTGTCTTGTCGGTCTGTTTTATAGTATCGGATTATGTAATTTATGCACTGACTTAATTAGAACTGTAATATAATGGTACAGCGGAAGAAAACGGTCACTGAGTATGCAGTTTCTGACCTTTCCTGTATTATCGCTCACACGAGTGCCTAGAGCTCTTTTGGAGCTCTTTTTTAAAATCAAACACTGTCAAACCAGTGCAAAACCTTTAGCCATGGGCAGGTGAAGGCTTGAATAGCACTTCAAACGATTTACTTTAATCTTACCACAGTGTTTGACTAGCTAGCCTGCCCCTGGCTGAAGGTTTTGATGTCACTTATTAGGGATGGGGCAATGGGTGTTTCCGTTCCTTGGGAATGGGCTTTTCATTTCACTGTGAACTGGGAATGAGGAAAATAATTCTTCGTGAACTGGGAATGGAATATTAGCCGACAGCAGTGATCGAGTATTTTCATTAATCGTGAACTGGGAATTTTAATATTAAATAACTCTGAATTGGGAAATGGCCAATTTATATCATGTATCCGCCCCTTATTAAACAAGGCACATAATTATGGAAAATATAAATGGATTATTCCTATTGGTCCAAAAGAAGAAGGGTGTAGACAAATATAGAGAACACGTATCTGGGTGGGTGGTCAGAACCATATATCTGCCGATGCATTCTGAAATTATATGTTGATATGAATTATTTTTTCGTAGAACTAAGAGATCATTTTATTTAGTTAGGCCAAGTGGTTATAGTGTTACCTATAATAATATGCTGTTCACATTTTGTTTTAAAGTCTGTTTAAATTTCATTGACAGTGACAGAGTATGATATTGCCCTCCTGCACGCTTTGGAGCGCGTGCAACAGCAGCAGGAGCACAATGGTGTGATGCTTGGCAAAATTTGCCAGCATCTCAACATGACTTGCACGCCAACCCCTCCGCCAGATGGAATGCCCTTCCCCATCCTGACCGTAGACGCCCTACACACATTGGACGAGGTCCTCGCTAATGACGAGACCGTGTGGAAAACAGTATGCTGTAATATTTAACGATTAATGTTTTTTGCTGTTAAAGCCTGGCCACACAAAACACAGCTATACATAAGTCTCAGAGAACCCCCTTAGTCTATTGGTCAGTGTACTGGACTAGAGATCAAGGCATCCATGGTTTAGTGGACGGTCCCCATATGGGGCATATTTCATTCATCATCATTTCGTTGCCCCAAAAGCTTCCACTGGCCTAAATTTAGTCAAGTATGCACGAATAAGAGACCAGCATTTTCAGGTCTCATAGGTTTGTCCATGTTTTTGTATTGCTTTGTGTAATTTAATTTATGTCTATTTTATCTTGTTTGACTCTGTATTTTGCATATGTCCAATTAGGTCAGCAGCATCACCTTGATGGGCGTATCCACTTTCGACAAGACAGTGCAGCGTTTGATGGACTAAGTGCTGTCAAACAGTGTGGCAAAGCAAATACATTGGCAATGGAAGAGTGGGAAAGTGCCATTCCCTCGCCTAAACTTACGCCAGGTGGTGTATGGTAAGTGTGGCTGTATTCTTCTGATAAGATAAGGATTTCCACTTTTCCCACTGTCTACTTAACTCATTTGCGTTACCTATTCAACGTGATATGACAGATCTGTCAAAAAATCCCGCCAACTGCAAATTATGAACAGTATCATTAGTTTGTATGTGGCTACCACTGTATTGCCTTTAACAGGGTTCCAGAAATATTAAGCTAACAAAAAACATGTGTTAAGTATACCAGTATAGGTAAATGCTATTCATGCATATTATCGGACCAGCATGATATTTTAAACAGCTTTGCCATTGAGTCTACTTTGATTTAATTCAGGGGGTACTCGCAGCAACCCGACTGCCAGTTGCGCCACAAATTCAGAGGTGGTGAAGAAGTGGCTGCGATTTGCTGGGAAGCGGGATGACGGGCGACGAGAGCGTGACAGCTGGCAAACGCAAGAATCAGGAATGAGTGGAAGCGACCGCATCTACGAGCGACCACCTCTATGAGCGGCCATGCACCTGTATGAGCGGTCACGAGCGATTTTTTTCAGACATTACGCGTCATGTATACCTATTAAGAATTCATGTATTGCACTTTTTAAGGTTTTTGTCAATAAATTAGTGAACAACATTTGCAGTGGTTCAATAGTGGATTAATATCGGTAGAACGTCGGCGGCGCACATTGGCCCACTGTTGGCCTATGGTTGGGCCATCGTTGGCAGCTAATGTTGGCCCAAGGTTGGCAGATGGTTGGGCCATTGTTGGCAGACAACGTTGAAACAATCATTCCCCAATGAGCACCCACTCGTTGGCCCAATGTTCTTTGCCGACATTGAGCCAACATTGCCGGCAACGTTGTTTCACGGTTGGCAGATGGTTGCCATGCTGGCTGGGAGCTTGCCTGCCGCTCACAGCAAGGACTATGTTTCATCTATTGTTCATCAATTCACTACTTTCTTGCCAGAGGAAGAAGCACGCACTGCGGTAATGTCAGCGGCTTCTGAACAACGACCAGAAGAGGGTGTTTGATGAAATCATTGAAGCCACAGCGAATCCAGAACAGGCGGAACGTACTTTCTTTTTCATTGATGACCCTGGAGGAACCGGTAAAACATTCTTATGTGACAATCACCAACGAAAAGTGACGAGGATAATATGCTTCTTCCGGATAACATATGCCTTCAGTCTGACGATCAAAGCCTAGATGCTCTTATCACGACGGTGTATCCAGATCTCACAACGCACGTACTGGACAGTGATTTTCTATGCTCCCGAGCTATTCTCACCACCAGAAATCATGTCGTTGACACCATCAATGAGCTCATGATCGAACGTTTTCCTGGTGTTTCACACACTTACAGCAGTGCCGACTCTGTTTCAGATTGCAACCAACCAAATTTGTAAACTATTGAGTTTTTAAACTCACCTACACCGCCAGGCCTGCCCCCGCACAATCTCACCCTAAAAGTAGGATTTCCAGTAATGCCAATGATAAATCTTCATGCAGGACAAGGCCTATTAAATGGTACCCGCTTGGTTCTCAGGCACCTTGGTCAGTACGTGGTTGATTGTGACATATGTACAGGACGTCATCGTGGAAGCCGCGTGTTGGTGCCCAGGATAACACTCACACACTCACGCCATCTGACACCGACTTCCCGTTCCCATTAAGACGGCGTCATTTCCCGCTAGGACCAGCGTTGCCATGACAATAAATAAGGCTCAGGGCCAAACTGTAGACCACGTCGGCCTCTATCTCCCTGAGCCTGTGTTTAGCCATGGACAACTATATGTTGCACTTTCCAGGGCCAGATCCTTCAGGGATATTACGGTATTAACCAATGATTACAAAGTGAATGACAAAGGACGCACACAGTAGTTGTGTACAAGGAAGTTTTATACTAAGAGTATTTTTGTTTTTGCAAGTATGTGGAGTTTGAATTATCCTTTTGTTTTCTCATGGTTATTGATTAATTAACGTGACGCAGTTATTTTGCGCATGTATGTTGAGTGCAAATTAATGTTATAATTTCTAGATATATGATAATTAGAATTGTCCATAACGTGCGAACATGGTTGATTTGATTTGATTGGGGCTTAACGGCACTTTCAGCCTGTAAGGATATATCGTGCCATGTTGGTTTAGTTATATTTAAATAAGAGTTAATACTAAAACCCTGATAATTAATACATGTGAGATTGAAGATAAAACAGTTGCAAAAATGATAAAAGGTCAAGTACATTTGAAAAAAACCATGAAGGCAGTCAATGTGGAAACGATCAATAGATTCATAAAACCCTGAGGATATCAAGTATTATGCTTGAGCAAAATGTCTTAAAACAATGAAAGTGAAGAATGGTGAAAAGACAGTCAATACATTGTCAGAATATAAAACCATGAATGCTGATGTTGGTATTTAAAACCACACTTCCGAGATTAATAAATATAGCAAAATGTACTGTTTGACAGTATATGTTGACTAGTTCTCACATATATTTTACTAGATTTATTACAGATAAATAGCCTTCTTAACATCTTTTGATGTGGTACAGTATTAAAAAGTTTAAAATTTTAAAATATTAAAAAGTCTTAAATTTGTTGTTTGGTAATAATCATACCTAGTTTCTTGGAAGTCAACGCATCTCAAAAGAATGTGCTCCACTGTCAGGGGTTCCTGACAGGGAACACATTCGGGAGGTGGTTCTTCTTTGAAGTGATAACAATGGGTGAGGTACGTCCCTCCGCCTACCGCGGATTCGTGGCCGTTTGGTACCTACAGTAGGCTGAAGCCTTAATTTATTGGAGGATTGTTCCTCCCAGGACGACTGCCAATATTTATTAACTTCATTTTGGATGTACGGCTTCAAGTGTGAGTATGGAAACTGGACTGGAAGGACGTCGTCATTCAAAGCCTCTTTGGCGGCAGCGTCTGCTAAACTATTGCCCTCTATGCCTATATGGCTAGGGATCCAGCAGAACACTACCGCCTTCCCATCACATTCAAAATTATGGCACTTTATAAGTATATTCTGTATTAAGGGATGTTAATTTTTCTGATATTCTATGGCTTTTATACATGATAGGGAATCTGATTATATGATAAATTTGTCATGTAGTGAGTTGTCTATATATTCAAGTGCCATCATTAGAGCTACTGCTTCTGCGGTGTATATAGAACATTGGTCTGGGAGGCGGTTGCTGCATTGGTGCTCACCAGCCACAGCTGCAGCGGCCACCACGTGGGAGTCTTTTGAGCCATCGGTATATACAGGGAAATAGTTGGGGTGTTGATTGTGGATAGCATGTTTAAGTTCTTTAAATTGTGATGGGTCTGTGTCAGATTTGTTGTGAGTTGCTAGTTCTAACAAAACTTTTAGAGATTCCATTTCCCATGGTGGGATTTCTGGGAGGTGCCAGGTTCGTATATCGTTGAAATTGATTGTCTTTGGTTTGTTTTCAAATAGTGTTGTAAACTTTAGATGGAATACATCTTCAAAGGTAGGATTATTGGGATTTGTCTTGAGCTTAAGTGCGTATTGTATTGCCAATTTATCTCTACGGTAGTACAGAGATGGCTCAGCGGACTCCACGTACAGGCTTTCCGCAGATGTGCGGAAAGCTCCCAGACCTAAACGAAGTGCTTGGTTGTGCACTGGGTCTAGCATCTGCAAATGTGATTAGCGTGCTGACCCGTAAATCATTGACCCATAATCCAGCCGTGACCGAATCAGGGCTCTTTAAATATTTAATAATGTCTCTCTTTGTGTTCCCCATTCTGTATTAGATAGAACTTTAACTATATTAAGCGCTTTGGTACATTTCTGTTTTAATTGTTTGATATGGGGTATAAAAGAAATATGGGGTATAAAAGAAATTTTGTTTCTGGCACAACTAGTATTTGGTCCCCATTTATTTTAAGTTCAGGTTCCTGATGGAGTTTCCGGAGTTGACAGAGGTGCATACATACTGTTTTAGTTTTTGAAAATTTAAATCCATTCTCATCGCACCATTGTTGTAACTTATTGAGGTTCATTTGTAATTGCCTTTCTATTGTGTTCATATGTTTGGACCTGAATCAGGCCAAAAAGTCATCAACAAATAGAGAAGGATTTATGTTATTAGTGAGACATTTTATGATGCTGTTGATTTTATTACTAAAAAGGGTTACAGGTAAGATGCTACCTTGGGGAACCCCATCTCCTGATCGTATACTTCGGAGAGGGTAGTTCCGACCCTTGTCTGAAATTAACGCCTTTTTAGAAATTCTTGAATAAAATGTGGCATATGACCTGTGAGGCCCATAGCATAGAGGTCTTTTAAAATACCATAATTCCATGTGGTGTCATATGCCTTTGCAAGGTCAAACAATACTGCCACCACGTGTTCTTTTTTGATGAATGCCTCGCGTACAAATGTCTCCAACGCCTGTTTAGGAATTCTTGAATACAATTTGGCATATGACCTCTGAGGCCCATATCATGGAGGTCTTTTAAAATACCATATTTCCATGTGGTGTCATATGCCTTTTCAAGGTCAAAGAATACTGCCACCACGTGTTCTTTTCGATGAATGCCTCGCGTACATATGTCTCCAATCAGACTAAGTTATCTCTTGCATTTCTGTCGAAAGCCACTCTGGAACTTAGTGATGATATTATTTGCTTCTAGATAATAAGTAAGTCGGTTATTTATCATCTTTTCTAGTGTTTTACATATGCAACTTGTAAGAGCTATTTGTCGGTAGGCAGAAGGATTGGTGTGATCTTTCCCAGGCTTAGGGATAGGGATGACTATCGCCTTTTTCCACGATGGGGGTATTTGCCCGGTTCGCCAAATGAAGTGGAATATGTCGAGAAGAATTTCCAAGGATGTATCTGGTAGTTGTTTTAGGAATTTTTATGGGATATCGTCTGGCCCTGGTGAGGTGTTGTTAGTTTTCCTCAGGGCAGACTCGAGTTCCTCCATGGAGAAGAGGCTATTGTAATATTTATCATTTTTGGATTTGAAATTGAGTTTTTTCCTCTCACTAACCGCCTTGTATCTTTGGAATTTAGCTGTGTAATTATTTGAGGAAGAATTTGTTGCAACGGCTTTCGACAAGGTATTGGCTATTTGCACTGGTTCGGTGAGGGTTATGCTTTCATGGATCATGTGGTTTATGCTGTTGTTTGCTTTTTTCCCACTGATCTTCTGTATGGCTCGCCATGTTTTCTTAGTTGTGGTTTTATTTCCAAGTTGGGAGACATAGTTTCTCTAGGATTCTCTTGTTGTTGTTCTTATTGTGCGGCGGGTTTGTGCTCGCCCTTGTTTATATTTTAGGATATTTCCTGGAGTAGGACGTATTTGGAGTTCTCGCTGAGCCTGTTTTCGTTTTTGTACGGCCTCATGGCATTCAGTGTTAAACCATCGCTTCTTTTGTAGTTTGTGATTGGTCGAGGTCTTAGTGTTTTCAGCTATTTTATGAAATGTTTCGCTGAAGAACGCTATTGGGTCTGGTATACCTTGGCAGTCGGTTGTTGTGAGTTTTCAAGGCACAAGGTAGTCCAGTCAGCCTTATTTAGCTTCCAGTGAGCAACATTTTCATCTGGAGTGGGAAATTGGCTAGTAAGAGGGATAGGGACGTGGTCACTGCCGTGAAGATCATCTTCCACTTTCCAGTTGAAATCAAGGCATAGACTGGGATGGGCTATAGTTAGGTCTATAGCCGTTTTGGCACCATTCCCGGGGTGTATATAAGTTATTGAGCCATCGTTGAGAAGAACGGTATTGTTTTTTAAGATAAAGTCCTCTAGCAGGCGGCCCTTGGGTTGTATGTCTTTACAACCCCAAGGGTATGATGGGCATTGAAATCGCCAAGAAGTATATACGGCGCTGGAAGTTGTTTCACTAGATTTTCTAGTTCTAGTCGTGTTGGACGTAAATTAGGTGGAATATAGATAGAGCACAGGGTTATGGTTTTGTGTAATGTTTTTCGTATGGCTATAGCTTGTAGCTTGGTCTGTAAGGGTATTTGGCTGTGTGGAGGCTTCTCCTTTATAAGGATACTAAATCCGCCTGTGATTTTTATCTCCCGTATTAAGTCCTAGATTATCATACGATGTATATCCACTAATGGCTATATCTCTTTGGGTTTTGATGAATGTTTCTTGGAGACAAAACGCTATGGGGTTGTGGTCCTGCTTTAGCAAGAGGACTTCATCACGATTGGCTCTCATACCTCGACAATATCTCCATTGTATAATGGAAACCATGGTTTATATGGGCGGTGTATCTGCTTTGTGTTTTCTTTTGTCACTTCCTCTTTGTTGTGTCTGTTTCCATTTCTTCATCTTCCTCCTCCTCTAGTTGCGAGTATTTGTTATGTACTTTGATGGGATCCGTTGATCCCTTGGGTGGTCTGTTTAGTTTCGCTGGCTTCGATTTGGTCAGTTTGTGGGTAGTGGGTTTTGTAGTGGGTTTGTAGTAGGTTTCTTTGCAGGTGTCTTTGTTCGAATTTCCAGCATGGGCTCTGTCTGGCTGGATGTGCCTGTCTCCTCTGGGGTTTCTGTTGTAATTGTGAATTCTGCATCAGGTGGCCTGGAATAAATAGTGTTTATTCCTATGAAAATCATGCTTGGGTTTGGTGGTATTTCAGTGGTTTTGGTTTGGGACAAGCCCGTCCCTTCAGCGAAAGTCTTGGTTCCAGTTTCATTTGTAGTTTTACTTTCTATTATTTTTCTTGCTTCGGGATAAGATATGGAGTTTTTAGTTTTTACTGTCTGTACTTCTTTTCCTTTTTGCCAGATTGGACACTGTTTTGAGTATGCGTAGTGATTGCCTTTGCACTTTACGCAGTGACTCGGTTTGCCGCAGGAGGTGTCTTTATGGCCCTCGTCGCCACAGCGAGCACATGTGACTTGCCTCCTGCAGTCGGTCTTGCCATGGCCGAAGCGTTGGCATTGGAAACAGCGTAGAGGGTTGGGTGTATAAATATCGACTGGTATACGAATGTATTCTGCTTTTATTGTTGTAGGAGGGATGTGGGATGCACATGTAAGTATTTTGGTATTTGTTAGAATTCTTTTTCCATTTATGGTGATTGATATCCGTTTGGCCTCCATGACAGGCCAACTCGGAAACTATTTCAGTGTCAGAGCACATCTGAATGTCACGGCACCGGATTACACCTCGGCTGTTGTTGAGGGTACGGTGAGAAGTTACCGTTACTGGGACATGGAGGAGGGCTGTGGCGCGGAGGAGGTTGTCAGCATGACTCTTTCGTGTGACTTCGATGAGGTCACCGGAGCGGAGTCGCTTGACATCTTTTGGTTCTCCGGCCAGGCTTTGGATGGCCTTGTCCAGGGCAAATGGTGATAATTTCGAACGATGTAAATCTGGATCTGTGGCGTGTGCCATCAAAAATCTTGAACTTTAGACTGTCGCGTAATAGGGGTACGTTGATTGATGATTTTCTATGTAAGTTAACATCCAGCTCATTAAATGCAACAGCTGGCATTATATTGAAGGCTATCTCAGACCATCTGCCGTATTACTTATCTTTAGACATCGATGTGCGACGCTCAAACAAAACGCCCACATATATTAATATAAAAACCAATGATGCACAATCAGTAGAGAAATTCAAAACACCAATTGCCAACGCAGACGCATTAGGGAAACTAGACAGAGACCTATGTGCCGATACTAAAAGTAACTAGGAGATCCTTGAGGATATAATTACACATGCCAGGGATATATGTTTGTCAAGCAAGACAGTAAAATTTAATAAGAGAAAACACAAAAAGGCAAACTGGATCACCACTGGTATTATTAAGTCAATAGCATTTAAGGAAAACTTTATAAAAAGCTTAAAATGACAGCGCCAACCTGAAAGCCTACTAAAATTAGTATTCGGTTGGCCAAAAGATCGTATTATTATCATGCTTCGGAAAATGTAATGGGGACATCAAGGCAACTTGGAAAGCAATAAGATACGTTATTAATAGGTCAAACCGAAAGGACAAATTCCATGAGCTCTTTAATATTAATGGGAAGACAACATCTGACCCTTCGGCTATAGCAAATGACTTTAAAGATTTTTTAGCCCCATTGGTACTGAACTTGCCAGTAAAATCAATCAGGACCCAAACCAAAGTTATACTAGCTATCTAGGCGATCCCTGTAAAAACAAACTGGTGTTTACTTTAATTGACCATAATGTCACTAATAAAATAAGTGATGAGCTGAAACCTAAGGCTAGTTCTGGGCATGATGACATGTCAATGAAAATGCTGAAACTATTAAACGTAGATTTAAGCAAGCCAATTACCCACATCATTAACCAATCAATTTCTACTGGTATATTTTCGGATAAATTAAAACTTGCAAAAGTAGTGCCAACTTTAAAAAAGGGGGAAATATCTAATATGGATAACTATATGCCAAATGTCAATTTTGACAGCCATATCTAAGGTCTTTGAAAAAGTAATCTATAATCAGATATATAGACACCTTGATCACGAAACCCTGTTTAATAGTGGTCAGTATGGTTTCCGGAAAATTAATTGATAGAACCATACATAAACCAGATAAAGGGGAGATAAAACACTATGGGGTTTCTGGGCTGGCGCTCAAGCTGCTACAAAATTATCTTCACAATCGCAAACAGTATGTAAGCATAGACAATGTTCAATCACAAAAAGTTATGATCTCCCGAGGAGTACCACAGAGGTCAATACTTGGCCCTCTTCTATTTATAAGATATATAAACGACATATCAAGAGCGAGTTTAGCGCAATTATTTACGCTGACAAAACAACCCTTTCTAGCACACTAAGTACATTAGCGCCAAAAAGGAATGTACGCCGAAGTAGTGAAGTATTAAACCACGAATTGTCTCTAGTAAGCAATTGGCTTACACTTAACCAACTATCTCTAAACATTAAAAAAAACAAATTTATGTTATTTTATGCCACAAAAGCGGGTAACGATACCGGAACTTTATGTTGAAAATACCAAGCTGGAATGCGTTGACGACATTGATTTTCTCGGATTGACCCTACATAAACATCTGAAATGGTCCAGTCACGGTGATAAAATTGCTTTTAAAATATCTAAGGTAGTTGGAGTCATGCAGCATCTAAAATATATCCTTCTTCAACATAATCATTTATAACTCGCTCATTTTATCTCACTTGCACTACTGCATATTAGCCTGGGGATACAAAAGTGACCGGTTGAAAAAAATCCAGAAAAAAGCTATTCGCATCATCACAAAGAGTCACTATATTGCGCACACCGAACCCTTATTTAAGCGATTGAATCTTCTTAAAATAGTCGACATTCATGAGTTACAGGCATTGAAGTTTTATTATAGGCTGCTGCATGATGATCTCCCTGCATATTTTATTACCTTTTTCGATTTTCCCCGTATATTAGACCAACATGAGTATAACACTAGATGTAAGCACAATATAATTATACCCACAACCAAGCACAAATTTGCCGAACATTGCATCCGCTATTACTTGACCCATTTAATAAACCGAACTTCAAAAGAAATTTTAACGAAGATATTTACCCATTCAATAGCGGGCTACTCTACATATATAAAAAATAGACTTATTGATAGATACTGTGTTGACTGTTTTAAAGTTAATTGTTATGTCTGCCACAAAGAATTAGAGATATTGCGGTTTATCTAATCCCCCAAATTATAATTTTTATATCATATGTTCTACTGAATTCTAATGGTGTCTATCGATAATTGCTTACCCAATTTGTCCTTTTTTTTTTTTTTATTACATGCATGTCTTCTGGGCAAAACTGTGACACGATTAGTGACATCTATTGTTGCAATGGACACAATTAAAGACGTCAGTAGAGAACATATAGTGAAGAAGAAAAAAAATGCGCCAGAAGAAAAGGGACAACAACTTAACTTCAAAATAATTGACCGTAGCAACACAAGATAACATTTTAATTTAATTTACAAGCGACAAGGTGTTTTAACGGTCCCACCGCTGGGCCAGATCCGATCTGGGACATCACGCCTCCGTCTTTAGCTGTTACACATAGCGGTGTAAACACCTTATGCTTGTATTACTTAATTATAAATTAAAAACAATCTGTACACGACTGTAGCCTCAGAAGGCTATGACGTCACGAATCGAGTAGGTTTGATTCGATGTGATTGGGGTTTAGCTGAACTTTCAACCAGTTGTCCCGAAAGCATATAAACAAAAAAACGTAAGAGCGTCAAGATAAGAAAGAGTTTATCATCCTGCAAATATTACATATAGGACACATTTGATTGTGTTTTCTATATTTTTTTTTGTACTCTTTAGTAAGCTTAGATCACTATCACTTAAAACTCGTTATGCTAGATAGATTGCAAAACTAATGTCATAATATTAATCCAGGAAAGTAAAATCATGTCTGGGACACTGAGAAGTGTTGTTTAATGCATCAACATATCGCTTTGTCATGTGTAAGTTCTTTATGTGGATCCTCCCCCATGCCTACCGGCCGTGACTTATATAATGTTTTGTGTTGCTGGGCTCCTATTACACATTCAGGTTTCATTCTTCTGGTGTGAGATTTTGTCAACAATTATTGATCTTTGCAAATATTCTATTGTAAATTGCTTAACGTGAGTTTGCATATGATAATCCCTATTATCCATTTTTGATCCAATGAGTCAAATGAATTTACTTGCATGTTAGCATCTTGATGGTTCAAGTATTGAGAGTACCAATGTTTAGACTAACGGCTACTGTTTAGGTCTAACTCCTAATATACGGGATATTAAATTGCTCTCGGCTATAGGTTCTATTGTGTATGAAATCCGTTACGTTTTCAGATTAATATCTGCGGCAAGGTGTTGAGAGCTGGAGAACCCGACGCAAAGAACTGAGGGGCAGCAATTGTATAGTTGCGCATCTTCATCATCGCTGACAAAACTGGACAGATCGAATTGTCATTGTGGCATTCGTTTGTTGCATCAGCCAGTCACACACAATTAAGAATGTGCTCGTCCGGTCCTTTGTGGGTAGCAAGAACCTGAGTAGCGCGATAAAAACTGACATACAGGAGTGCACATATGTGGGTGTTGCGTCGGCAACACCTGCGACATGCAACCCCACAACAGTTGAGGGAGAAGTCAGAAGAGTCAGAGCGTGGTCTTGAAATAAATGTAGCAACTAGAAAGATCGCGACGGTGGACCTAAAATCTGTCTTCACACGCTGCGACCAGTATTTCACGAGTACATGAAGCAGAAAACCACGTGGCTACTAAGTAGCGTAGTGCCACATGTGGACATTATGGAGGCTAAATTGCCAAATGTGGACATTGTGGGGGCTAAATTGACTATCTTTGAACGAGTTCCTTCGGCAGGAAAACAGAAGCGAGTTTCTGGTGTTGGCACACCTTGAGGACCTGGAGGAGCATTTCCTGCAAATACCTGGTCTCAAGGTGCAAGTCAAGAACAATACTGCACAACCGGTGCGACGGAGATCGCATGCAATGGCGACCATTAGTTCTTCTTTCCTTTCTTCCCTTATTGTGAGCTACTTCTTTTCTCCGCCATTGCGTGTTTTACTTTAGAAGAAAACGGTAATATTGTTTTAGCTAACAGGAGGATTACTAGGGAGAATCCGGGCTCGTAACGAGGCTCGGAAGTATGGGTCACACAGGGATATTTCTTTTCTCCGTCATTGTTTTAGTTTATAACTAAATCCAAGTGGTTCGCTAATCTAAGCACATCAATCGGGATCATTGCAGCTACGGATTTGGAGATTCCGAGATTATGTCCTCCTATACTCAAACAAGAACGAAGTTCCTTTCCGGAACAGAGCGACCCTTCACATCGCAGGCGTACAAAGAAGCCTTTGGAAAGGCATACTTTACGGTTATCATATACCTTTATCTCAGAACAGTTTAGCATAACTCATATGCCACCATTACAGTGCACACCACTTAATAAATAATAGTTAACTCCAAATTTTCATAATAAAAGTCAATTGATAAGAGCTGTCGCTGTTAGCCTTCGATAGATGCAATCAGTAGATAGACAAATTTATTACGCCGCCTGTCATCCGGTTTCCATATCGGACGAAGAAACAGAACACCATTTGTGCCGCCATTACCCTCTTCTTCACAGCCCTAAGAGGTCAACTATGTCAGCCAACTGTAATCGTTGACGATAGGCTCAAGCCATAACAGAAGGGAACATCAAGATATTAAGAATATATGAAGACCGGAGCAAGCGAAGGGGCGCCGGCTATCAGCATACGTAGAAGCATACTGTGGAAGAGCAGAATGGTAGCGACTTGCCTTTGAGTAGCTAACCGAAAGCTCGGTTTCTCGATGTTAGCGGCCAACAAGAGAAGACAACGAAAGGAAAATATATCGCGCCATACAGGTTATGTTTAGTCCAAATAGTTCAAGAGTCAGCACTAAAACCCTGACAGAATATGTGCATGTGAGCTTCTGGATAAAACAATTGCAAGTATGGCATTGCAGTAAGTTAGTGTCGGTAAAACCATAGAACAGTCCATGTTGAAACAACGTATAATTCTCAGCAGACCGCCTTAAAACTCTGAAAGTCAACAATGTTGAAGCAATAACTGTCAATCGACGATTTTAAAACCCTGAATGTAAGTAACAGTTGATTTGATTTGATAGACAAGTGTGGACTTGTGTATAAATAAGTTAAGTAATGATCAGATCATATCAAGCCAAAGGGCACAATCTCTTTTAAAAAGTCTATGATCTATATCTACCGATCATATAACTGAAACAAATATTTCAAGATACCGACGAATAGCGACATTTTCTTATCTGCATAAATGTTCTTCCATCGTCAGTGGGGGGCAGCTTTCCGTTTAACAAAGTGTGTGTGTGTGTGTGTGTGTAATTGTTGTAGGATGACATTAGCAGGCATTTGGTTGGACTCTGCCAATCACAACGCTCCGTATTATCTTCGAACGCGTTTAAATCACATAGGAGGCTTTGCTCAGCATTAGACCGCCAACGGAAATAAGACGATATTAGTAAGCCAGTGAATGAAGATCGTTCTTTTTGTTGTTTTCTCCAGTCGTCTTGCAAAAATATTGCCTGCATTATTCTTTCGGCATTGGCTTTTGTTGGCTAACGCCATGACAATTCTGCTGGCAAAAGAAATCACCCATTGAACCCCACATCAAGGAAATCTGTACCTGGATACATTTGTTGTTTTTGTTGGTGAGCTGTACGGACTGGAGCAAGTCGCTCTACCATGGTACACAAAGTGTTCCTCTTCCAATGTTCAAGCGGTTTTTTGCAAGAAGAAATTTGGTAAAGATTTTTGTTCCTTTTTCCAATGCTCCATATCGCGCTTCGAACGTTTTCCATCTAATGATCGACACCAAAGTTCTGTGACAGAACGCTACACAGTATTTGGTTCTGGCAACCAATCTAATCTCAGCAACGGAGGCGCTTGCTATGGAGCACGCACTGGGAATGCCTCGTCTCAAGAGAAATTGCTATGGCTGGCATAGATTTTTAGGCTGTGGCGCCATGTTCACGAGCTCTTTTTACTCCGAGAAATACCGCCGGACTGACTCCAAGGTTCAACTACAGTTTGGTGATTATGGCATGATTTTGAAGCTTGTGACATAAAGCACGCAGTGACCGCGACATCAATGATGTTTGTGATTGTCAAGAGTGAAATACTTGACGATTGCAGTTTTCATCGATCAGGTTGTCGGTAAATGCTTTCGGGTATCTGATTATTATATTCGGTTTATGGCATCTTTGTTCTTCATTGGTTCATAGAATGGTTATATGGCGATTGGTACTTATGCCATTTGAACAATAAACTGTACTTCTGGACTTGCTCGAATTTGTGATCATGTTAAATTTGTAATTTGTGATCATGTTAAATTTGTAGTCAAGTACTACATAGAGAATAATTAATGTGTTTCATTAATCTATTTACATATATGGTATATATCTATAGGCTACACAACCACAGGTATTGCCAATACTAGATTGATTTAAACATATGGAATACATTGATATGACGTACAAAGCAGTTACGGTACTGAGTGGCTACTCGAATTATGGATGATTGTCAATATAATAATCATTCAGGATATGACATTATGACCTTAAGGTACCGTAATAAACACGGTAAACCAATATATGCTAACATAAACCACAGTATATCAGGATATATCATGGTATGCCAACAGATACAATGGTAGGCCAACAGATACCATGGTATGCCAACAGATACAATGGTAGGCCAACAGATACCATGGTATGCCAACAGATATATAAGATTTCATGCACTAAATCTGTTTTATACAGCCCCTGGAAACTCTTCTAGTCCGTCTTACACGGGTCCCTATGACCGCGTAGGATCTGGCGGACAGACAAGAGCACCTTCCAGGGGTGCGTTATGTTTGTCTGTGGGGGTCAACGCTCACGTGATGTTTACTCCGGTCTTATTTGCAGTGCGCACGCACCTTACTATTTCTTTCCGGTCGGCCATCTTTCCAAGGTAAAAACTATTTTGCGGTTCTACGAAATTTAAGTTCAACAACCGCTGCTCATGTCCCACAATCGCGACCAACCACTTTCGTTTTATCCCGCTATACAACCAGGACGGTATGGAACCCAAATCTGACTCCGTCCATCCTAGACCCCACAAAATATCGTCTCCTCATGTGTCCACTCTTATTTTAGGGCACTCTTTCACTCGTCGCCTTTGTGAATTTGACGCATGCCTTGGCCTGGATAGATCCATACACGAGGTCTTTTTCCATGGCATCGGTGGGATTGAGTTGTCTCATCTCTGGGAAGAGCTACACATGATTCAAAGCCTCAGCCCTCGCATAGTTTTCGTGGATATAGTATCTAATGATCTGTGTCGTGCGGCCGACCCTGAGGACTTAGCCAGGCAGGTGCTCCAATTCGGGGAACACCTGGTTACGGTATACTCAGTCTCTCGGGTGAGTATCTCCCAAGTTTTCTTTCGAGCCATGTCCCCCCAGGCAACAAAGAACTTCAATGCCAAAGTCATTACCTATAACACTGCATACTCTTTTGTCACTTTGTGCCCATGCTGAGTAGCAATACTCCTTGGCATTTTTAGCTATTCTACCTGTCCTACGCTGGAGTTGCCTTTTTACTGCAGCTGTTGGGGGCCCACATGTTAGTTGCTATATAACTATTAGCCATCAATACCCTTGAGCTATAACATTGTTGCATGGCTGTATAAGGTATGCCTACGCATGATAAAATTATAATCCTCGTCACATAAATCTTTCGCGGTCATACTTTCAGCTATGCCTCGCCGTACCAACACCGCTAGCACTCGTGCCGGCACGGCTCCTGTCCCTGTGAGAGGCAATAGGCCACTACCAGTCCCAGCGAGAGATGATAGCCCGCCACCCCTCTAGCGCCCACCTCGGTCAAGGCGACCCCGTAGAAGATTGGATGAGGCAGCGCCACCCAAGCGTCTAAGACAATCACCTGAGGCCCTTCCACCTCAACAAGACCTATCTACCCATATCGAGGCTATGCAGGATCAAATAGCCTCCCTGGCTGGGATCGTTAAGGACCTGGCAAAACAGACCCTTGCAAGCGGCGAAGCCACGCAGACAAGCTATCACAGCTCCCCTTTCCCCTCTGTCAGCCCAGCCGACCCTGACACATCCTCTCCCGCAGACGATTTCCTGCAACCTTGCCTGCAAGGTAATGATCATCTACCTAAACAGGCCCAGGCCCTCCCCGGCGTACCGCTGGGAGCACTGATTGATGGCCGAATCAAATAAAAAATCTGGGCAGGCCAGTACATTGAATTGGCATTGCTCCTCGGCCCACCGTCTCAAACCGTCATGGTCACTCTTGACAAACTCGGCCAGACGCCCTCTTTGAATATGGCTGACAAGGCTACTCGCCCCATCTCTTCCATCGAGCAGTAGACGGACGCGTTTTTTGCTGTATACATCTATTTCTTTGCAGCCAGCTCCACTGGGGTGACGGTATGTTATCCGTATATTCATCATGACCGAATGGAAACAAAGAAAGTGCCGGTGATGTTCAAAAGAAAGTAGATAGCATACAAGCTTGTAGATTCTGGCCCATCTGCGCACTATCTCAATAATTGGCGGCTGTGCCAGAAGACGTCAGGGAAGCTGGGAACATGACAAAGTGTCAGACGCCAGTAGTCGTGACGAAAAATCGCGTCCAGTGTCAATAAGGACCCGGAGCTTCACCGCGAAGTGATCATCAAATTGCATGTAACAAGAACTTCACGCGCAGGAGGAGGAGAGCGGCTTCCCTACTACTGGATATATTCAGACACTCTTTGTCTCCACTCACCATACACACGACTAGGGGTCTGCAGCTGGTCACATTTTCGCACGAGTCTTTATGTATGTCCACCCGGATTTTGCCCCAATGAGACCGGACTGTGTTATACTATGCTCTTGTGGTAGTCACCGGTCGCGGGAGAGCCATCTCTGCCGATTGCGGAGATGGTCTCCAACGCCCACGATGTTCCTGCCATATCTCAGTGGCTCATGCGTCTTCGGCATGCTGTGACCAAGCAGACGGGAAGGAAGTGGCAAGGAGGTGTCTCCGTTGTAAAGGATTTCAACTGGGCCCAGATCTAGGCAGCGTTACTAGCCTTGGGACAAATGGACGTTGGGCGCTATCTCCAAGTCTGCTGAAAAGTTATCCGGAACACACTCAGTCACTTTCCTTCGCGGTCTGACGACACTTAACCTCTGCGCAGCCCACCTCTTGAAGTCAGTAGTGACCCCCATACAAAGTGTTCCAGACAACGCAGTGAGGCGGTTCTTCACCTTTTGTTTCGCACGGCTGATGACTTCCGCGATACTGGGAGAAGGGAAGGCAACCTACAACAGCATGTGCAGTTATCCTCCCTGGAAGTAAGACGGCGACTTTTCAAAAACATGTGGACCATCTCAGACGTGTCCTTGAACAGGAAGAGGTCGACGAGAGTGAATGGGAAGCAACTGATGCCACACCGGTTGACGATGATGACACCGGGAACACTTTCCGGAAACTGTCGCCATTTACCGGAGTGTTCGACAGTATTCTCGAGCAAGACCAGAAGGATCCTCTTCTCAAGCGTTCGCCGACAAACGCATATTGTATGCGTGATGCTTTTAAACTATTCACCGTCTTTACATGCATTTGTTTCCCCTCAGGTCGGGAGTTATCATTCAGCCGCAGCGCCATGGACGGAATCCCCCAATACATGCAGCCAACACTGGCAGCATCACCAATTCCTGCGTCGAAACACTGGTTTAAGATCGTCAAGAAAGACACGTTGGAAAAGAAGAGGAGACTCTCTCTCGGCCAGTTCGTCCGTACACTGCATGCCACACTAAAAATCAGGCCTAGGAAATGAGAGAATGTTATTTTATAACTATATTATTATCTATTTTATTCCACCGAGCTAATATCAGTTTCTCTTTCAAGCTTTTTATCATGTAGCCAGGCAGATGAGGCTACACTGCAGCACAAAACATTTCAACCAATATCAGATCCGATGTCGTTCAATATAAAAAGTAGTAGTAAACAGACCCGATGTTGTGAAATATCAAAAAAGTAGTAGTAACTCGTAATCAGTGTTTCGGACAAATCTCTGAGGCGGTTTTTCACCTATTGTTTTGTTCGGCTGATGACGTCTGCAACACTAGGAGGAAGGGAATGCACCCTGAAACAGTAAGCGCCGGGTTGTCCTCCCTGAAAGCAAGGCGGTGACCCTCCAAAAGCCCGTGGATCGTATCAGACGAGGCATCGCAAAGGATGATGTCGACGAGAGTTAATGTGAGACAACTGATTTCATTGGGGCTTAACAGCACTTTCAGCCAGTAAGGCTATATCGTGCCATACCGGTTAAGTTTAATCTAAATAGTTCAAGAGGCAGTACTAAAACCTTGAAAGTATCAATATATATTTGAGCTTCTGGACAAAACAAATTCAGAAATGGTAAAGCAAGTAGATAGCGGAAAAACCATGAAGATAGTCGATGTTGAAACTGCCAATATATTATTAAAACCCTGCGAATATCAAGTAATAGGATTCAGCAGGTTTCTTAAAACCCTATATGATGAACAATGATGAAACGATAAATTCAATGAATAAATAGTATACATCTTTTGATGAGGTACATTATTAGTCTTTTAGATTCATTGCTCGGTAGTATTTATCCATTGTTAGCTGGAAGTCAACGGAATGTGCTCCACTGTCAGGGGTTCCCGACAGGGAACATACTCCGGATTAGATAGCCAAGGATGAGGTACGTATGTTCTATTCGGAGTCTCCGAATGACAACGCCCCTCCGCCTACGGCGGATTCGTGGCTGTTTGGTACCCACAGTAGACTGAAGCCGTAGTTATGTGCGTACCCTAACCTCAGACTGCCCTGAGATGTGGAGGGTCACATCCGTAAAGTAATTTTGATAAATGAAGCAGCCAACTGCCAACACCTGCAGCGTATGTGGGTGCAGAAGGAAGTGTGGACCCGTTTAGCACCAGGTGCATGCTTGAGTGAAGATCTCACCGAAGACCAGATTAAGAACAGTTTTTTTACCTTGAATGCCACCGTCATGCTTAGGCGGGTAATGTAGGGCACGGAATGTAACATCCGTAAAGTAGTTTGATAAATGATGCAGCCAACTGCCAAGATCCTCATATGACGGCACACGCTTTGGATTTCTACACCTATGAATGCGGTGACTGTTTTGTGCTTCTGCCTTTGCCGGATTACTCCCACTCGTGTCCATGCAAAAAGGTGCCAACACCTGAAGTGTACGTGGGCGCAGAAAGAGATATGCACCGATTTAGCACCAGATGCATGCGTGAGTGGAGATCTGACAGACGACGAGATTGAGGATATTTTGAGGACATAGACCGTGCGACCCGGAAGAACATTACAATAGTGTCAGAAGTGGGATACAGACTTTAACACGCACACGTCATCGGCTGTGACTTTGGATTGTGGACCGGATTGATCCTCATATGACGGCACACGCTTTGGATTTCCACACCTATGAATGCGGTGACTGTTTTGTGCTTCTGCCTTTGCCGGATTACTCCCACTCGTGTCCGTGCAAAAAGGTGGAATACACCGCGAAGTGATCATATTGCATGTAACATGAAATTCTCGCGCAGGAGGAGGCGAGCGGCTTCCCTACTACTGGATACATTCAGACACTCTCTTTGTCTCCACTCACCATACACACGACTACGGGTCTGCAGCTGGTTACATTTTCGCACGAGACTTTATGTATGTCCACCTGGATTTTGCCCCAAGGAGACCGGACTGTGTTATACAATGCTCTTGTGGTAGTCACCGGTCGCGGGACAGCCATCTCTGCCGATTGCGGAGATGGTCTCCAACGCCCGCGACGTTCCTGCCATATCTCAGTGGCTCATGCGTCTTCAGCATGCTGTGACCAAGCAGACGGTAAGGAAGTGGCAAGGAGGTGTCTCCGTTGTAACGGATTTCAACTGACCCCAGATCCAGGCAGCGTTACTAGCCTTGGGACAAATGGACGTTGGGCGCTATCTCCAAGTCTGCTGGAATGTGTTATCCGGAACACACTCAGTCACATTCCTTCGCGGTCTGACGACACTTCACCTCTGCGCAGCCCACCTCTTGAAGTCAGTAGTGACTCCCATACAAAGGGTTCCGGACAAAGCAGTGAGGCGGTTCTTCACCTTTTGTTTCGCACGGCTGATGACTTCCGCGATACTGGGAGAAGGGAAGGCAACCTACAACAGCATGTGCAGTTATCCACCCTGGAAGTAAGATGGCGACTTTTTTAAAACATGTGGACCATCTCAGACGTGTCATCGAACAGGACGAGGTTGATGAGAGTGAATAGGAAGCAACTGATGCCACACCGGTTGACGATGATGACACCGGGAACACTTTCCGGAAACTGTCGCCATTTACCGGAGTGTTCGACAGCAGTCTCGAGCAAGCCCAGCAGGATCCTCTTCTCAAGCGTTCGCCGACAAACGCATATTGTATGCGTGATGCTTTTTAACTATTTACCGTCTTTACATGCACTTGTTTCCCCTCAGGTCGGGAGTTATCATTCAGCCGGAGCGCCATGGACGGAATGCCCCAATACATACAGCCAACACTGGCAGCATCACCAATTCCTGCGTCGAAACACACGTTGGAAAAGAAGAGGAGACTCTCTCTCTCGGCCAGTTCGTCCGTAAACTGCATGCCACACTAAAAGGCACGATCCGCCATTTCGACACGAAGTTTCCAAGCAAGGCAAAGAGAAGGCGATTCCCTCATTATCAGGCCGAGGACATGAGAGAAAGGCAAATCACGGCCAGGAATATATTTCGGAACCCCGAAGGCGGTGACTGTGCCAAGGAAAAGAATAACGAACAAGGGTCAAACACACTAGGAGGAAGGGAATGCACCCTGAAACAGTAAGCGCCGGGTTGTCCTCCCTGAAAGCAAGGCGGCGACCCTCCAAAAGCACGTGGATCGTATCAGACGAGGCATCGCAAAGGATGATTTCGACGAGAGTTGATGTGAGACAACTGATTTGATTTCATTGGGGCTTAACAGCACTTTCAGCCTGTAAGGCTATATCGTGCCATACCGGTTAAGTTTAATCTAAATAGTTCAAGAGGCAGTACTAAGACCTTCAAAGTATCAATATATGTCAGCTTCTAGACAAAACAAATTCAGAAATGGTAAAGCAAGTACATAGCGGTAAAACCATGAAGATAGTCGATGTTGAAACTATCAATATATGAGGTTTTAGCAGGTTTCTTAAAACCCTATATGATGAACAATGATGAAACGATAAATTCAATGAATAAATAGTATACATCTTTTGATGAGGTACATTATTAGTCTTTTAGATTCATTGCTCGGTAGTATTTATCCATTGTTAGCTGGAAGTCAACGGAATGTGCTCCACTGTCAGGGGTTCCCGACAGGGAACATACTCCGGATTAGACAGCCAAGGATGAGGTACGTATGTTCTATTCGGAGTCTCCGGATGACAACGTCCCTCCGCCTACGGCGGATTCGTGGCTGTTTGGTACCCACAGTAGACTGAAGCCGTAGTTATGTGCGTACCCTAAACTCCGACTGCCCTGAGATGTGGAGGGTCACATCCGTAAAGTAATTTTGATAAATGATGCAGCCAACTGCCAACACCTGCAGCGTATGTGGGTGCAGAAGGAAGTGTGGACACGTTTAGCACCAGCTGCATGCTTGAGTGAAGATCTCACCGACGACCAGATTGAATGCCACCGTCATGCTTAGGTGGGGAATGTAGGGCACGGAAGGGTCACATCCGTAAAGTGGTATTGGTGAATGACGCAGCCAACTGCCAACACCTGAAGTGTACGTGGGCGCAGAAAGAGATATGCACCGATTTAGCACCAGATGCATGCGTGAGTGGAGATCTGACAGACGACGAGATCGAAGATATTTTGAGGACTGACCGTGCGACGCGGAAGAACATTACAATAGTGTCAGAAGTGGGATATAGACTTTAACACGCGCACGTCATCGGCTGTGACTTTGGATACTGGATCGGCTTGATGACATGACGGAACACGCTTTGGATTTCCACACCTATGAATGCGGTGACTGTTTTGTGCTTCTGCCTTTGCCCGATTACTCCCACTCCTGTCCGTGCAAAAAGGTGGAATACATACACGAAGTGATCATATTGCATGTAACATGAAATTCTCGCGCAGGAGGAGGCGAGCGGCTTCTCTACTACTGGATATATTCAGACACTCTCTTTGTCTCCACTCACCATACACACGACTACGGGTAGCTGGTCACATTTTCGCACGAGTCTTTGTGTATGTCCACCCGGATTTTGCCCCAAGGAGACCGGACTGTGTTATACAATGCTGTTGTGGTAGTCACCGGTCGCGGGACAGCCATCTCTGCCGATTGCGGAGATGGTCTCCAACGCCCACGACGTTCCTGCCATATCTCAGTGGCTCATGCGTCTTCGGCATGCTGTGACCAGGCAGACGGGAAAGAAGTGGCAAGGAGGTGTCTCCGTTGTAACGGATTTCAACTGGCCCCAGATCCAGGCAGCGTTACTAGCCTTGGGACAAATGGACGTTGGGCGCTATCTCCAAGTCTGCTGGAATGTGTTATCCGGAACACACTCAGTCACATTCCTTCGCGGTCTGACGACACTTCACCTCTGCGCAGCCCACCTCTTGAAGTCAGTAGTGACCCCCATACAAAGGGTTCCGGACAAAGCAGTGAGGCGCTTCTTCAACTTTTGTTTCGCACGGCTGATGCCTTCTGCGATACTGGGAGAAGGGAAGGCAACCTGCAACAGCATGTGCAGTTATCCTCCCTGGAAGTAAGATGGCAACTTTTTAAAAACATGCGGACCATCTCAGACGTGTCATCGAACAGGAAGAGGTCGACGAGAGTGAATAGGAAGCAACTGATGCCACACCGGTTGGCGATGATGACACCGGGAACACTTTCCGGAAGCTGTCGCTATTTACCGGAGTGTTCGACAGTATTCTCGAGCAAGCCCAGCAGGATCCTCTTCTCAAGCGCTCGCCGACAAACGCCCCTCGGACTCGACGTCCCTGTCAGAGGCTGTCGTTGACACTTCTGCCACGTTCAGTTTCGCCGAAAA
Source organism: Arenicola marina (assembly GCA_964019135.1). Taxonomy (NCBI): domain Eukaryota; kingdom Metazoa; phylum Annelida; class Polychaeta; family Arenicolidae; genus Arenicola; species Arenicola marina. The sequence goes on from OZ025252.1 coordinate 1,333,804, forward strand.
AACATAGCCGTTATTGTCAAGACGTCAGGCTTCCGACGGGGACAAAAGCAGCGTTGCTTCCTCGCAAATGAGCGATTCAGCTATAGCAGATGATGCTCATATTTCTGGCACGCCAAGTCCTACGCGAAAACGAACACTCCTTCGCGATATTCCCCAGAAATCGACTTTTCGCTTGACGCGAGAACAATGACGCCCCTTGTTGCCAGACATAACTCGCCCAAGACGGGTTGCCACATTTATGTACACTATAACGGCCCAGTTTTCCCGCAGGAATCCCTACTGTCCGTCGCGGGACAACACACCCTTGTTTCGGGGTACCGCTAGGTGTAAATTTCAAGAGTGTGCCAACTACGTTTTCCAATTTGAGAGAGAGAGCTCCACTGGGGTGACGGTACGCTATCCGTAAAAAGCGATATTCATCATGACCGAATGGAAACAAAGGAAGTCCCGGTGATGTCCGAACGAAGAAAGTAGATAGCATACAAGCTTGGAGATTCTGGCCCATCTGCGCATTATTTCACTAATTGGCGATATACGTTGGTTTCGGAACACTTCGGTCCCTAACTCAGAAATATTAGGCAAATGGATTGGATTGGATTAATTATATTTCCGTTTACAAGGCCACCGGGCCCAAAGTACACAATACAAAAGAATCAATGCAAACGAAATACAAAATGAATAAATAAATGTTGGGCGTACACAATACATTATCAAGTATTTATCAAAAATATCTCTGGCATATCATCTGTACCTTAATTACCTGTCGATGCTTTGATATGTATTTGTCCTTCTTTTGGATTTTAATTTAAGTGACCTGTTTGTGTACTACTGACGTTGATGGGAGATCAAATAAAATCATAATTACTCAATCAATAAGAAATTTCGTATTAGAGTTAAATAACGGTATATCGCTTATTTTTTGGTATCCCCGTTTGACGTAGTAAGCATCGTTATATAACTATATAACTTTATTAGTTCTTGATACATTTTGTGTTCCAGTATGCTTACTTGGAAAGCCAGAATGTGGATCCAGCAAAAGTTAACTTGCACAAGGTAATGTACGCATGCATACTAGTTGTCTCCTAACATTGATAAGTGCCCCGGTACAACGTTCTAAGCAAATGCGTTTCATGAAATAAAATAATACCTAATTACGATTGCAAAGAATAAATAAGCATGTTGCATCTTGCATACTGGGTATAGTAATGGGTGGTTTTTGTTGCTCTCTCTTAGGACGATCTATGCCGACTGTACCTGTTCATCGCGAAACAACTGCTGAGACATTGAGCAGAAGTACGGCGTCGCAGTGAACACTGACAATGAACCCCTATTACGTCTACTGCCAACTGTCTACTGATCTCGGATGAAGTGCTGCACATTTTTAGTTAGCAAGTTAAACCATTAATGTGAGCTGATGTACCTGTTCATCGCGATAAAACTGCTAAGACATTGAGCAGAAGTACGGTTTGTTTTGATTGGGGTTTAACGGCACTTTCAGCCTGGAAGGCTATATCGTGCCAACAGAAGTACGGTGTCGCAGTGGAAACTGACAATGAACCCCTATTACGTCTACTGCCAACTGTCTACTGATCTCGGATGATGTGCTGCAAATGTTCAGTTAGCAAGTTAAACTATTAAAGTTAGTTAATGTACCTGTTCATCGCGAAACAAATGCTAAGACATCGAACAGAAATACGGCGTCGCAGTTGAAACTGACAATGAACCCCTATTACGTCTACTGTCTACTGATTTCGTATGATGTGCTGCATATTTTCAGATAGCAAGCTAAACTATTATTGTTCGGATAGTGAATTTCCCTGTTTGTATCCAAATGTATACTGATCGCGTATATAATACAATGTCTCACCAATACGCCAAATGTATCTTTCCCGTATTTTCCCCAACGGAAGTATCACCGTCTTATCAGTTTACCTTTAGTCCTGATAGCTGGTAAAATTCGTTAAAAGTATTAATGACCTTTTTGAGCACATGTTCAGAATACTTTAGGAACAAGCCCATATCGTCTGCGTATTGAATAATTTTAAATTCCTGATTTCTATATTTAAAACCAATAATGTCAGGGTCACTACATGGAAGTTTTTGGCAGCATGTCAAAAACGATTTTGTGGCGTGCGTGAAGGAGTGCGTTATAACCGCGCGAGTACGTTACGCGCAGGCAGATATACTGAGTATGACTGAATAATGACGTCACGTAAAGGGGGCTAAAATGCGCAGTGGTACGGCAGCCAGTTAATTTATGTGCACCGGAAAGACGCGTGAGCGAACCAATCAGATCGCTGGAAGGGGACGCCACGCCATTGTTATTGTTCTTCGCGGAAGGTTTCTCGTTTTAGTAGACAAATTTCTCGAGTTCCCACCACCTCCCCGTCTGTGACCACCCTCACCCCTTTCCCGAGGCAGAGCCTCCGGCCTCAGTTAAACCCCACCTTCACACTACGGCTTATGTACGGTTTAGTTTAGGGTTTCACAGTTGTGTATAAACGGATGTTACTGGTACACTTTGTAGTTGGGCCAGCCGGGCTTACCCTCAGACTGTAAGAGTGGTATGACCCTGATAGTGTGGCGGTATGTAGATATGTTGAATTAAGTCACGTATGTTTTAAGGCCCACACAGGGCCGGGCAATGTGTACTTGTAACATTTTCTCTATTTCGTCATTTAAATAAATGACCTTTTCAACCTAAGCTGTGTGTTCTCCTTGTGTGAACGAGCTCCGACGAGTCACGTTACATCATTTACGCAACCTCACAAATATTTTGATGGCTAATATTTCGGCTACCAAGATAAATAAGTAGGGAGAAAGCGGACACCCTTGCCTTAGACCTCTTGTTAAGGGGAAGTAATCCGACGTCCATCCATTATTAATTACACATGAACTAATATCGGTATAAAACGTTTCAACCCATTTTGTTATAGATTTTCCAAAATTAAAATGTTTAAGCGTTTGCTTAATAAAGGTCCAGTCGACTGTGTCAAGGGCTTTTTCGAAGTCTATTGACAGAAATAACAACTCTGCATTTTCTTTCTTAGCTAAGTCCATAATGGTTGTTAGTTTGACAATATTCTCGCCGATGTATCGGCCTTTCATAAAGCCTTATAATTAATCTTACTGATAGTATATATATATGTAGGAGATACCATAAGAATTGCCGACCTGTGTTTGTGGAATTTTTCTGTATTTGCACAAATTACCACATTTTAAATTACTACTTGCTTCAGGATGTGCCAGAAATTGACATTGATAAGTCACTCGACACCGGTCCGGGTACACCTCTGCACCTTGTGCTGCTTACAGGCAACCAGGGCAAAGACTTCAAGGCACTTTACATCGTAGGAGATGGTGTGAAGATCCGGTGTTCCATCAGTTGCGTGATGATGGGAGTCTTCCAGCTGCTGGTATCCTACTACCTCTTCGACATCAACTACCCCAGGTACTACGCCATGTTGCTGGGAACTCTACAAACATTTGTCATGGAAGACAACTATATGCGGTCTTCCGAGACCAGCAAGAAATTCAAGTTTTTCTTGACAAAACTTCAAACAAAGTACAATTCCATACCTGTTGAAAGTCAAGCGGTGAGTGGGAGTGATAATGGGACGGATTAGGACATTTCTCGACAGTTTTTTTGTAACAGTCTGGTGGATCGTTCCTGCGCGACTAGCATGGGTTTAAGATGTTACATAACTACATTTATATCTTGTTAGAAACGTATCTTCTACCTGCATAGGCTTATAAAAGGTACCGGTTTTAATATAATATTATGGCCAAGTAGAATTAAATTCATTTTAGTAATATCGAAGTTCCAGGATAGAGAACATAAAGTTATGTTGACCAGCGGTACCATCTAATAAGCTTTTGTTTGAGGTTCAAGCAAGGTTTTTGTAAATGTACAGGAATGCGGTAAAGTGTTGAAAGACTCATATCCTTCATACAATGCTTGGCTGTCTGCTTAACGCATGACGTGTTAAAAATCACATGCAAAGGTTTAAACAAAAATTGTATAGAAGCCTTATGCAATAAAAATAAGGGCTATTTTTTTTCGGGTCTCAGTTTTTATTATTTAAGGCTTTTTGTGACGTCTCCAAGCTTGAGTGATTTTCCACGGCGCGTTCGGGATTTTCCGGTGGCTTCCCTGCGTGACGTCATTTGTGACACTCCGCCGTGTTGTCGTTCGGTCAGCACTGCTGTCGAGCCTTGCGTCTGCCAACAAGGTCAGCCTAGCGCTTCGAAACAAATCACAAGCATGGTGTATTGTGCTGCATTTGGGTGTACAAATGGTTCTGCTAAAAATGCCGTAAAAGTTTCTTTCAATTTCCCATAAACAAATCGCTTCGCCGGCAATGGGCTTCACAGGTAAACAGAAAGAACTGGCAACCAACATCACACAGTCGGTTGTGTTCTGATGACTGGTCGTATACGACCTGACTTCTCTGAGACTCAAGCCAAGACAAGTTCCCACACTGTTTTCGTCGACAGTTGAAGCTAAGCCTCGAAAAGCTTACGAGAAGCGAACGAAACTGCAGGTACGTCTGGCCGGGCAATAACGAAAACAAGTCAATTGTCAAATGCTGGGCAGGCAGGGAGCACTGAACATTTCTAAAATGTCTGGCTAATAAAAAAATGTCTGGCTAATATCCTAGATCTATATAGCTGCCCACAACCCCTAATTTGTGTACAATTGTTGGAAAAACAAGTTAACACTTCACTCCCCAAAGCCAAGACGTATATGGAGAGTCGTCAGATTCCGGAGACGAGGCCGACATGTAAGCTTCCAGTGTGTTTCAACACTGCGTTTTAGGTAATTAGTTAAGGTATTTTGAACACTACACATTGCATAGTGCAAGCTTAATGTGAAATCTGTGTGTACATAAACGCCTAATGGTTGATACCGTTATTGAAGCACATATATATAGCATATATGAACTCTCTATTCCCTTGATAAAGCCGACGGGGAGAAGTACCATTATATTGCTAATTCTAAATAGAATGATATCGCTATTTAGGGAAAATGAGCTACAGTCGTCAAAGCATAAAGAGCAAAAATTCCTGGTCTATGAGAGCTGCCTGAGAATGATGCTGCTGATGTGCTGCATCTGTGCCTCCCCCTGTCAAGTGCTGGATTCGGACTCGGATTACCGAGTCAAGGGTTCATGGGCACTGATAAAACAAGTGTGTACTGGAAACCCAGGGCATGTTTTCACGTGGCCGACTCAGCCACTCCATGGCACATTACCGATGGGCAACATTCATTTGGCCTCTGGTATTTTGTTTTCTGGGTGCTCCCCTACAAAAGCGTTGAACTGTATGAAACAATGTGAAATGTTAACCATTTCCATTCGCACGTATCATCTCATACAACGATGCTATCTTGTCCCAGCCATACTCAGAGTATGGGAACGGCACAGCAGACGCCTACTACAAGCCCTGAAGGACGGAGGCAAGCCAGCAGTTTTAGGTGGTGATGCTCGCTGTGATTCCCCCGGTCATATGGCCAAATATAGTAGTTATTCTCTCATGGATCTGACTGAAAACAAGATCATCTACATGGATCTGGTACAGGTTGGTTCTTTATAATGGCAGCCGTACTTTGAATTTCTTTTCGCGTCGAGCATATAATACTTCACTGAAACATCCCAGCAAACAAGTTAACGTCATGACAATGTTTTTTTGTTGTTGAGATAACGTTGTGACCAGGTGAAAATGTATGTTTTTATTGACGTTGCCCGAACGTTTTCAGATAACGTTATCCGACATTCAGTTCAGTATTAAAATTGTGCCTTCTGTGAGAAACAACTGCGTATATGATGAATTAATCAGAAGCATGATTGCCAAATACAATCAATTATATATTGTTTTCATGTCAAATTTTGTCAGGTAACGTTGTCATAACGTTGGAAAATCTCCAGTCTCGACTTCTCACAATTTTGTATTTATAACAACTGCTACACGCAGCAAAATTTTATTAGTCACTACACATGGCAAAGGTTTTAGTTTTATGGGATAAACTGACTGTTTTGTGCTTCTGCCTTTGCCGGATTACTCCCACTCGTGTCCGTGCAAAAAGGTGGAATACACCGCGTGGCATGAACAAGTGATGCCCGCATTTGTGTCTTTTCTGCAGAGCCACGGGGCGTCCAGGAGTCATCAGACACGTCTCGTGGCGGTACACCAGGGGAAGACACAAGCAAGAGACGTGGTGTCCGCCAGAAGGCGCTTCGTACAGGAGTTGGACTTAGTCGACCCCTTGAAACAGATCTTGGAGGACCTCCGGATGGAGACGTTCTTTACAACGGCCGACGCCTCACCCTCCGACTGGCCTGAGGTGTCGACTCCCTTGATGGACGAGTCTGAGGATTGGGTAGGAGCGCTGTGTGCACCAGTCACGAACATACAGAACCCACGTGTCTTCTCCGCACGACACGGACCGTCAGACGGATTGTACGCTGTACCAGCCGTCAAGCCAGAGTGTCTCGCCGCCATGTGGGGTCTCGCTCCGTATGTCGGCCCTCCCCCGTCCCACACCGAGCAGACCGCCCGTGGAGTACCAGGGGACGCCGGAGTCCTCCGCCCCGATGGTCGCGAGGCCCTGCTGGTCGCGAAGCCCCGGTGGTCGCGAGGCCCCGCTGGGCGCGAGGCTGGACCGGCTGGAGGCAAGTTGGATCGGCTGCTTGACCAGGCGGGGGACTCCAAGGCAATGAACTCTAAAGTTCATGGCCTATGGCATGAAGCGCCGGCCTCCTCAGGTCACAGCAATTCCACCGGAGAATATATCAATGGGCGACGACTTTATGACTTTGTATTCAGTACCATCAACTTATGTGACACCCTTTCATTCGGAACCCAAGGCACATGACCATCTTGTTACTGTAGGACGTTTATGCCTCATCTTGGCTGGGTAAGCACTTTCTGGCCGTCGTCACAACTAGTGAACCTGGGTCTAACTGTGAAAAGTGCAGACTCTCACACATTTTCAACTTAGACAGCGACATCATTGACGCAAGTGCTAGCCAGCCAACACCAACAGCCGGCGACTCTGGTGGGCATCGACGTCACGCTGTAGATGTATCTGCCGATATATATGTCCAAGTCTCTACTGAAAGTGAAAGGGATACCCCAGCGCTGGGTCGATCGACACGCATGCTGCTCAACAGCCTCACGCGGGCGCCAGTGAACCTTGAGGAACAGGGCCGTGGAGACCTCCTTGAGAATATGTTGAAGGGTCTTCGCCAACTGCTCCTAATCCTGCCTTCAGATGTTATGCGACTCAAAACAATTAACAGTGTGTGGCAGTTCGGCTATGACAACGAAATAACGATGGGTTCACCCGACTAGATTGGATTGATCCTGACATGACGGAACACGCTTTGGATTTCCACACCTATGAATGCGGTGACTGTTTTGTGCTTCTGCCATGGCCGGATTACTCCCACTCCTGTCCGTGCAAAAAGATGGAATACACCGTGTGGCATGAACAAGTTATGCTCGTTCTGTGTAATGACACTAATGCAGAAACTCATACAAATGACCTTGCTGTGCCCCTGCCAAGTGACATACAAACATTGCCACATACTTCATTACTGACCAACTCAAGCAACATCATAATACTTCCAATGACATACACTGAACATGCTGCATGTAAAAGATCGAGTACTGAAAACACCCATGATACTACAGTACTGACAGATCCTCACAGAAGGGTGGAGGAGTAGCTAGTCAAGTAGAGGGTGGTTTGAGGTTTGGGCTAGTTACGTCGGGGGTGGTGAGAAGTTTGGGGTACCGAGACAGCCAAGACTAGCTGGAAGCAACGGATGGAGGATTAGCTATACAAAGGCGAGAAACTTTGGAGCTGGAAAGGACTGTACTTAAATCACTCGATTATATTTCACTGGGATTTACTGGCGATGATCAGTTAAGGTCCAGCAGCATTAAAACCCTGAAAGTAAGAAAATGTGCGAGTGTGTACATAACCCAATTGCAAAAAGTCTGAAGTAGTAAGTAGAAAGTCCACATACCGGTATTAAAACCCCGAGTGCTTAATGATCAAAAACGGCATAAGACAACATACCGCTTTAAAACCCTGAAAATTTGCAAAGTGAAACGATAAACTGTCTATAGCCAGCTTTAACACCCTGAAAGTTAATACTCATAAGAAAAATAAACTGCAACAAGATTTCCGTGATCAACAACAGTTCCAACATAAGTTCGAGATCTATACCTCAGGAAAACAGTGAAACCGTAGAGATTCGTGTAGTCGAATGGTTGGCTATTTCGTAAAGATAAGAAGCTTGTCTCAACTTACTATTCGACGGGTACCGGAAGTCGAAGGAGGTGAGGTACCGTGGTGTTGCCCACGGCCCACGAGAGGAGGTGAGGTACCGTGGTGTTGCCCACGGCCCACGAGAGGAGGTGAGGTACCGTGGTGTTGCCCACGGCCCACGAGAGGAGGTGAGGTACCGTGGTGTTGGACACGGCCCACGAGAGGTGAGGTACCGCGGTGTTGCCCACGGCCCACGAGAGGAGGTGAGGTACCGTGGTGTTGCACACGGCCCACGAGAGGAGGTGAGGTACCGTGGTGTTGCCCACGGCCCACGAGAGGAGGTGAGGTACCGTGGTGTTGCCCACGGCCCGCGAGAGGAAGTGAGGTACCGTGGTGTTGCCCACGGCCCACGGGACGTCTGCTGTGGCTCTGTTACGGTTTTCAGTCCTTATCTCACGTACCATTATATTGACAGTAACCAGATGTGAAAGATATACCCAATTCCCAAGGGTGTCAAGTGTTTTCTAATTAGATGACATCTGTTGTCATTTGGAACAGATAAGAAATCAGAGTGTGAAAAATGCAAAGGAAGTAACGGATGAAGAACGAAAGAATGCTCGTATTCCTCCAGAATGACTGGACATTAATTAGGACGTTATTGGTTGATAGTGGTTGTGGCACCTGTAAATATTCTTTCCTATGGATGTCAGTTGGCACCTTTCGGCAATAATAATTAATATTTGTGTGTTGATGGTACATGTACATGTATATAACCGTGAGTCAGTGTGCTGTGGCTGTTACCTAAGTATTATCTCATGTACTGTGGTGATGGTACATGTGTATAGCCGTGAGTCCTAGTGTGTTGTGGCTGTTACCTAGCTATTATATTATATTATATCCTTGTGTGGTGAGGCACATGTAACTATCCGTGATTCACAGCAAGTGAGGTAATATTCGTTCTTCGATTTTGTTATATGGACTTTTGTTTATACTGCGCAGAGAACAATCTCAAAGCATCGGTCACTCCCCGGGGTCACCACCCGTTGGGGGGCTCACCTGAAATATGGTCCAGTCTAGTTAAATATTTATATTTAAAAAACTTCAGAACGCAAATAACAACAGTCCGGATATAGTCCGGAACGTTGAAGTTTGACACCTTTAATGAAATCCACCTTCAAGTTTCACGTTGAGTTCCTCGGCGAACAAAGTGAGGACTTCGGCGGCCTCACCAAGGAAATGGTCACTGTTTTCTGGGCCGGAGTCACGGAGCCGATGTTCTGTGGGGAACACCGCGTGGTGCCGAGATTGTCACTCCAACGGAGCTATACCTGCAATGCTATCAACCTAGGTTCTCCTTAACGCTATTTGTCAAACAGACGTCGCCGCAGATGTTCTCTTTGAGGACTCCCCTTCTACTTGTGACCGACCGTGAGAAGGCTCTCCTGCAAGAGGCCATGACATCTTTCCTCAGCCTGAACGATCAAGAGCTGGCTTGGCTGCAACATTCTTACACCGCTCATTTCTACTTTGACACGCCAAGACCAACAGAAGTCGTGGAACAAATCACCAGCATTGCTGAAGAATTGATCAAACGACCGGCCTATCTGTGCAGTCAGATCCGGAAGGGCTAACATCGCCTCATCTTCTGGGCACAGCTCTCCATCGACCATATCCATCACTTACAAGAGAAGCAGAGGCCCACCCAGCAGGAGGCCGTGTCGTGCCTCGTCACACGCACAGTGATCTGACGGCGATGGCGGACATCGCTTACTATTACCTTCGCGACTACATCGGCGCGCCGAAGGAAGACGACCTTGTCAAGCTGCGCATCTTCGTCACCAGGTCGGTTCATCAACCGGAGAAAATAACCGTGATGTTTAATACCATATCTGGTGTTACGCGATGCCCAATTGCCCACACCTGCTCAAACATGCTCGAGCTGCCATCTACATATTCCAGCTTTCAGGAGTTCAGGCGTTAGTTTAACTTAGTGCTGTACGCTCATGAGGCGTGTTTATATGCAACGACACAAAATATATATATTTGCATGACACAAAATTAATTGGCTTAGTATTTCGCTTATATATATATATAATTCCTCAGTTGCCAAACTTAGCACATTATTTGGTCTTTTTTTTCCATACATGTTACGGTTCAAAACGGAACCAAGTATACAATATTGTCTATAGAAATTTGACAACATTTATCACTGGAAAATTATTATAATATAATTATTTCAGTTGGAGTTGTACCAAAAGGTAGTTGTTGCATGTATATTTGTCGGTAGCACGGTGGTGCGTCACTCATGTTTGCATTTTATTCCTTCCCATTACACCTCGAAACAAGGAGAAATGTGTATGCCAGCTACGACCATTGTCCTCCGCGTGGCGGACGATCGGTGTTCGTTGGGATTCTCCCACTCATGCCAAAAGTAAGTTTATATTTGTCTAAATTATATAGCTATGAGGTATCATGTGCTATATCGGGACTACTAATTTGTGTACACTTATTTAAGACAATGGTGCAATCATTATATAAAAATTATTGGAACTCCTCATATTTGAGTAATAGAAATTTAAGGTCACTTAAAGACACTTTTGTATCCAACAATTGTGTACTTGTGATGGACTTGCTGGATGAACACGGCAATGAGTTGACATGTAGAGAATTTCTTACCATCTATCGCGTGTGTATTAATTTTATGGATTATGTAAGCCTTACTAGGAATGTACTTCACAAATGGTTTGGGAAATTACAGTCTCCGTATCCACCACCAGTTGACAGAAGTAACAACTCCTTATCAGACATAATGATTTTTATCATTATTAAACGGTATATTTTTACGTCCAAAAAGGACCCCAAGTATCCTCTCAGGGCGCGTGGAGGGGTGCAGTGGGTGTCACAAACGGACCCGAGAGGAAGCAATGGCGTTAGTCTCGTTTTATGTGGTAGGAAATTTTGAGAGACATACAACAGCGGATAAGAGGAGTTATTGGGTCGGAGATGTGTTGCGGAGCGGGCAGGACCAGAAGGTGGTCCCCCTGTACGTCAATAGCGACGCCGTTGAAAAAATGTGAGGACGATCGCGTCACGGTGTATGTGCGTCGACAAAACACGGCCCAAGGTTGTGTCGTTAAATATGACTGTATAGACGAGCGTTGAAGTAAGAAAACCCTTGGGTCGGAGATGTGTTGCGGAGCGGGCAGGACCAGAAGGTGGTCCCCCTGTACGTCAATAGCGACGCCGTTGAAAAAATGTGAGGACGATCGCGTCACGGTGTATGTGCGTCGACAAAACACGGCCCAAGGTTGTGTCGTTAAATACGACTGTATCGACGAGCGTTGAAGTAAGAAAACCCTTGGGTCGGAGATGTGTTGCGGAGCGGGCAGGACCAGAAGGTGGTCCCCCTGTACGTCAATAGCGACGCCGTTGAAAAAATGTGAGGACGATCGCGTCACGGTGTATGTGCGTCGACAAAACACGGCCCAAGGTTGTGTCGTTAAATACGACTGTATCGACGAGCGTTGAAGTAAGAAAACCCTTGTTTGTGCGGTTGCAAGTAGGGTTGGGGGCGGAGGGGGGGCGCTAGGTCAATGACTTACAGAATGTCACGGTTATCATTACAATGCCTTGAGTGACAGCAATGCGATAAGGTAATGTCTATGTTGGGAAATATAGAAATAATACAAATATGGTATGTGGGAAAGGAGGAAAGCTGTTATGTAATTGTGGCACACGATCTGGCCCCATAGCTGTATGTGGAGATGCTAGAGACTGACAGGTTACATGTATAGTAATTTGTTTTAAGTCTACTGTATGTGTACGTATGAAAATGTTAAGGGATTGAGAAATAGAAGGAAAAAAAAGTGCAGAGGTGTGGTTCATAGTGATGCGAGGCGAGGACAACCGTTTTTTCATGTAGTAGCGGCACAGTGTTTAAGAAGTAGTCGAGAACGAGAAGACGACATCGTGTATGTGGAGACCATGTGTGTGATGTGTAGTTGACGCCAGGAAGGAGGTGCGCCAGGAAGTGGTGATGGTTGTTGCGGCGAGTGAAACAGGGTGAGTAGTTGAGACTCTATGTGGAATCCATAAGTGTTGCGTAATGGTAAATTTTTGCATTTCATGGGCAGAGGAAGGCAACGAAATTGGGACATATTGACAGTAGATATTTGTTATTCGTTGGTATGTATTGGAAGCACGAGATGTCAGCAAGATGTTAAACTATAGCCTTGACTATTAGTACATATCATTGTCTGTATATTATTTTGACCATTACTGATTTTTGTATATTAGTTGTCCACCGGTCCACCAGCAACCCATTGTGTACCCGCAAGACGATTGTACCATTTTTTTTCTGTTATGTAATCGTGTTTAAATAGATATAGTTCAATGAACAGGAACAAGTTTTGGATATCTAGTTCGCTTGTTTTAACAATGAACGAGCCAGATTAACATATGTCATATGCTGACATGTATGTATGCAGGCAGGAAGAAATGGAAGTAGCATGGATAAATGGCGTTTCCGGGGCGGACACAAGTTGCAAGGGGAGTGTTAATATTCTTTGGAGGCCAATGTCATAGCGGGGATGTTGTGTACAAGTGTTTGCCCTTGTTGTATTTACAGACTTTGTGACGAGTACTGGCCGCCAGTACATGTGGGATGGTGCCGACGGCTTTGCGCACTTGCCAGTGCGCGTCCGCCTGTGGTTGCAGGGGAGGGTGGCTGTGAGAGTGGAAGTGGACGCAGAAGAGGAGGGACCGGTGGAAGGAGAACGAGGCGGAGGGAAAGGAGCGGTGGGAGGAGAGAGGGCAGACAAGCGGTATGCGAAGCGTACATATTGCCAGTTGGTTTTTATTCCCCCTACTCGTTTGCTGTGTGAATCCTTCCATTTACAGACCGTGTATGCGATACCGCTGCCTTCACCTAGTTCAGGCCGAACTGAACCGCCTAAAGAGGGAGTGGAATGCTCATCGATTGAGAAGAAACAGACACGTATCTGTGCCATCGGGAGCGCCAGACATCCTGTAGCAAATGCCACAACTGGAACATTCTTTCAAAGTCAACAATAGCTTGTGTCTCACTGTATTCTTCATAGTCTCGTACATAGACTTAATTGCACTTGCATGCTAAGCCGCCCCCTGCATCAATGAAGAAAGTACCTCAATCTTTATAGGTGCTGTCGACCACAAGCTTGCTGTAAACGATTTGATTTGATTGGGGCTTATTGAGTCAATATTAAAACCCTGAAAATTAATACATGTGATATGAATAAAACCATCAATGCAGTCTATGTGGAATCGACTAATAGATTAATAAAACCCTGAGGATATCAAGTAATATGATTGAGCAGATTGTCATAAAACCATGAAAGTAAAGAATGGCGAAACGATAAAGTCAATAAATTGTCAGAATATAAAACCATGAGTTGGTTTTTAAAAACAACCTTTTGAGATTAATTACAGCAAAATGCATTGTTTGGCAGTAAACGTTGAATATATATCATATGCATTTGACTAGATTTATTGTAGTTAAATAATCTAAAATCTTTTGCACTGTTTGGCAGTAAACGTTGACTAGATATCATATGCATTTGACTAGATTTATTGCAGATAAATAATCTAAAATCTTTTGCTGTGGTATATTATTAAATAGTTCTTTCATAGTTTCTGCTCTGTATTATTGATCCCTTGTTTGTTGAAAGTCAACACACCTCAACAGAATGTGCTCCACAGTTAGGGGTTCCTGACATGGAACACATTCGGGAGATGGTTCTCCTTTGAGGAGGTAGCAATGGGTAAGGTACGTATGTCCAATTCGGAGTCTTTGAATGACAACGTCCCTCCACCCACCGCGGATTCTTGGCCGTGTGGTACCCACAGTAGGCTGAAGCCGTTGCAATTTGTTGGAGGATTGCGCGTCCCAGGACGACTGCCAATTTTTAGTAATTTCGTTTTGGATGTACGGCTTCAAGTCCGAGTATGGAAACTGGACGGGAAGGACGTCGTCATTTAGAGCTTTTTTTGGCGGCAGCGTCTGCTAGACTGATGCCCTCTATGCCTATATGGCTAGGGATCCAGCAGAACACTACCGCCTTGCCATTGCATATTAAATAATGACATTTTATGAGTATATCTTGTATCAAGGGATTTTCATATTTCTGATGTTATATGGATATAATACACGAGGAGTAAACGAGGAGGATGTCAAAGCTGCCTCAGAAACATTTTGCCTCAGGCCGAGAGAGCGTGGTTGTGACGCCACAGAATTGGAATATTGCGGCAACATCATCGCCCGAATACGGAGACACCTTTTTACCGCAAACGGCAGAAGAAGGATTGGCTGCGTACACGTTCCTTCTGTGCCATTTCCAACAGGGTCAATCTGAGATGACATGTGACTTATGTCCACTTTATTGCTCAATCGGTAGTCAGAAAATTTCACGAACTTTGCTAAAAAGAAATATTGATGCTGCAACGGTTCTTTCAGTTATACGAAACGAACGTTTGTCAGGAGTTTTGCGTGTCTTTATAGCTAAAAATACAAGACGACATAATGGGGGTGACATTTACATAGCCTTACAATGGTAAAGGTGGCAGTTACGACTAAAGAAAAATATAGTAAACTATAGAAACTAGACAAAGGCACTCTGCGACTGAACCGGCGACATCTCTGACATTAACAGCGCACTTTACCGTCGTAAAAGATAGGATACAAGATAAACACGGGCACTTATCCGTGGTAAACGCACTCGACTGTTACTTCTTCAAGCAGACGAATTTCAACTTAACCTGCAAAGCGCTTATTAACAATGTTCACGTAAGACAATCATAAAGAACTAATGTACAGCGAAACTATTTACAATTTATAAACGTATTAGGCAATACAGAACATATCTTTTAAGCAGAACCTGAAGACTATAAGTACTGACCGACCCGACGTTGGACACAATGAGTCTGTAATTACGGAGCGACCCGACGTTTGACACAATGAGTCTGTAATTACTGACCGACCCGGCGTTTGACACAATGAGTCTGTAATTACTGATCGACCCGGCGTTTGTTGATTGACTAGCCATATGAACACAGCGATTACATGAAATCGGTGCCCCTGCTTTTGCGGGATCCCGTAAAAATCTTGGAGCTAACGATGCCGCGAAGCCCTTTATTTCCGATGCTCGTGACGAAAATACAAGAATCTACGTTCTACTGAGGTATTGAATAGAATATACATGATAGGATATTCCTCTCCTATTAATTATCCCTTCCATATTGATGTAATAGGAGCTATTTAGGAGAATATTCAGAAATTCAACCGTGTTTAAATTCCAATTCCTCCTTCAATTGATAGTATAGCACTAATTGTCAATATGTCAGTTCAGTGTCATATACATGTATTCGACACACTGACAGAATTCACAGAATAGGAATTTATACAGACGTGTCGAGGTAACATGGCACATGCTCATCATTCCATCTTAGCAATTCCTAGAGGCCAACGGCGCCTGTGTTGCTTCACACCACTCTAGTTGACGAAGCCACGTGTGTTGGTCTTCTCACCCGTCTGTTAAGAGACCAGTGATTGGGAATCGTTGCATTGCTGGCCAACGACACGCTAAAGACAATGCCCGAGGTGCCAACAGGACAGGCAGAATGAAAGTCCTGTCCATTGAAATTCAGCGCGATGTACCGCACGCTTGCCAACGTGGCGGCTTTGACAAAATGACGCAAGGAACTTCTGCCGACAAGCGAAATTTTAGAATAATTAATTTTGTTGGTAGCAGAGCAGCCCGGTCTTTATGACAAGAGCCGGGCTGACTACAAGGACATCCTCCTAAAGGACAATGTGTCGCCCGTGGATCGCCACGAAAATGAAAACTACGCCAGGCAATGCCTTGTTGCTGGTGTTGTTTACTGTCGGTGTCACCGTCACTTGTCAGATTGGCACAGCAAGCATCACTGGTGGCAGGTGCTCAAATCAGACCAGCTGACAAAAGTTGCCGGCAGGGAGATCATGTAGGTTAGGGCTAGGCACAACCAGATTATGGCTTAATGAAAGAATATAGAAAGGTGCTACCTAAACTGCGAGCGTATATATATATATATTTATATATATATTAATTCAGATATTCCGTATGAGCCGCGCCGCATCGGTTCCGTCGCAATTTGGTTCCGCCGCCACCCCGCGTACCGCGTCCAGTGGACGTCAGCACTTAGAGGCTTTCCTCCTGTTGGTGACCGACCGCAAGAAGGTTCTCCTGCAATGGCCTCAGCCTGAACGATGAAGAGCTGGCTTGACTGCAACATTCTTACACCGCTCATCTCTACTTTGACCGCCAAGACCAACAGAAGTCATGGAACAAATCACCAGCATTGCTGAAGAAGAATTGATCAAACGACCGGCCTATCTGTGTAGTCAGATCCGGAAGGGCTAACATCGCCTCATCTTCTGGGCACAGCTCTCCATCGACCATATCCATCACTTACAAGAGAAGCAGAGGCCCACCCAGCAGGAGGCCGTGTCGTGCCTCGTCACACGTACAGTGATCTGACGGCGATGGCGGACATCACCTACTATTACCTTCGCGACTACATCGGCCCGCTAAAGGAAGACGACCTTGTCAAGCTGCTCATCTTCGTCACCAGGTCGGTTCATCAACCGGAGAAAATAACCGTGATGTTTAATACCATATCTGGTGTTACGCGATGCCCAATTACCCACACCTGCTCCAACATGCTCGAGATGCCATCCACCTATTCCAGCTTTCAGGAGTCCAGGCGTTAGTTTAACTTAGTGCTGAGCGCTCACGCGGCGTGTGTATATGCAACGATGTAAATCCGAGAAATGTCAAGTCAATATCACCGCTGCAATTCATTTGTTAAGTTAATGAAAGAGTCGACATTTACTACGAGTGTCCTTGAACCCCGGTCCCCGAGTTTCTGGGTTTTTTCCTCACGTATGAAATAAAGTAATGTTTTTCATGTGGTCCATACAGTGTAATTAAGTTTTGGTGCGGTGTTTACAGTTTAGTGCTTAAGTTCGGGGCAATTTGCATCGAATATTATCAAGGCTCGTATACTGAAGCCTTTTAGCATATTAATATGGATTATTTTGTGATCTTATTATCAATATTTCAGTTATATACACAAAATATATTAATTAGACGGACGCTATTAATTGCTTTAGTGGTTATATATATATATATATAATTCTCCAGTTGCCAAACTTAGCACATTCTTTTGTCTTTTTTTTCCATACATGTTACGGTTCTAAACGGAACCAAGAATGACAACATTCATCAGTAGAACATTATTATAACATAATTATTTCAGTTTGAGTTGTATCAAAGTGTATTGTCGCATGTATATTTGTCGGTACCACGATGGTGCGTAACCCATGGTTGCATTTTATTCCTTCCCCTTTGACCTCGAAGAAAGGAGAAATTTGTTGGGATTTTCCATTCTCCCAAGAGTCCATATTCGTCTCAGTTATTGAACTGTGAGGTATCATGGGCCTTAACGGGACTACCAATTTTTGTAGTTATTTAAGACGATGGTTCAAATATTATATACAAATTATTATCTTGACAGTCCGCTTAAATACTTATAGGCGATATATATATTTAAACATAAGCAGTTACATTTCTTTCCGATGGTCCTAACTTCAGAGAAAAAGTATTAAATTTGTTGATTGATGCCTTGCGAGAATTCCACGAAATTTCAAATCTTGACCAGATTTGGCATCATTTGCACATGTCCCTTTGTCCATAATTGCTATCATAAGACCATGCAACATGGTCAAGTGAATCATTTACTCACCATATTTATTTCCATCTATGAACCATTGGCAATACCAAGTACTTAATTGTTTCCACATAAAAAAATCATTTTCATTAATCGAATGACCAATACTAAGTACACTATCGCCATGAAGCCTACAGTAAAGACAACATCAGCCGGTGTCGACAGTGAGGCTTACATTGGGGGGGTGGGGGGGGACGCAACCGCTCACTCGCCGCTGATGCGTTGCTGCCTACCGAAATTGTGATCGGGGAAGCCGACATGGTTATTGGTGAGGCAGACGCTAGGCCAGACGCTAGGGCAGGCCCTGACCATGGTAAAAGTGTCAAGGGCAAAAGGCAACAGAAGATCGCTGCCCTGTGTAAAGGACTGGACCTACGCCAAGAGCCAGGCAGCATTAATCATGGGTCAACAAAGATTAACAATACAAAAACTGGGTGGACAAAGGATTAGTTTGTCAACAACTGTGGATTACCTACTGAAAAGTCATGACACCATCAACCATACTGTGTCTGGTCACATTGAGATATTCAATACCGCCTCCCTTCGTCGGTACAAGACTCTCAGGAGTTATTCTTTGTATAAATCGGGAAATATACATTCCACGACCTTTCTGCCTATGACTTCAAGTCTAGTAGCTGGTGCAATGTAGGAGTGTATGATAGCCATAGACAAGTCATCAGAATGTTACATTGCTTCTAGTTGTACGGATGTTGCTTGAAATGAGGAGGCATGTACCCTGTACCCATGTTGCAGCTATGTTATTCGCACTTGAGGACTTCACAAGTCCAGGGTATCACGATGTAAAGTAATGCCCTATAATAATCTTAAGATTTGTGAAACATACAACGAAATGGAAATGTTTACTACAGTGGACGATATGTTTAGGCAAGATTGGCGATATGTGTATTCTAGCCGATGCAATGTAAGGCTAGCGGACAAAAACACGCAAACCCCCAAACGCCAAATAGGTGACAAGGGTTCTCACAACACAAAGGTGCCAATATTTCAAATATTAAAACAAAAAAAAAATTACAGCTTAAGGAATGGTTATAATAAATATTAAGAATTCATTTTCATTAAGAAATTAATTTGTAATATTAAAAAATGTTCAGTCTACTAGTTGTAATCGCTGAGCTACAGCAGTTTCCCGGCAGTGCTGACTTCTATTTCTGCTGTGCTCGCAAAACACATATAACACAGAGTGCATACTTAATTTCAGAAGAACTCCTAAAAAAGGATTTTAAACTTATCATTATCAGAGGCAACTCGAGTTCCCAAGGAGGGGGGCGGATTGCCCTCCGTAACTCCCTCCCCGCCCCCTAGATCCGCCCGTGGTACATGAATATAAAGTTGTTTCTTATTTTGATTATATGCAGCTGGGATAACAGGTAATCACTGTCAATTTTCTCATCCATCTCTCCAGGAATCTCCAGAGCAGCTAACAAGCGTGTCCTTGCCGAAGAGGAAACAGTTCAGGACACAGGCCTTTGTTCAAGAATAAACCCCCCTTGGTCCCGGTGACAGCAAAGGAACCAATGGACAAATTACAGGCTGACTTAGTGAAAATGTCCGGCTTCAGTGCTGAACAAGCATTTCGCTACGTTCTGGTAGTCCTTGGTGTGTTTTGCAGGTTCACATGGCTGGAGCCACTCGCTAAGAAGTCCGCCAAAGAAGTGGCAGACAAGCTTGGGAGGCTCTGGTTAATATTTGGCTCCTCACGCATTTTGCAAACTGACAACGGGGGCGAATTTAAGAGCGAATTTGCACAGCTCCGCAAGACATGGAACGTGAGGAAAGTATTTTCACAGCCACACCACCCACAGTCGCAGGGAAGGTAAATAATATTTAGTATTACTCTGAATTGATTCTATAATACAGAAGAAACGAAAGTCCAGTTAATCTCACATGTTGTCTTCTCACATTTAGTGTTGATTGATGCTGATTGAAAAAAAGTAGTATTCAATGACATGAATCATATTCTTGCATTGTCGGGAAAAAATTTTTTATATGGGCGAAAGCACCAGGCACCAGCAGCCCTAAGAGCTCCCGGCCCGAGTTGACCTAAGGGTTCCAGGCCCCAGCCGACCTAAGAGGGCCAATCCCCAGCCGACCTAAGAGGGCCAATCCCCAGCCGACCTAAGGGCTCCAGGCCCCAGCCGACCTAAGGGTTCCAGGCCCCAGCCGACCTAAGGGTTCCAGGCCCCAGCCGACCTAAGGGTTCCAGGCCCCAGCCGACCTAAGGGTTCCAGGCCCCAGCCGACCTAAGGGTTCCAGGCCCCAGCCGACCTAAGGGGGCCAGGCCCCAGCCGACCTAAGGGGGTCAATCCCTAGCCGACCTAAGGCCTCCAGGCCCTAGCCGACCTAAGGGCTCCAGGCCCCAGCCAACCTAAGGGGGGCAATCCCCAGCCGACCTAAGGACTCTAGGCCCTAGCCGACCTAAGGGGGCCAGGCCCCAGCCAACCTAAGGGGGCCAATCCCCAGCCGACCTAAGGGCTCTAGGCCCTAGCCGACCTAAGGGGGCCAGGCCTCAACCGACCTAAGGGTTCCAGGCCCCAGCCGACCTAAGGGGGCCAGGTCCCAGCCGACCTAAGGGGGCCAGGCCTCAACCGACCTAAGGGTTCCAGGCCCCAGCCGACCTAAGGGGGCCAGGTCCCAGCCGAACTAAGGGTTCCAGGCCCCAGCCGACCTAAGGGTTCCAGGCCCCAGCCGACCTAAGGGGGTCAATCCCTAGCCGACCTAAGGCCTCCAGGCCCCAGCCGACCTAAGGGCTCCAGGCCCCAGCCAACCTAAGGGGGCCAATCCCCAGCCGACCTAAGGGCTCTAGGCCCTAGCCGACCTAAGGGGGCCAGGCCTCAGCCGACCTAAGGGTTCCAGGCCCTAGCCGACATTAGGGGGCCAGGCCCCTGCCGACCTAAGGGGGCCAGGCCCCAGCCGACCTAAGGGCTCGGCTGGGGCCTGGCCTGACACTGATTAGCTTATATGTTTACACTGATTAGCTTATATGTTTATACCCTGAAAGAAAGCATGCGAGTGTGATAACAATATCTGGCAAAGTAAAATTTGAGTAGATGGCAGTAAAACCCTGAAAGTCATTACGTAAAATATACTGTGTGTGACAAAAATTGTGTCATAAGTTATAAAATAGCACATGTTATGCAATGTGAAATATTATGAAAAAACAATTTGGCACCACATAAGAACTGCATGAATAAGTCAGTGGTCTGGTGTGTGAAACCGATTATCTACTCCCCTTCCTTCCCTTCCTCAAATACCTGGTTGAATAAATTATAGTGACCAAACTTAACACTACATGCTGTTATAAGCATGTATGTTACAACTGATGCAAGCCATAAATGAACATTGCCCGTTACAAGCATTTTGTCTCATACGATTTAATGCATATACATGTATATTACCGGTATAAACATTATGTAGCATATATATGTATATAAACCAAAGACAAGGCAGAATGCATACACATCCACAAATATGCGTACCTATACATCAATGGTTAGGACGTTTTAGTTTTATTGTAAAGTTTATACCCAATATATAATCTCACCATTTTTACTATGATCTGCTTGATGCTTACCAGTATACTCATACTAGACAAACATAGATTTTAAGATTTTGATCAAAATATCTTTTGTCTGCATCATTCAATTCATTGAGAGCAAATGCCATTTCACATAGTTCAATAGTTAAAATACAATCAAAATTTGATAGTATATGTAGTAAGCATTCACTTACTATTGATGCATTTGAGCTTCAGAAGTCTCCACCATGTGATGTGGGGAGCTGTACCCGGTAATTCACTGTTTTCTTGCTCCAATCTACCAAAGTAAAAGAAAGTTCTGGTAAACAGGAGGCATACTTTAGAGCAAATGGCATTTCACACAGTACAATACATGTAGTAAGAAACAATCAAAATTGACCCTAGCATTCACTTACTATTAATGCATTTTAGCTTCAGGAAAGTCTCCACCATGTGATATGGGGAGCTGTAATTCACTGTTTTCTTGCTCCTATCTACCACAGTAAAGAAAAGTTCTGGTAAACAGGATGCATACTGTACAACATGGGTATTGAGAGCCATGGTAAGACACTGCGCTTATTCACCAAAACAAAGTTATTGATATACTGTTGTTCTGGCTCCCTTCTCCCACTTTTTCATGACAGCCTCGCCATCTGAAGGATTGCCTGAATCTGTGTTTTAACACACTCAAATGTAGCCTGAAAGTTCAGACATTACAGTCTTGGCACTTGTTCTTGTGACTTTACCATTACAAGAACAAGTGTCAAAACTGTAACATCTGAACTTTCAGGCTAACTCAAATGATGCTGCAATATTGATAAACAGGACTATCATTCATAAACCACACATAGCTAATGCATGAAATGGGTCTTCATTGGAGCCTCACCACGTGTTGTGGTGGCGATCATGATCAATCACGAAATCATATTCAATATAATGTTTGCACTTTCTTAACTCACAAGTCTTGGGTCCATACTTTTCAAGTCTTTTGTATAATGAACCTAACAATCGCTCGACAAATATTCAAGTTAGTAGCAAGCGCTAACTGCTCAACTATAAGTTACTTTTGTTCATAATTCATACTGGATTCAGAAAGTAATACTATATGGTTTAATATCTTAAAAATGCCAGATTCTATTTCATTATCGAATATTGGCAGCAGCTAACACAAGTATTTTCTCATAAATCTGAACCTGTTTTGAGAGAGACTCAGTTATCATCTATCAGGTATTATCATCTGGTGAAATAAAGCTCATAGTTATGGCATGCGGCATACATCGCTAGGCGCATAGTGTCAGCATGGAGAAATATTGTTTGTGTCTTAAAAAAGGATAATATCGCAGTACACACGTAAGTTTGGTATCATTAAAATTGCACGGTGTTGCTTTCTCACGTCAGTGATTTTTAGAGCTATCGCGACAAATTTGTGGAAAATATGGGCCGAAACGACACGCTATGGCATTTAGGACTTTGACTTTAATTATTTAGGCTTGCCCTACTTTCAAGCAAATTCAAGTAAGTTACATTGCCCTCAAGGCCCATTTTTTGTTATGACATTTTCCAGGCATCAGTCAAAATTCAACCACTATTCAAGCCTGTGTGCACCCTGTCTTAGGATGCACTTGTCCTGTAGGACAAGTAAGCTTGCTTTAAATTTTTACTTGTCCCACTTGAACGGCTTCACAAAATGGCGCGGAGTGTGGAAAGTCTGGCAGGCTGATTTTGCAGGTTTGTGCCGCCCTAGCCCTGGTAAGCTTACATGCCTCTCTTACCTGCTTACCACGCCCGTAAACGGGCTAGTTTGTGCCGATCCTTCAAAATGGCTACTTCAATAACATGACACAGTCCGCTATGCAATACTCTCGAACGATATATGACTATGTTTCGAGATGGTCAGAACTGCATTTACCACAAGTTGTCCTTAACTTGTTAACTTCACAAATCTTCTCAGGCGGGACACACACTCGAAATTTGACGCCGTAAATGCAAGGGAGCGCCACCTACCGAATGGAAGGTTTTACTCGAAACACAGAATTCTACGAAGAACACCGAAAACAACGAGCTCAAACAACAGGCAAAGTCATTCTGGATTAGAACAATTACCATATCGAATAACATGGGACGGTACATTCTTACAGATGATTGAGTTTACTGATTTATTTAACCGCTTGCAAATTAAAGGTTATGTTTGAAGTAATCAGCTACAATTTGGTCCGGTATTTGCTATATTGGTATACTGCTAGCGTTTATACTTATGGTTAAGTTAAGTATCAACACATACGTATATGTAGGGTCCGTTGTACCTAGCCCTGTTGCATGCCCCTCCCTGGCTTATCCGCTCTGGGGAGCGGGCCGGAGGGCCATGAAGCCAGTGTCGGTTGCGATTGTTGATTTAAAAATCAGCGCCCTTCGGCCGTCGATTGCAGAAAGTACAGAAACAAACGGTCCTTATCAATTTGTCAGGTTGTTCTTCATACCTTTATAGTTCCAAGGGCAATGAGATTGAAAACAAACAAAATCCACCACTTTTTGTACTGGTGAAAGTTTTCAACAACAATTTTCAACAACTCTCCCCGCCGCCGTGTCGCTGTTAAGTCACAGTTCTCGTCGATCTCCCGGCAGAGGGCGTTACGCTTACGCCATAGTCCTAGGAAAAATTGTGATGCGAGGAACGAGCCTATCAAGGTCAAATTATATTGACAGACGCCTGTTCATATATTACATACTATATGTAAAAATAGGCGAAAAGCGATTTGAGATAAAATATTTTATGATGGAAACTGTAAACAAGCGTATAGAGTAAAAATCTGAGATATCTGCAAATTGTGGGTAAGATGGGAAAGTGAGTTTTCAGGTTTCGACATTTTGGGGCCGGATTGTAATTCAGGGTTATAAAAGGTAGAGTAAAACCTCTCTAAGTCGACCGAGGACGGGACTGCCGCTCATCGATCGACTTAGGGAGGTGGTCGGGTTACAGAATATCAACCAATCAACATAGCAAAAACTGTTGATTTTCCGATGCCAAAGATATCAGCAGGCTGTTTTTATTGATCTTGCCCTCGCGTTCCTTCGTATTGACGAGATTTACCTTCCGTGAAAGTGGAAACTCTTTCTCATAAGACAATATCCATACTATATATAGCCGCTACTTGTATCTCACGTGTGTGTGAAAACAAGAGGGAGCTTTGTGAACAAGTTCATCAAAGCTCATGCCGTTCACAGCCGGTGCATGCAAACATGCTTCACACATTTCTAGAGTGCTATCCAGTTCACAGGCGTTATGGCCTGAATGTGTGTGTTCTACTAATTGCAATCAGCCGGTGACACTAATCCTTCCGCCAGCCAACAACCGATCGACTGAAGGAATATGAAATGGGGCTTTGGGACCAAAATGATCGATCGGCTTACAGAGTAGGGAGGTGGTCGGGTTATAGAATACTGTTGCAATGCTAAGACATATGCCGACTTTCGGCACTCGAAAAAATCGATCGAGTTAGGGAGGCGATCAGGTTAGGGAGGTGGTCAGGCAGGGAGGTTTTACCGTATTACAAAAGATAACAAACGCAAATGACCCCGCGTTGATGCATTTAGCCCACGTTGCTGCACTGGGTCCCATATCTAACTTTATTTATCGTCCCATTAGGCCAAATTGTGCCCCTGTACTGTTGCGACATTCCTTTCCATATAGTTAAATGTGTTCGTCGATCTGCCCTAATACGAGGTCTTTCCACTTAGGATTTGATTAAGAAATATCCCCAAACAGCTTCCTTATGAAAATGTACCAGGGTATGCCATGGTAAATAGGCATGGTACTTTGGCGGAGGTATATACCATGGTATACCATGATTTACTATGGTATATCATGATATACCATGGTAGTTTGGCGGAGGTATATCAAAATATATCATGACATTGCATACCATGGTATACCATGGTATTTTGGCAGAGGTATATCATGATATATCATGACATTGCATAACATGGTTGTAGATACCGGTACATGTACTCAAATAAACCGGTAGACCCAATTTTTTTTCTTTTTCTAATAGATAAATTCCAAGATAGAACTGAATGTAGGCCTACCCAGTAGATGAAATCCCAACTAGGCAAGCCTAAAGCATGGAGCACAATTACTGACACAAGTTTGAATCTGTGCAAGCCTCTCACCATGCCCAGTCATGACGCCAGCATTTACAACTCCCATTAATTCGGCCAGCCCCAATACCGCTGTATGGGTCATAAAACCCTGCCTCCCCCACAACTTTATCTATGGCAAGGGAAGTCCTTTACTCTCTGACTGCATTGGGCGTGAACCGACCCCGCCGGCCTCGAACCTCTCTCTCTGTGCGCTTCGCTACATCTTGGGATACACGACGGGTAGCATCCTGTCCCACCACCCCTATCTCTTCACACATACACACTTCTCTAAGAGCGAAACAAGGCAACCTACCTGTCTCAATGTCGCACCACATCGCGTCCTCTTGCTAGGGGGTGGGGTGGGGCTCGGGGGCGAGGGGGGGGGGGGGCGTATCCCTCTTCGCTGCCTCTGCACAGGCCTTCACGTTTATTCAGCTAGTTAATTTTCTTAGGTTTATTTTTGGGTACAAACTGACTATATATATCCTTAGTTTGCTTTCCGTTGTTAAATTGATTTTACAAACTGATAAGAACTATGTGTCTAACTACATTCCATAGAACTCATTAGCCAACAGACACCATGGTATATCATGACATATCATGGCATATCATCGTATCTTTTGGAATACCATGATATATCATGATATTCGTTTCGGTGTTTCACTCTCGCGCGGCGCTTATATAAGAGATATTGCTGTCGGTGTTCAGTCGACAGTCGTAAGTGTGGAAGGGACGGCATGTTTAAAAAAAAAAAAATCTAAACAATGCGATCAACGTAGAAAGCGAATAGCAATTAACTGAACAGTCAATACTCAATTGAGTCAGGCTCAATACCGTGCACAAGCATCTTTGACGTATCCTCGCCCGATAACTGCAAAATCTGAGATATGCATTCATAGCGGAAAGAAGATATTTAGGTCATTCTTTGGGCTGTGAAACTGACGGCCAAAATGTTAGAAAGGCCACTTATACGCTGTTCCGCAAACATTGATATATATGTAGGTTTGTTCTGGTGACGTAATGCGCATCGGGTTACGTTTACGGATACGTTCAATCGCCAAAAACGTAGTGCAATAACTCCCTGTCGTCATTTCTATGATATATCATGTATGGTATTAACATATGACCAGTGCGCTACAGCCTCGGAGGGCGCCGCCGGCTGGTCCGACAAGTCTGG
This sequence comes from Arenicola marina, assembly GCA_964019135.1. Taxonomy (NCBI): domain Eukaryota; kingdom Metazoa; phylum Annelida; class Polychaeta; family Arenicolidae; genus Arenicola; species Arenicola marina. Next base: position 1,360,735 of record OZ025252.1, read on the forward strand.
TAAACCAATTAAGTTGTACGTCGAGTGGGGTGGTGAAGGCGGGGGTATGAACTGTAGGCTACCTCTGCGGTCCATGTAGGTCTGGACAGGCGCTATCAGCTACAACTCCCAAGGGAAGTGCCCAGCGTGCTAGCCAGCCCGTACGCATCTCTTATCTGATCGCGGCACATCCTTCAATCGGCCCATGTCTTAATGTGCACACCTCACCCATTGCTGCGTACGCTGGTATACCACAGAAACAACCGGACCCTGCTGCCTCCCGTCTCCAGCGATAATGGTACCTAATCGCTGACAATCGCTTGGGTATCACATCGCTCACATATTGTTTAGTTGGTCCTGAACTAAGGTGGTTCTTGAAATAATACACCCATTGCGATTTCAAAAGACTACATATCTTGCATTTAATCACTTTAACGCAAGCGATCTTTATCCCTAATATTCCGGGCATATTCTCATATGCTGAATATAGCCATGACCAAGTGTTCCCTTAGATAAGCTTGGAATTACCGATCGATCCAAGTGGGTTAAGGAAAAGGCGAGAGTGGGGGGGGGGGGGGGGGCTGAATATAGCTATGACCGAGTGTTCGCTATAAATTAGGGGGTTACCCCGATCCGTGGCTCCGCTGTATGTGTTGTTCGCTCAAAATACAAGCTATGTGTCCTCGCACAGACCGGCGCTTATTAGAGATCAGGACACCTGACTGAAGTATTCAATTAAAACTGAAGTTATATCAATATGTTTATATATTTTTGTTGATGTATTTATAATATGTATATAACATGGTCGCAAGATATCAAATAAAAATAAAGATTAAAGCATGCCTTTAGCCAACACATGTACCGATATGTATTTATATAGATACTTATATATTATAAGTTATAATTAGTTAGTCTCGCTTAAATTTAATGCGGTCATAAGCATTTGTTGGTACGCGTTTGCTGGGGCTTCGTTCGGTAATCCCCCCCCCCCCCACCCTACATGTGTATACTACCCTGCGCCATAATGCTGAGTGCTGATAATGAAGGACTGATCATCGACGCATGTTTCATGATATTCAACTACCATGCATGCACATTAGCGAACCGTTGACCTGTTTCCCGCCCTCTGCACTGGCTGACCTGCGTCCGATGTCCATCTTATCTGGATAGAAAGGTGGCGGCCGGGGGCAGACGCGCCAGACAGAGAGTACGCTACATGACACAGGGGTCTCTACGGGGTTGCGTTTCATGCCTGAAGCACTTTCTTTACTCCCTGCGCGGCGTGAGGGGTGGCGGGTGGGGGCAGCTATTATAGCGTGTGTATGGTTTCAGGCGAAGGAGAGACGGGGGAGTTGCGGGTGGGATGGGCTATTATAAAGGGTTGTATGGAATGGGGCGGGGTTGGGAGGGGCTAAGAGAGCGTCTAGCTGGATTATGTTTCCTCTGATCTGGGTGTCAGGCGTGATCAAGCTACTACAGGAGTGAGTGCATCAACCCTGAAAGAAAAGGTCATAAGCCACACAAGCTAGGCCTCCAAGATCCTGGTGACTTGAGCCCTTGCCAGATTTTAATACACCCCTTGATTTGTATACACTTTGCCGCACACATTGCACACGCATTGCACACAATCAGCACACAACCCGCGACAGAGAAAGAACCTTGCTATACGTTTAAACTACGCGGATGTGGGTGTGTGGGTGTGTGGCCAGGTGGTGACATTTAAATATGTGGATGTTCGGGCTGGCTGGAGCAACTAACAGCGGGAGGCTATGGGGATTACATTCGGGCTGGCAAAGCACAGATAAGGGGCTAGGGAGGGTTATCAGGTTCTTTAATTGGATATTCATTAGCTGCACGTGCTGCACGGGTTTAATTGCTTTTGGCCTTGCGAATGTACCTTTTCTCGATATACATTATTAACCTTTATACTCTGTCCATAACGTCGATCGTTACATTTTAGTATATGTGGCATATTATATCCCATATATTACCGTTTTTCATTTACAGTGATTGCTGCAATTAGTTAAGCAAAATATGAAAGAGAATACTTTCTTTAGAGAAGCGTCGATTTATATCAGCGGCATGGGTTTTATTATACCTACTTATGAAATTATAGTGATGGTAGCTGTTGCCTAAGTAGGTGAAAATGAACCAACTGCACTATTTGCTCCAGTCACGAGAACAATATTGAAACGGAAGTCAACATAACGTATAATAACAGAGCAATAGACTACGCAAAACTGGGATGTCATATATTGCGCTATCAGCCGGAAATATGCACGCTATGCGCGCTATTTAGGGTTACGATTGTCGTTTTTTGTGCATATTGGGACCCCATGTTCTACATTAGACTGTGACCTCATTTGTTATAGAATAAGGGCCCAAATACATTGGGCGGCCAAAAAGTATTATTAAACATACTGTGAAATTACTTGTTTAACTGGCTTACTTTAGTTACCATAACGCATTTTCCATTAATAAAATTGACTTTCTTTGGACAATTTTGAGTGACAAAATTTGACCCTTTGACTTTTCATCTTTCATCAAACCTCATATTTTCAGAATGGGAACATGGAAAGACAGTGTTCTATCTAGAACAGAAAAAAAGATAACTGTGTTACCCTCAAAATTACGGTATTTTTATTCCCTAAGATCCACAACACCTATTTTCGGTCATTTGGAGGGTCACACGGCTTAAAACATGGGCAAAATCGAAAGTTTACATAACATAGGGTCTCCTGTAAATAGCCACAGCGCCCTTAATATTGCTGGTAGAGACTTCATGTTACTTGTACCACTCTTGCCATGTTCTGGCCCTATACCATGTTTATAATATTATTCCTCATTGTCATTTAACACTTAATATGTAAAGTAGGCAATAAATGTTCGTAGAAAAAGACATATGTACCTCTTTCCGAGGGGTCAAATACCTTCAAATGAGCCAAAAAACATCCGGAAAGGCATCAAATAGGTAAGAAGGCATTGTCTACTACAATAAGCGACGAAAACATTTGCAAAAATATCTTTAATGTGGCTATAAATAGCAAAGACGCTACTTTCCCGCCGAAAATCAAGGTTTGGGCGGGAAAATGATAATTCTTGATTTTAAGTCTTTTCCTCACACTTTTGGGTTGTACCCTATAGGCAGTTACATGTTACGCCTTCTGAGCGTTCTGTTTATGCATATATAATACGCAGACGAGCATTATTTCCTATCGAACGGATCGAAAACATGTTACTGATTTCTCAATTTTGGCCCATTTTTCACTCCTCAAGGTCAAATCGTGTCCGATTCCAATCGATATTGTTCTGATCGATATTGATTCTTACACGCAAGTCAATTGGGCATAGTTCTCAATCAAACCCTGTCCAAAACGAGGCGTTTATAGTGGCGAACAGACACATTTCATAGGCTAGGGGGAGGTCAAAATTCTCGCAGGCGAGTTCTCGCGATGTCAGCCATGCTTGCTCAATCTGTTCCGGAGTTGGTTGCTGTGGTTGCATAATTCTTTATTTGTCGCGACTACACGGCAGTACAGGTCTCGCTTACTTATAGATGAAATAAATAAATTATACTTAGAAGTCGGAATTAGGCGTTTACGGGGCCCGTCAAGCGCGGTAAATGTGCGGGTGCCTGTCGCTCAATTCCAGCGGTAGTTGGACACCTTGTGTGTTTAGTATACGTTGTGGGACCCCTACCCCCCCCCCCCCTCGTCCTCCCCCTCCACTGATTTACTGTGCCTGTGGTCCAGACAGATATGTTGTGAAGCGGTCTCACTTTATAGCGAAAAGACGTGTCTTTTCGCGAAAAGACACTAATCTCGCGAAAAGACAGCCCAAATGCCAATTAACCCCGATTTGAAGCTGTTGAACCGGCTGATTTGGGTTGTAATATCTTTGCGGCGGGCAGGAATGCAAATATGTATTGTTTAATCGGGCTCATATGCATATTTAACAAATATTTCAACACGGATGCCGTTCAGCGATCGGTACGGCTGCCGCCATGTTGGATAGACACTTGCCCGTTGCCTCACTAGATGGCGTAACGCGACAGATGATGTTACATACATGTTTGCGTTATGAGGTCTTTTCGCGAAAAGACGGTTACATCGGCGTAAAAGGGACATGTATCGCTGCTAAAAGACTTAAAGACTTAAAACTTAAATCATTATTAGCATTGTAGATTTGTACAGTTTATTTACACGCATCACACCACACACATTACGCCTTCTTCTTACTTGTCGTCGTCGTTTTAGCGGAGCGCTTCCGTTTGCGTTGGCATGGCTTCTTGCCGCCAGTGGGTGCCGTGACCATGAGTTTGCCGTCTGTTGAGCGGACACAGCCTTTGAGCAGTCCCGACTTCTACCCCATTGCTATTTACCTTTTACTCCACACCTCTCGACACAGTCATGTAACAAGCCAAGTGATGAGAAGCCTTTGCTGAACTGAACTGCCCTTAGATGTAAACTCGATGTAACAAACTAATTGGTGTTAACTGATTAGCCCTGCACGAAACCGGCGCCCCGAAACCGGGTGTCTTCCGACTTCTACCCCAACTAATTGGTGTCACATAACTGCGGCATGCGTGTCTCCTACCCCAATAATACTAACGTTTTATTTCATGGAAAATGGCAACCCAATCTTGATGAAAAAACGTTTCAGGCGATACATGTCGCATTATCGTCTTTTCGCGAAAAGACTTCATAACGCAAACATGTATTCGACAATGCACGCCATCTAGTGAGGCAACGGGCAAGTGTCTATCCAACATGGCGGCAGCCGTACCGATCGCTGAACGGCATCCGTGTTGAAATATTTGTTAAATATTCATATGAACCCAATTAAAAAATACATTTTTTTCATTCCTGCCCGCAGTAAAGACATTATAAACCGAATCAGCCGGGGGGGGTTCAACCGCTTCAAATCGGAGTTAATTGGCATTTGGGCTGTCTTTTCGCGAGATTAGTGTCTTTTCGCGAAAAGACACGTCTTTTCGCTATAAAGTGAGACCCTTGTGGAGGGAGAGGGGGGGGGGGGGCGGGAGTGTGGGAGGGGTATATAAGGAGGCGCAGCTGCCAGATGCCCTGACAGCGCTTTAACCTGGCCGCCGATTAAGTCGGCCGCGGAGAAGTGTGGCGGTGAAGGGAAGGGGAATGGGGGGGGGGGGGGGGGTCTAGGTATTAGCAGCATTAGCAGGATGCAATTGAAAGGCAATGTGTTGTGTAATCGTGCATCCTGTTACCAATGTTAGTGTCAGCTTAATAAATAATTTTCACATCATCTCTTTTCTGTCTTGAAAGATAAGCCGCTTAACACCATCTCTAGCGACGTCAAACGATTTCGCCGGCTGAAGTTTGCCTTCTGAGACAATGTACTACAAGCCACATAGAATTATTTTTCTGGCGTGAGTTACCCAACCATACGATTATTGCACTCTCGCCTCAAGTACTTGTATTGGCCAACCTGTAGTAAATGTTTTTGCAGGGGAGATATAGCATTAGAATAAGTAACACTGAACTAGCTGTGCCTTGCTTCTTCACCGATCTCTATGTGTATCGGGCGTTGAGAGAGCTTGTTAAAGAAAACAGTTTGTTCCAAAAAATGTCACAAAACCGGCAGAAAGGTTAGAAGGTCTAAATCGTTACAACTTCGTTAATATTCATCGTAGATCACTCAAATTAAGCTTAGCACCAATATCTTTCTCTTGAACAGATCTTTAGCGTGGTATATAGTCTGCGTGGTATTTCAAAGAAATAAAAAATGGCCTCCCTGCCATGTCGACCGACGACCACCCCGATCGAATGTTAAACCGCTTAACTGGAACCACTCAATTAACACCCTGTATCGACTTAATCGCCCGACCAACCAACTGACCAAGCCCCTGCACAAACACCCCTACCCGCCGCCCCCGCCATCCACCCTCCTCCTCCACCGCTCGCCCCCAGCCGTCAACTTAATCGGCGGCCAGGTCGCACGTACACCGACGGAGGGCGGGGCGGAAGGGGTGGTGCTACTTAACTTAATAGGCTGATAACGACAGGCCACGACTTGATGTCAAGGCCCTGGTCTCAAAGAATATGGGAAACCCAATGGAAATAAGTGACACGGGCCAGATTTGAAACATGAAAACATTTCATTCAAATCCCAATTGCTTAAGAAATCCCACTTGAAATAATAAGGTGTTTATAGCTATAAAGGAAATCCTGGGATTGATAGATTTGTGGGTAGCGTTACCGGGGTGAGTAGGTAGTTTAGTAGTTGACCTTTATTACGTCATTTTGTTGTCTTAATTGCTGCATATCTGCGTTTGCTGCTTGCAAGTAATAAAGGTCTTGTCTCCACTACTTGATGAGTGTGTTGGTTTTCACTGTGTTCCTTATGGAACGAGGTAAACACCACACACGCACCGGGTCCGCTGCACGGCGGTGGTAGGGACGTCAACGCACATAAGGCTGGATAGGGGGTCGGTGTGGGGTGGGGAGAGAGTGGGGGGGGGGCTTCAGTAGGTTGGTGGCGGGCGGGTAGCGCCAGACACCTTCTGATTGGCTAGTCCTGAGTCGGGTGCGCTGGCAGGACTAGCTAGTGCACTGGCTCTCGAGCAGGTTGTGCGGCTTGCTAGCCAACCACGTGTTTTTGATCACGTATCGTGCACTCCGGGTCTACTATCCACTGAGATCCGAAGCGAAAGGACACGAACATGAGAACAACGCTGTGAACTGTGTTACCGTTGTTCATCATTCGCCCAACGTATTACATGTACCTAGTTTTTCTCAGATTTCAATATCCGTTGAATTGCTGTCCCTTGCATTTAGTGGTTTACACAGGCCGGCGCCGTTGCCCAAACTATATCCACAAAAATGCCAGCGCGGCCGACATTGAAGAAATTGTGGCGGAGACGCTGAAATATGCCCCACATAGAGGCAGAAAGGTAAGCCAAATACAAATTTTCTAAAATACCCTAACCGTAAACCGTAGCAAAACCTCGGTTACAGATTGTCTTTTCGTCTGCTGCCTTAGTAGTCTTTATAAGGTAGACTAAAGCGAGGGGTAATATATTTTGCAGAAAGCAGCTGCGCAGACTGGCGCGGCTGCCGTCGAATTAGCGGCTTCACGGGCCGGCGCGGCTGCCCACACAGGACGGCACGGTTGCCCAAAATGGCCGGAGCGGCTGCCCACACTGGCCGGAGCGGCTTCCCACACAGGACGGAGCGGCTAGCCACATGACTGGCGCGGCTGCCCACACAGGCCGGCCCGGCTGCCCACACAGGACGGAGCAGCTGCCCACACTGATCGGCGCGGCTGCCCACACAGGCCGGCGCGGCTGCCCACACAGGCCGGCGCGGCTGCCCACACAGGACGGAGCGGCTGCCCACACTGACCGGCGCGGCTGCCCACACAAGCAGGCGGCTGCCCACACTGACGGGCGCGCTGCCCAAACTATATTGCCAGTTCTAGAGTTAATAAAGCATCAAATTTAAAACAATTTGATTTGTTTTTGTCTTTTACGAACGTTATCGGAACGTTCGGGGACCGTTATCGGAATGTTCGTTATCGGAACGTTCGGGGACTGTTATCGGAACGTTCGGGGACCATTATCGGAACGTTAGAGGACCGTTATCGGAACGTTCGGGGACCGTTATCGGAACGTTAGGGGACCGTTATCGGAACGTTAGGGGACCGTTATCGAAACGTTCGGGGACCGTTATCGGAACGTTAGGGGACCGTTATCGAAACGTTCGGGGACCGTTATCGGAACGTTCGGGGACCGTTATCGGAACGTTCGGGGACCGTTATCGAAACGTTCGGGGACCGTTATCGGAACGTTCGGGGACCGTTATCGAAACGTTCGGGGACCGTTATCGAAACGTTCGGGGACCGTTATCGGAACGTTAGGGGACCGTTATCGAAACGTTCGGGGACCGTTATCGGAACGTTCGGGGACCGTTATCGGAACGTTAGGGGACCGTTATCGAAACGTTCGGGGACCGTTATCGAAACGTTCGGGGACCGTTATCGGAACGTTCGGGGACCGTTATCGAAACGTTCGGGGACCGTTATCGGAACGTTCGGGGACCGTTATCGAAACGTTCGGGGACCGTTATCGGAACGTTAGGGGACCGTTATCGAAACGTTCGGGGACCGTTATCGAAACGTTCGGGGACCGTTATCGGAACGTTAGGGGACCGTTATCGAAACGTTCGGGGACCGTTATCGAAACGTTCGGGGACCGTTATCGGAACGTTCGGGGACCGTTATCGAAACGTTCGGGGACCGTTATCGGAACGTTCGGGGACCGTTATCGGAACGTTCGGGGGCCGTTACCCATAACGTTATCTGCTAACCTTCGCAGAACGTCAGGAAAACTTTCCCAGATAACGTTCTTGGAACGAGATTTAATAACGTTTTCCTAACTCTGGGCTAACGTTCGGGGACGGTTATGGGAACGTTTGGGGACCGTTATCGGAACGTTCGGGGACCGTTATCGGAACGTTAGGGGACCGTTACACATAACGTTATCTGCTAACCTTCGCAGAACGTCAGGAAAACTTTCCCAGATAACGTTCTTGGAACGAGATTTAATAACGTTTTCCTAACTCTGGGCTAACGTTCGGGGACCGTTATCGGAACGTTCGGGGACCGTTATCGGAACGTTAGGGGACCGTTACCCATAACGTTATCTGCTAACCTTCGCAGAACGTCAGGAAAACTTTCCCAGATAACGTTCTTGGAACGAGATTTAATAACGTTTTCCTAACTCTGGGCTAACGTTCGCATAACGTTCCGCGAACGTTATATTGTTAGCTGGGTAGTATGATTCAGTGCATTATATTATTGCTTGCAGTCAGCCACAGGTATACAGTGACGACGAGGACGATGAATGCTCCAATATGAATAGTAATTTCTACACCACGCCCTATTCCTTGATCACAATATGTAAGAGATAGTTGGATTGTCAAGAAGCATCTTTGTGTAAACCATGCGGCGACATGATGATAAAAACGGGGACACATGTTTACCCGTACTGTCGGTCCGTCGCTTGTATGAACGTCTCAGGAAACTGCCATGCCACGCCCTGCGATGGTCGTTGATACCAATTAACTGTTCGAATCCGGGGACTATTTGAATATCAGTCTTCGGGGAACATAAATTCTTGTTCCCTAATCGCACGCTGGCAGAGGCAATTGGAATCGCTGATGGAAAAAAACTCTAGGTGCGCACATTAACATTCTGCAATAATTACCTTATTTGCCTATGCTTCTAGTATGGTTCTGTTTCTGTTTCTCTAGTGTTCCAGCCCAGACTACCATCGCCGGCCCCGAGAAAACCTGTAGATGCAGACCCTACACCACTCTCTAGTAGGTGTTTTTACTTATAATTAATAGCCACACATTAACAGATGCTGTTGTCAAATCAGTCTTCAATAAGCATAAGCAGTTTTAGTTTAAAGCACTTATTTGTCTTCATGGATTTACTGATTGACAAGCTTCTTTGAAATAAGCGTTTTCCTTTAAAGTGCTCCAGACCCGCTTGCCATCGCCGCCTGCGACCAGAACTCCCAAGTTTATTCCTGCAAAAAGCCGTGGTAGGTACTCATTTATTAGCCAGAAATGATGAACCTGTGGTACCTCATATCTCGCAATATACGTTATTGATGTTGTGGGGTGGCCCAGGCGGATGTGGATAAGGTGATGACGCCATTGAGAATCTGTTTTGCACGATGCTGTCGTCCAATACTCTCAGTGTAAAGGTCTGGTCCATTCGGGGTGATGTGCTTATTGTTCGCATGGATAGGGTTCCTCCAAATAATCGAAATAAATAGAAGAAAAAAAATGAAAGTAAATAGAAATAGGAGGTTTGATTGTCATTCATATGTTATATGTCTTCATAAGATAATATTGGATTGCCTTAGTTTTTTATTCCTTTGCCAGTATCTCCAGGTCCAGCTGTTTCTGCGACTCTGGCTTCAATTGGGCATCCTCCGGAAGCCCACGATGGTAAAACGATTTGAAAGATTACATAACCATCTTATTGTTTAATCCTTGCTTAAGTTTAACATTTTAACGTTATCCACCAAAATATCAAAAAGAAAAACTATGGTGATAATAGAAGACTTAATTATGTGCTTGGGTGGTTGTAACTGCGGTTTCAGACATGTTGACTCATTAAATCTTCAAGTCAGTGCAACTGATGCATACTTAATCTATTCGGTAGACATTAGCATTTTACTGACCACGTATTTATGTATTTACCATGTCAATCAACTTTGTAAGTTATCATGCTTCTGTCCGCGGCACGAGATGTCAGGGTCTTTTCTCTCTTGGAAGAGATACGAGCAGAGCAGTCTGCACAGAGGCATCTGCTTGGACAAATTCTGAGGCGCCTACAAACAACCGACAGCTTGGATATGGAGCTTCCAGAGGGTATCCATCTTCCTGTTCACCGCGAGGAGGACCTGGAGGTGTTAGAAAGGAAACTTCTCTTCCCAGAAGCGGAGAAGCGCGTGGTCGGTGTCCGGTCATTATATAGTTATGTATAATTGTTATTAGTAAAAAGCGAAAAAAACTGTCACGTTTTAATACAAACTGACTTGTGCAACCGCAATTCTCCAAATGTTATTTTATAAAATAATACAGACGTGTTATATTTTATGTATACATGTTATCTGTATGTATGAATGTTTATAATGGTATTCAGTAAAACACAGCGATTATGATAGGTACGCGTCCTGCGTCATTTGTCGTACAAAAATTTCAAATGACGCATTTCATTGAGCTGTGTGGAGACATGGTGACGCGTTGTAAATACCTGGTGAGCAGGCTACGAAACGTTTCAGTTAAAATAATGTCCCATTATTCTTCGGATGTCCTATAGTTTTAAGGAGACACTTGCACTCACCCACAGGCATACCTAACGCAATCACTGTAAAACATGGGTACAAACTAGTCAATAGAACCTTTGTACTGCAGGTATCCTGGTGCTGAAATGTTACATATGGTGAAGTATGTTTATGCTGCCTCCTAGTTGTAGCAATGATTTCGTCTGTCTGCAGGTGTACCATCTGGCTGTCATCGGCGGCACTGCCGTCAGCGACACGGTCCGGAGGTTGCTGAGGGAGCTGCTGGGCAACACCCTCGCAACGCGCATCAACTGGTCCGGGAAGGGTGGGAAGATTGCCTTTTGTGCCCTCCGCTTGAAGGAGGTGTTGTTCAGTGAGTAATATACGATCTCCATTTTGACCTTCATGATATGGTATGCACGCCTGTGGTGAATCTCTGCTACGATATTACCTTGAATGGTTAACGCGTCCTGAAGATACATTCAACCATTAATGTTCTCTGCTGAGTAGTGCTGTACTTGTCTGTCCTCTTACAGAATTATACATTGTTTGCTGTAGTTTCCGTAGAGGTGGTTTGTTTGTGCTCGTTGGGTTTAGCTTACAAATGATTCATGACTATCACGTTACATTTTCAGAAGCGGTACGCAAGACTCAAAGCACAGCCACAAACGCAGAAGTGGAGTCCGTGGCGAAGGAGTGGTTCCGCTGCGCGGCCGACAGGGATGGGGGGCGCAGGCGGAGGGACCGGCCGGATCCCACGGAGCGGGCGTGAAAATTACCATGGATCAATAAAGTCCATCTGACGTGAATCTAAGTTGTTGTTACTGCGTTAATTATTTCATGTCGATAAACCCTATTTATGTTTGATCGATCCTTCTGCCTTTAGGTTCAGTTGTCACGATGTCACAAGCTAGCTAGAGAGCAGTAATTTATATCAAATGGCACACCAATTAGGGGCCTGCGTCGGGCCGATGATTGTCGGAGGGCCTGCATCGGGCCGATGATTGTCGGAGGGCCGATGACGATTCGATGAGCAAACCTGACCTCGGCCCGATGAGGTTTGCCGACGTCGGGCCGATTATCCGTCGTCGTCGGCCCGACGTCGGCACATTGTGGTCGTGCTGGCTGGGTAACTTCCATGTACTTGGCCATGACTGCCAGTGTATTTTGGATGCCTTTTTTTAACCGAACATTTCTCTCCTAAATGACCACAACATTTCTTCTTTATTTTAACTTTTCTCTCACTGTTCGTATGCCCTCTGTGGCATGGCCGCACATAGCCCTGGTACATGCCTCTCTTACCACGCCCGTAAACGGAGCAAGGGTGAGAGCCATGCCGCTGACACGGCCGAAAGCAAGAAATCGCGGACCGGTGGCTCAAGTTGAAGTTCATAACAGAATAAATATGCAGTGCCTACCCGTCAAGTTGCTCCATTAGATTCCTGAAGCTTTCATGACTTTCGTCGGACAGTCATTTCTTTGGTCGGTAGTGTATTTTCTTGTAATCCGGGCGATTTGTGTCCTCTCTCGCTTCGTTTTGAATGCTCCGCCGCTCGCCGGAAGTAAACAGACGCCGCCTGGCAGCGAGTGCTCACTCTAAGATTGTTTACTTCAACTTATGAACTTCAACTTGAGCCACCGGTCCGCGATTTCTTGTTTTCGGCCGTGTCAGCGGCATATGGCTCTCACCCTTGCTCCGTTTACGGGCGTGGTAAGAGAGGCATGTACCAGGGCAAGGCCGCACACACCCACCACTGTTTTAATGTAGACCCCCCCCCCCCCCCCTGTTTTTAGCGTTTATGCTGAGTTAGTAGAGAAAACCTGGGAACGCGCGTGTGGTGATGGTTTTAACGGTATGCATGACAACGATAAAAGTGGTACATAACGCCTGGTGTGAGGAGGGAGACTGGCAAGGAACGCCGTGTCGTTGTCAATCATGGAAAATATGATCAACATTCGCGTCATTTGCAAGAATTCGTCCATCATGATCTTTGATATTTGTGCTGGATGGAACGACACCGCCTTCACCTCGTCGATCAGTGACCCAAGCAGTGGTTGCTGCAAGGTGTCGTCCACAGCTCTTTCCAATGCGATTTCTTCTACGTACCTGTGTAACATCCTCTCCCTCTCCTCCTCTCCGGTCGAGGTGGGCCATGGGGTATCCTGCTTTACCATATCACGCAGTACCATATACCTGAGGTAGGAGGTATTCAGTGATAAGTACGGTTTCACCGGTAGTCCGAGGGCTGTCGCCACGGCCGCATGACGTACTTGGGTTTGCAGACCGCATCGCTGTAAACTTCGCGAGCGAGAGAGCCGCAGAGATCGCAGTCTTTAGGTCTGTAGTCCCCTGCGACACGGTGACCCGAAATTCCCGTGTGCTGCCTGTACACGGCAGCCAGCAGCAGCCACGTCCGGACATCCTGGGAAACTCTCTCGTCTGGCGCAATTGTTGCCCAACCCTGCTCAATACGCCGCTCTGCAGGGCGCGTACGAACTCTCAGATACTCGTGGACGACGGAAGCCAAGCCGCGCGTGTCAACCTCTGACAGTTCCGTACCCTCCTGGCCTGCACCCCAGGCCGCCAGGGTGTCGTGCACCTCATTCACCGTCTCTGATCACCTGGACGTAGGGGGAGCGGGGTCCGAGATGGGTGAAAAGCCGAGCCTCTAGCGCCGCGGTACTCAGCACCCAGCGACCGCCCGCTTCGCCCGTCGGTATGAGATGAAGGGTCAGGGGCGCCGTTGGGGGCAGCCCACACTTCTTTAACAACGGCACGAGTACCTCCATAACCTGAGAGAGGGCGACCGCTGTCATGGGGACCTCAAGTGCCGGGGTCATATCAACGTCGATGGAGCTGTGGCCCTCTGGGTCGAGCAGCAGCAGGGTGGATGCCGGTCCTGACCTCCCCATCGTGCTGTAGTGGGGAGCGTACACCCCGCCGTGACGTAGTCCGCCGGGGAGCTTCACACTCGAAATCCCGCGGCAAAGTAGGTGGCAAACCAGGTTAGTGAGAGTCGTACTATTGACCCTAAACACCCCTGGGCGGTCTTCCACCGCCTCCAGCATGACGAACTTCACTGAGGACCAGAGAAGCCAAGTAGATCCACCTCCTCGTACGTATACCTGCCAAGTGGACTCCCCATCTCTCTCTCTTATCGGCTCAGCCCACATGTCTTTACCTTCTTCCATATCGATGGATTTGATGGACAATAGCCAGTCCTGTTCGTCTGGAATCTCTGACGTTCGTAATCCGCTGTAGTAGCTGCCTATGCCGTAGAGAATGGCCTGTTGGAAGACTGCGTTGTTTCGCCCCATCCAGATCACCAGGCGGTGCATCAGATCGAGAATTGACCTGTGGAGGACCACGGTCTTTGTCGATGCCCTGCTAAAGCATTTTAATTCTTCTGCGGCCGGAATGGACGAAAGGGAATGAGATGGATTGCTATATATGGCATTGTACACAGAAAGAAACTTCTGTTGATAGCATGGGACAACTCGGGGAAGTTTCTTGACTTCACGTTTCCAGCCTATTGTTTCAGGTCCGGGCTTTATAAGTTTATGAACCGTGGACTTCAAGATGTAAGTTATAATGTCACCCACGACCTCATCGGCATGCAACCCCTTGTTGATTCCGCCGGCGAGCCTTTTCGCGAGGTTTTCGACCAATAGACCAAAAATCATTGATCTGTGCTCCTGGCTTAAGCCTGCGTAACTCTCGGAACAATCTTGGCCAGTACTTTGTATGCGCTCGATGGTTCTTGCTAACAGAGCCTCCATGGCAAAGTCAATCTTGCAGAAAGAGTACTCCAAGACCAGGGGCATTACGACGTGTACAAAATCAGCTTCTAGCTGTGCGAAGAAGTCTATAGTTGGCTGCCACTGTATTAAGTTTTTTTTTACCAGGATCATCTCCAAGACAAAACTTCACACATGAAGACATGGTCTTATCGGGGGAATAGTGTCGCTTCTTGCAATGGTCCAACAGATAATTTAATTGGGTGATTAATTCATTAGCGGCTATAGGCCTAGCGAGTATCCGCTCTGCAAGAACTGGTAGGACGATAGAAGGAACAGGATGTGCAAGGAGAATGAGTCGGCGAAATAACGCTGTCAGGTGAGGCCCAACGTTTGTCAAGACGACGCGATTACCTTGTCCTGATCTAAAAAGAGACTTTAAGTCTTCAACAATCTCATTTCCGGGTAGGTTTTGGGCCAAACCGTGGTCAATCCGTACCAAGAGTTCCAGAAAAAACTCAGTTTGGTGGGGTTTAGAGTCTGCACTTAGTTGACATACAAGTACTAAGATTATGATGGGGATGGAACCAGGGTCAATGCTCTCCAAGACAAACCGAGGTACAATTGATGGAACAATAAGTCGATGGGCAAACGATAGGTACTTGGCGCCACATGCATGGATAGAACATCCATCATTTCTCGACACGTTAAACCCTGCTTCGCTTTGTAATTCAGAATGCATGTGACCTTGTCGATCAAGATTTTAGCCCTTGCTGGCCTACAAGAGATATGGTGCAAGATGCGAGGCCCGAGCCAGTCACGCCCTTTGGGATAGAGACATTCTATTAAGTGGAGTAACTTATCCACGTGGATATCAAGTGGCTGGGCAAGATTGCATTCGACACCTTCCAGGTAAATATAGATACGCTGAGTTATTTCATCGGGTGGAAAGCTTCGTCGGACCCAGTCGTTTGTGCGTTGTTGAATTTCTTGATCCAAGTCCCCGGCATGTCCAGGCCTCGACAACATTAGGTCCAACATCTTAGGAATGACAGCATGGCAGGCGTCTCGATACGCTCCTTGTAATGTCAAACAGAACTCACACCCCGACCTGATGGCTTTGAGCAACTCGCCGGCGCCAACAATGGCCTTCCCTCCTGATTCGCCTGAATGAAATACGAAAAATGCTTATCTATATATTCATTATTAAAAAGCACAGGCGCCGCAGATCGACTGACACAGGCCGGGGGGGTGGAGGGGGGGGGGGGGGGGGGTCGCGCACCGCCTACATAGAACAAGAAGGTATCCAACTCCAGCCCAAGCGCCTAGACAGGCACCCGCTTCAGACCCCAATACCTCACCTTTTTCGTCCGTGGGCAGGCTTTCAAATGACGTATTTTGATCAATAAGGTAATAAGCTTGCTCGAACTCAAGTGAAAGATGACTGTCCTCCCTTCACCACGCCGTAATCAAGCATTTTCCCACAAATTTGAGCCGACACAGGCCGACTGTGAGACAAAATGGCGACTCACGCGAGGTTTCACGCGCATTTTTCTGCGAGACCGCGCTGATTGGTCCGCTGTCGCTTGTCCTATTTCGGGGGGGTCACAGCCCATTCTGCATCATACCGTGATCGCCACATTATCTGTTATGGATTCTGCTTCTTTGCGAGGTGTATCCCCGCTACGTTTCTGACAAAGTGGCATCCCTAGCTCCATGGAACGAGCATATGACGCGCTGAAAGGGTTCACGTGACGAATATCAGCTATCCTATTGGACAATATCTTTCGGCTGCGATGAGAACAATGGAGAGGTATGCAACAGAGCTGGCGAAAAGCGGCCACAACTTATCTATTGGCGGCCGTGCCGGTACAGTAAAGACAACATTATTGGTGCATTTAGGAAGGATAATAACTACGCAAGGAAGGAAAGTCCCATCACTTGCTTTAACAGGCATAGAAACCCTTGGTTTGGAGCAAGCAGTTACCGTCCATTCGTGGTTCGGATTAAAGGTATATAAACAAACAAACAGGCGTGAAAGCCACATGGTCAGCTAAATTAATAGGAGTGTTTTTATTTCCTCAGAATATACAGATTAAAGTGCTTTTAATTGAGACATTTTAATTTCTTTCTAATTATTATTTCATTTTTAAATCTCTAGCTAACTTAGATGTAAGCTTACAACTTTGTGGTGGCACACTATAAAAATTACTATAATCTTATAAAGTCAATAGTTTTGTTTCTGATTTTTACCAGCTCATATATTAAAGAATGTGTCATTGAAAACCTAATCAAATTAATGTATAATGTATATTAAAGGAAATGTATGGCTTGATGCATTAATACATGGTCAGATTGAGAGTGTATAGTGAATGCACACCTACATTTTTTATAAGCACAATCATGGCTAGTTCACCAAATTACTCTTGAAATTAGCTAACTATTTTTAAAATGTACCTTTATATTTCTCATGCTGACACATAGTTAACCTGCTTTCAATACACATTTTCAAGATCAAAATCCCCTTCCCACCCTGACAATGGTTACGTATTGTAAAATTTAATAGCAACAATATATCAACCATATGTATAATTTGATTTCACTGATGTCACTGAAGGTTTGTTTTCATGGCGCATATGTATGCCACTGTTAATGCTATTGTTCCTGACTTTTAGGTGAGGCACATTACCTCTGGCAGGCCCTTATACCAAGCATCCTGTGTCCGAAGGCCAATGTGATGGTAATCCACAAGAGGAATGGTAGTGGCATTTAGTGAGGATGTCATCAACGTGGAGTTGGACAATGGCAAACTAGTCGATGTCAAGCGGACTGTCATCACATAACAACTAGATGGATTGATATTTGCCCGCTGGGGAGTAGATTCCCCTCACAGCAGCGTTTGGGATAACCTTTTCACCAGGTCCAAGGTAAGAATCTCACGAAGGAGATAAATGCAACACTTTGTGGTAATTCTTTTAGTAGTAAAAAATGAGAAACTACTGAAAAAAATGAAAGAAAAAAGTACTGCTGAAACACAAGTTTTCAATGATTTATTAATGTGTGTCATCAAAGTGGTAGAAAATGTGTACATAGCATTTATGTTTGGTCTGCAACATAAAAATTAAATGTAACCTGGGTAATTACTTCTTGGTATTTTAATGCCTAATAATCTATACACGCATCAAGTAACCTGTCCTTCATGACTTTGGGTCCCGGCCTCTCTACTATAATGAGCATAATGTACAGGTTATGACCATTAGTATTGACCCTAGGTATATGTGAAACGCCGACTCGCCGCTATTCACAGATACGTTGCATTTATCACATACAGGTCAGACGCTGGACCATTGCGCTGGAGCATTCAAGGCTGGTCAGATATAACATAGCTTGTGCGAAATCTCGATCAAGGGACATCCACTTGCGGCTGACGAGAAAGTGGTGTGCCTCGGCCACAGCTCTGATATTTCACTGCATGGGGAGAACAATTAAGCATCAGTATATGAGCATCATATGGGATGCAAGTACATTAGAGACAACATGTAAGCACCTGTTCTGATCATGGTATGCAGCTTGTCACCAAGTTTAAAAATATATCCCTTGTTCCTTTGTATGTAAACTGTCTTTCATGTATAATTGTCAACCTGTTATCATTATTGGCTAGTCGCTTACTTTGTTATACTAGCAGCTAGCCTTATGTCACAGAAAAAGAGCTGTGTTTGAAGCGAATGTAGCCTCAAACTAGGATGGTTTAGTAGCACTGCAGATGCAGTTAACTGTGTACTCACCAATGGAGACACAAGACTCCTGACTTTATAGTGGTATGCCTTGGCTTCAGGAAATAGTTCATTTATCAGCCGAAAATTTGTCTGCGAGAAATAAAAGGCAATATTAGTGTTTCACAACATGAAGAATCTGGTGTTAATTATCATTAATAATGCAAAGTAGGGCATTAGTGTTTACCTCGTCTTTCGTGATAGTCTAGTCTTTACCTTAATGAAACGGTTTTAAATCAACCTTGTGAGAGGCTAAGAAGGATAATTGCTGATAGAAGAGTAATGGAGAGGGTTGTGAATACATTGAAAGTTGATGCCTTCATGGCATTGAGAGGTGAAGCGAGAGGCATGACAGCTATGTATTTTATAGGGATGGTGTTTCTCTAGGCCCATTGCCAACAATTTAGTTACATTTAGTTACATTGATACACTTACACTGGTGATGCTGTCATCATAGCTTTCACTGAATTTCTGCTGCCTTTATCCCAGGCCCAATTCCGGGTTCATTAATTGTTGGTAAGCCACCTGTTTCTGAATACAATGTACATATATGGTTTAACAATACAATTGTGTGAAAGAAGAAAGTTATGGATGAAAGTTATAAATTATAGGGACCATAACATGCATAAGACCACCCAAACTTTGTTGTCAAAATAAACTATTTCATTTTTCAAAATCCTTTTTCAGATCTTAATTTTTTAACTTCAAGTTGACATAAAAATAAAAACCAGATACATAACATTCAGAGCATCAGGTGAATGCTGGTGGATAAGTTGTCTCAGCTCATGTCGATCATTCTCACCCCCCCCCTCCCTAGGGGCATATCTTTTTCAGATCTTAAAAATAAATAGAAAATATAAAAAACACTAAATGTAAAAAAATTGGTATGTCAAAATAATTATTAAATGTGTAATATTGAGGTAAAGTGTGAGATGTTCTGAAGAGAAATATGTGATGTATACGTTGAGCGTAGAAATTTAAAATGTGGCAAAGTAAATGTAACATGTATGCCATTGCCTGGAAATAATAGATACAAAAATGTGGGAGAGAGATATTTTGGAGGAGAGCAAAAATATGGGTTGTGTTAAAAATAAATATAGCTTAGAATTATAACATTTGGATCAACACATATGAGATGTCACAATAATATAGTACTTAAGTGTTATAAGTCTTATAAGGGATGCAAACGATGTGAGATATCAAATAAGTGTATCATATTTA
This sequence comes from Arenicola marina, assembly GCA_964019135.1. Taxonomy (NCBI): domain Eukaryota; kingdom Metazoa; phylum Annelida; class Polychaeta; family Arenicolidae; genus Arenicola; species Arenicola marina. Next base: position 1,380,283 of record OZ025252.1, read on the forward strand.
TGACTGTTAAACAATGGATTTAAAATATATTATATAAAAAGACATAGATCTATCCCAATTTTTTCATATTAAAAACCTCATATTAAACACTTACTTAAATATCATATAAGAACGTATTCAGTTACTGCTTGCTGTACTACATAACCTGGCCTTTCAATCAGGTACACACATCTACTCTATTAATTTAGCAGACCAGCCCTGCACCCCCCCCCCCCCCCACCAACCTCGACACACACCACACACTGATACAGGCCCTCTTTCCTCCCCAGACATTGGTTGTCCAAATCAGGAGAGGCAAGAGGTCTCAGGCAGGGCACGCCCAGCCCACCGACTTGTGCTGATTTACGGTGCCTGTGCACTGGGACGGGTCAGATGACGGTGACAGATGTGACCCCCCTCAAAGAGGCCATCGTAAAAGCAATATTTTGTCCCCTTAAACATAACCGCACGCAGCGATACGAAGCTGTTAGACCTTTATTAGGGATAAACATGTCAGAAAAAATGAAAATACATACCAATAAATGTAATGGACCTTCGCGCTACGGCGTTATTCTAGAAAATCAGCGCGATGGGCGATTAATCTGTCATCAAATTTGCGTAAGTCGGTGCCAGCGACAGCGGACCAATCAGCGCGGTCTCGCAGAAAAATGCGCGTGAAACCTCGCGTGAGTCGCCATTTTGTCTCACAGTCGGCCTGTGTCGGCTCAAATTTGTGGGAAAATGCTTGATTACGGCGTGGTGAAGGGAGGACAGTCATCTTTCACTTGAGTTCGAGCAAGCTTATTACCTTATTGATCAAAATACGCCATTTGAGAGCCTGCCCACGGACAAAAAAGGTGAGGTATTGGGGTCTGAAGCGGGTGCCTGTCTAGGCGCTTGGGCTGGAGTTGGATACCTTCTTGTTCTATGTAGGCGGTGCGCGACCCCCCCACCCCCCCCCCCCCCCCGGCCTGTGTCAGTCGATCTGCGGCGCCTGTGTTAAAAAGTGACAAGTTGTTGTAAAAATAATTGTCCATCCGAAACAAACATTTCAAAATGTAGCACAGAATGCAACATTGTTAATCATGACAGTGCGACTCAAATCTCAAATGAACAGTTTATGATTATTCTGATATGATATGAGTAAAGAGCTTAAAGAGCTTAAGACATTGAAGAAAAATCTCGACCATAAGGTCTGTAAGTGACGTCACAGACAGCGCGCGCTCACCTCTAGAAACAACCGTTCTGGGTACAACGCGTCAGCGGGTCCCTATACTTTACTATGGGCCTCAAACTAGACTCACTGATGTTTGAGATATGAATGCAATGTTAGATTTGAAAACCATATGGAATAAATGTTTGGGGGTGTACCTTCATACTCGTACTAGTTTTAAATCGCAAGACGCTGGTTTTCTGTGCGTTTCACACCATTACAAAGAGCTCCCTATGCTTTGTATATGGGGCGGTGAAGCGTCATGTACCCAAAACCGAATTCGCTGGAGGTGAGCGCGCGCTGTCCGTGATGTCACTTACATACCCTATTAGGGAGAAGAATAGACCACTACAGAGAACAACTCGATCACTGGAGAAAGACAACTCAACGACTAGAAAGAAGAAATCGACCATTACAGAAGACGACGCGATCACTGGAGAAATAAACTTATCAAATAGGAAGAAGAAATTGACCACTACGGAGGACAACTCGATCATTGGAGAGAAAAAAATTGACTATTAGGAAGAAGAAATTGACCGCTATAGAGGACAACTCGATTACTGCCTAAATAAACTGGACCATGATGTATAAGAAATAAATCGTTATACAGGACAACTCGATCACTGCAGAGAAATACTCCACTATTAGAGAGAACATATCGGTCATTATAGAGGACAACCCGATCACAGTGAAGAAAACTATAGAAATGACACGATTCTTTAGTTTATCCAATAAATCATATATCTGGAACGAATGATGGGCGCATAATTTGGTTCATCCATACCTTCATTAAAAACAAAACACAAATAGATCTGATCAACTGTTCGGTCGTCTGTTTTTGTTGTATAGATTTTAAGATCATTTCTTTGATCTTGGCAACAACAGCTGGCGACATGGGTGTCATCTTGCGAGGCATTGTCACTGCAAATCACAAAAATTTAGAAATATTGAACAATATAACGTAATAAGAGGTTTGCATTAATTTTCACAACGTTGGTATACATTGCATCGGATCGTTTAAGGCACTAACTAATTAGTCAAAGCAAATAATTGATCAATACGCGAGCCAGCTAACTTGGAGATACCACACTTACTGGTGGGGGCCTGCCCTAAGTCCGGGCACCACCCCAACTTCAGACCTTCCCCTACCTAATCTCCCCTAAGAAACTACTGACAAGGGAAGTGTCCTATTTTAGTCCTCCGAGGCACAGTCCCTTGCGTCGCCGAACGATATTTCTTAGAAACCCAAAAAATTACCGAAACGCAGCATAAGTAGGGCCCCTGAGGGGGGGTAGCCATGTCGCGTGTCGATTTTAAGAAAAAGGTCCATGTCGCGTGTCGATTTTAAGAAAAGTTCCATGTCGCGTGTCGCTAAGTCTTATATCGCATGTCGATTCTAAGACAACCCCAATGTCGCGTTGTCGATTTTAAAAATCGCCGTGTCGCCGTGTCGAAAAAGCCCCTATGGGGCCCTATAAGTGGTCCAGCCATAGTCGGAGCGCTTCCTACGGCGCCATTGTGTTTTTCAATGTCTTGTGTGAAATATTAACCACATGATAAGTTAGCGAGCCACATTAGAGAGAGCTAGATAGAGAAAGAAAGACCGAAAGGGAGAGGCAGAGAAAGAGCGATTGGGTGAGAGAGAAGGCAGACAGAGAACAAAGGACTAGCATTGAGGTTTCAGGAGAAGCTGGGAAGGGGGGGGGGGCGGACGTGAACTTCAGTATGTGAACGGTGCGTAACAAGGCACGGAAAAAGCGTTAGCAGTCTTTACAGCCTTGGCCTCTTTGCTCGTTATGGCATTTAAATTGTCACACCCTCCGGACCTAGATATACCTATTGAAACAATATTTATTACGAGATTAGGAGGGTATGAAACAAATCTGGGGACATATTTATTCTTTGATGATTGTGTTGTGCTTGGACAAAAATCGGCCTCTAACTGTGCATTATGTTAAAGGCGTGAAAGTCATGATCCTGGCCAGTTTTGGGCAGTCAAAGGGTTTGGGGTTCACACACGCGTGTGCGCTCCAGGTTTGACGTTATGCTAGATCGGCCGTAATGTATAAGTACAAAATGCGCAGTTGATTGGAATTGAGTGAGTTACGTGATGCAACTTTCTCAGAAACCTAATTCCTGGATAGTTAATAGTAGAACTTTATAATTATCATAGATCTGACAGAAAACACGAATTTATGACACGTAAGTGATAATAATCAATTTCATGCCGCTTCTAGCAGCCCGTGGTTCATGCCAAATAGTCCACTTTGCAAACCCTTCGTTAGCTTGATGCAGTCATAACATATGTACATAACATATGTAAAACATCGAGAATACTTCGTTCATGATCGTTTTCTTGGTTTAACCAGATGTCATTTAGTCCGTATTTAATCAGCAGTTTTTTTTCTCTCACTGACGTACCCCAGGTTTTCCTGTTGTGCACATAAAGATCTTTAAGCAGTTCATAGCAACATTTAACGTATCTGTTTTCCGCCATCCTTGATATCTTCAACCAATATTTGATACATTTAGCATGATATACAGGGTAACTTTTCGGATTCGCCGAGAGCTGCGGCGTCCGAAGTAAATTTGGAAAGTCCTAAACTCCTTTTGCAAAATCTTATTTGCACCTTTTCTATCTCTTTAAACTCTTTAAATCCCCAAATTTCCTATCCCTATGTTAGAATAGGTACAATTACGCGGTCAGACATTGTAAATGCTACATCAACTGGGATGCCTCTTAATTTCTTGTCCAGCAGATAGATGCGAGAGAGTGCACGGTCCACTTGTGCCGCTAATGTCCAATATGTGGGTGGAGAGGGGTATACAGACTGTCAACCAGGTGGGGTTGGGAGGGGGGGGGGGTGGAGAGGGGTATACAGACTGTCAACCAGGTGGGGTTGGGAGGGGGGGGGGGTGGAGAGGGGTATACAGACTGTCAACCAGGTGGGGTTGGGAGGGTGGGGGGGTGGATAGGGGTATGCAGACTGTCGACCAGGTGAAGGGGTGGAGAGGGTTAGACTGTCAAACTGGTGAGGGGGTGGAGAGGGGTATACAGACGGTCAAACTGGTGAGGGGGCGAGGAGAGTTCTACAGACTCTCAACCAGGTTAAGGGGTTGGAACGGGGCTATAGACTGTCAAGGAGTTGTTGGGGTAGGCTGGCCCAAGGTGGCGGGTTAGCAGGGTGCCTCCGATTCAACACACTCCTCAATCTCCCTCTGCTTAACATTGCTGGCTTGATTTGGGGTTGGGGGGAGAGAGTGACAAATCATTGATATGGAAGGAGACAAAAGAGGCTCATCCACGGGATAACCTTGCCTTCCACCCACCAGATATTCCCGGTGTGGGGAACGTACTCCCATTGCCCCCCCCCCCCCCCCCACCCTGTTCCGCCTATTCCGCCAAGCTAGGACATTCATCCTGTATTTGAGATCAGATACATAGGGTGCTTTTTGTACCTACCTTGTGCTTATTCCTGACGTGAGACTAAACCATTCAGGGAAAGAAGTTGCCCACCGGACCTTATTTCATGGAAGTAATGAGCTCCAATGTCATGACGAAACACGTTTTGTGTTCCTAGCAACAGTATTGATCAACGCACGCACTCTCTGCTTTCTACTCACTCCGCTTGGGGCTTCGTCGTGGGCATATGTCCTCTGCAACCTCCTCAATGCATCCGCACACTCGCCCGCCAGGTCGGCCCTTAGGTATATGTGATGGGGCAAGCATGCCGCAGATTTCTACAAATGAATGCATACAACCCAGTTTATTTTATGTTATTTTATTTTAGTTCTATGTCTTATGTCGGTGTGTTCGGTTAGTGTCTGTTTGTCACGTGACGCATTATCTGTCGAATGCCCTAAGATATCGACTTCAAAATTCACAAATTGATGCGGAATGGCAATCGTCAGGCTAAGTACGTAGATGGGTCATGTATGTCAAAGGTCAAGGTCACAGGAATTTTTCGAAATTCGCTTAACCATTGAAAGATAGGACCAAAAAACGGGAAAATCGCTATAACGTTCGCAGTTTCCATTTAATCACGCTGCACATTATTTCACGTATTGGGCCTACTACTACCCTCTATATCGTCTTTCATTTGTGCAAATCGCCCAATTAGGTTTTCCGCTAAAAATTTCCAAATTTTAACATGGGATCCTACGGCAGCATTTTGGCGGGAAAATGGTCTCAATTTCTCCGTCAAGGATACAAGTGAGACAAACATTACCTGGCGTGATACGTGACATCAGTAATTGGGCACCAATAACTATATTGGTCAAGGTTACGCTTCCAAGGTCAATGTCATAGCAAGGTCAAGGTCACGAAACATGTTTTCCCGCGTAACTTTGTTAATATCGCGTCTAGAGATTCGCCGTTTGTTGGAGAGTATTCTGCAGAGAGAGGCGGACACGCATGATCCGCTCAGATTTTTCCGGATACTGAACGATTAATCGGGTAATCGGCCAATCATTATTCAGCGTACGTGTCAAGTGGCGTTTTGAACTTTGCAAGGTCAATATTTGAGCTAGGGAGCCCAGATTTGGCATGAATGGAGAGAGAAATGTCAGCCAGGTACATCGAAACCACCTCAGAATCGCTCTAGGACGCTTAGTTTGGCCGCTAGAGCACTCGCAAAAGGTGCACTCCCTCCATGCCGACGCCCCCATTATGAGTCAACGGCAATATGGACCGGCACACTTTCGGGGTTGCGATGGCCGCCGTACGCTTAATAGCGACGCTAGAGAGTCGGGACCGGTTGCAAAAGACGGGCAAACGTCGACTTGGGTATGGAATCCGCCTTCGCTTTTAGCCTATCACGCTTAGTTTCGCCGCTAGGGGGCTCCGTAATTCAGCAATGACGAGTCCGAGAACAGCGATTAGGGCGTGACCAAGGACACGTAGAAAGTCTGGATTTGAACGTATTCACTCTAAACGACGCCCGCGACCTGGAAAAAGTAGCCCGCGTTGAACAGCAGCCGTTAGATGGTGCTCATCCAGCACATCACGATACTTGGGGTCCAGGTTGGGCTAATTTGCGTTTTCAGCCAGAAATTTGGCCTGGCTACAGCTTTCAGTGGGCGGTATGGTCTCGAACGCCAATGTGCGAGCGGCGATGGGTCTTAAAATGGTCGAATTAGTCCCAAAACTACTTTATCTATTTCGCTTTGAACATTTCAAAATGGTCCACTGGTTCTTGTATTTGATACGCAAAGCTCGTCATTGTATCGTTGTGCAACATGCTTCAAATTTACCCCCGGCTGACCGCCCGGGCCGACCGAGGCGGTCTGACCGTTGGGCGCCTTTCTATAGGCCATGACCGGCATACCGCCCACGCCCCGTCACTTTTCACTCAGCCGCCATCTTCTCTCGAATGTCCCATGCTGTTCTTAACAGGACACATCGGCATACCGAATGTATGCGCGCGCATAAGTGATAATTTTAAACTTGCGACCGGTGTGGGGGGGGGGGGGGGCTTTGAACATGTGCGACATAGAATGGGTCAACGGGGAAATCGAGCGAATTTTGACGATAAAACGCCCCTTCCGAGCGGATTTTGGAGATGGAGGCTTCACCCCGAAATCCCCCCAAACCCATCAATGTATTTAGTACTCCCCCTCCCCCCCCCCCCCTCCCTCTGGGTGTCCGGGTTACTAAAGAAATGCGTCTAGTGGTCTGCTCCACTAACTCCCGCAGCGCCGCGAGGCGGAAGTCTGCGGAAGTGGTGCGGCTGTGTGGTGAACAGTGGGCGGTTTTCGTAAACCCAACTGAGGGCGCGTCATTTGATCACAAGGAAGGGGGGTGGGCATGCTTTTATTGTAATAAAAAGTGTGACTGTGTAGTTTGCTTAAAAACAATTCAGCCCCCATCGAACCCCAGTGGTTTGGCCTCCACGCAAACCCCACTGCCCCTCTGACAGCATTTCCGACTGTTCATGTTTCATACCAGTTATATGATAGTAGTGGCAATGGATATAGCATATACAATGATCACGGCGTCAGTACCGGAAGAATGGGCCTGCCATGCGTTAACTACGTTTGGGTTTTGAATATTATTTATGGCATCTTTCTGACTCACATGGTATCTTGCTCTCTATTGAACAGCGGTAGCATGTGTGTTTGTTAGCGTCACCTAGCGGTCAAATGTAAAAGTGTTTTTGTTAGTCTTCTGGTGCAGCTAATTGTACGTTGTCGTAAGCTTTTTTCGTAAGAAAAACAAGGTGGACGAACTTTTGTCGAACTGTCCGGCACATTTGACAATGCTCTTCTGGACATAGCAATCGGCTTCGTTTTGTCGTTAAATTTACTTACGGTCGAGAGCGGATGCCTCCAAAACTACATTGGTCATTGACTTTCTGTAGACGCTAGACACGCATAAGCAGGTAGTGGAAGTTCTTCGAACACGTTTTATTCTAAAAGTTCTATTCCAAATTATGGAAACAAAATACTCTTTAATAACCATTTACCCATTTAGCACCTTGCATGTCTGTTCAGTTCGGTGACATGTTTTTACGTGATTTTACTTCAAGTAGTCCCATTAGGTGCAATCCTTTCTTAGAACAGATATTGTAATTGCTCCAGATGTTCATTGCGGTGAGATACGGTTACGGTAAATTGTGCCGAAAATATGTGGAGAAAGTGTTTATGTAGCAGTGAGTCAAACCATTCCGAATAGCCTCTGCACCCATTTTGGCGAAGAGTTGGAGTTGCTGACTCGAGAATGAGAGATCGTGAGTCCGACTCCCGCTGGAGACCAAACCAGCCCCCGCCATTACATATATTTAGTTCCATATAGAATCCCAATTCATTAAGATTTTACGGCATCTATCACTAGGTTCGTTTGTTTGTGTGTGTGCGCGCGCGCGCGCTCTGTAGGTCGCAAAACGCAACATTTCGTTCTACAGTGTAACTTTACCCATCGATATTCGACATGGCTCGGTCAAATTCGTTAGCGGGGTATGTACGTCAGAGGTCAAGGTCACAGGATTTTTTTGTTTGTTCCTTAACCATTGGTAGATAGGACCAAAAATCGGGAAAGTCGCTATAGCGTTCACAGTTTTCATTTAATTACGCTGTACATTATGTCACGTATTGAGCCCGTGGGTAACTTGTATAACGCCTTGGAATTGTGCCAATCGCCTAAGTAGTTTTTCTGCAAAAAATGCTAAACTTTAACATGGCACTCTACGAGAGCTATTAACTCTTAAGAACAGCTGGTCGACCTCTGTCGCCCGGTGACCTGTCAGGGCCGCAAACCACCGCATGCCGTATCTTGATACAGCGCTACGACTCATTAATCTGCTTATCAAAACAGTGGTGCGAGTGAACTGTTGTGTGTGGGAAAGGCTGAGGGAGGGGGGGGGGGGTTCAAGCTGGGATGGTGGGATGATTGAGTTGTTTGCTATGAAACTAATGCGTATGGTAGGGATGTGGAAACTAGAAATGCAAACAAAAACTGAATAAACGGGCAGTTTCAGATGTCTACCGAGTGAGATTGTTCAAACTGGGGGCGAAACTGAAGAGTGACTTTTACTTTGGGGAACTTAACAATTGAGAGGATGCTCACTATAACCACAGTTATTGAGCTGCCGGATCTGAAGGGTCAATATTGATCTGAGGTATCAAATTTGGATCCAAGAGGCTAAACACGAATTTGAATGGTCAAATCTGGATCTCAGGGTGTATCTGTGCCACAAATGCAACATTTCGTCGTATAAATTTACTCATCGATATCCGAGCAAGTTCGTTAACGGGGTCTGTAGGTCACAGGTCACAGTCACAGTCAAGTCAACTGTTAAGATCAATGTCATTGTAGTGGACCGAAAACATAATCTGGATTTTACATTTTACGTCATCTCATCCTACGGGTGGCGCAATCTCGTTTAAATATTTGATTTGTGACTTTATCGATTTGATAACCCATTTCATTTGGTTGTCATGGACAATACCAAGCATATGAAAATGCCATCGCATTCCGTTTGCAGTTTGGTAATGACGAAAGAGGGAACATCTACAGACTGGGCTCTTGGCAGAACCAATAAACACAAACTAAACTGTGCATTGAAGGCCCGTTGGCTATGCTAGCAATATCGCAAGAGCAAGTTATGAATACAAGTTAGTCAACATCATCGAATACTGGAGTACCCCATGTCTTTCAGTCAGAGGGGCTTCGTTAACTTAACGAATGCGGGACCAGGATATATCGCGATAGAACCATCGGCAAATGCTTCAGGTGTGACAATTGGGCCTCAGACTCCAAAGTCTGATATCATTAAATCAAGAGACGGGAGAATGAAGAGAAGCTCCAAATAAACAACTTTTATTCCACGAGACATAGGGAAGAACATTAAGCGGATTCAATATGGCAATATTATGACTTCATGCAGAGATATTCTGTCGCAACCTTCGCTAGAGAAGTAAGATGATGATTACGTCCTTGCTTAATGTTGAACGATGATCTGCGTGTAAAACGCCATAACGATCATATATGATCATATGATCACAAGTAAAGACTATATTGAACGCGTTGAAACGTACAACTGGATCACATGCACATATATATAATACCGTCTGCTGAAAGACTAATATTCTTTCAACTCACTTTGACATATCACAATGAGGATGACGACAAACGTGCCATTGGCATACGTAGTAGGGTTTACAATAAGCATAGTCCATTGATCAGTCCTGTAATCACGTGGCGTACGCATTACTAAATGCAGAAATATCATGTCAACGAAAGTCGAAAGTAACAAGTGAAAAACAGAGGGTATTTCCTTCTATATCTCCTCGCCTTCCCCGTCACCATCGCGCTCCTCGGAGTCAATGCCCACCTCCTCGTAGTCCTTTTCGAGCGCGGCGAGATCCTCGCGGGCCTCCGAGAACTCTCCCTCCTCCATGCCCTCTCCCACGTACCAGTGGACGAAGGCGCGCTTGGCGTACATCAGGTCGAACTTGTGGTCGAGACGGGCCCAGGCCTCGGCGATGGCCGTCGTGTTGCTCAACATGCAGACGGCACGCTGCACCTTGGCCAGGTTGGCGTCGGGCACGACGGTGGGCGGCTGGTAGTTGATGCCCACCTTGAAGCCGGTCGGACACCAGTCGACGAATTGGACGGAGCGCTTCGTCTTGATGGTGGCGATGGCGGCGTTGACGTCCTTGGGGACGACGTCACCGCGGTACAGCAAACAACAGGCCATGTACTTACCCTGACGGGGGTCGCACTTGACCATCTGGTTGGCCGGCTCGAAGCAAGCGTTGGTGATCTCGGCCACGGTCAGCTGCTCGTGGTAAGCCTTCTCGGTAGAGATGACTGGGGCGTAGGTGGCCAGAGGGAAGTGGATACGCGGGTAGGGCACCAAGTTGGTCTGGAACTCAGTCAGATCGACGTTAAGGGCGCCGTCAAAGCGGAGGGAAGCCGTGATGGAGCTGACTATCTGGCTGATCAGACGGTTAAGGTTACTATACGACGGCCGCTCCACATCTAGATTACGGCGGCAGATGTCGTAAATGGCTTCGTTGTCGACCATGAAGGCGCAGTCTGAGTGCTCCAAGGTGGTATGGGTCGTCAGGATGGAGTTGTAGGGCTCCACAACGGCTGTCGAAACTTGGGGCGCCGGATAAATGGAGAACTCCAGCTTGGACTTCTTGCCATAGTCGACGCTGAGCCTCTCCATGAGGAGGGAGGTGAAGCCGGATCCGGTGCCGCCGCCAAAGCTGTGGAAGATGAGGAAACCTTGGAGCCCGGTGCACTGGTCGGCCAGCTTTCGGATCCTATCAAGAACCGAGTCAATGAGTTCCTTGCCGATGGTGTAGTGACCCCTGGCGTAGTTGTTGGCGGCATCCTCCTTGCCGGTGATCAGCTGCTCTGGGTGGAACAGCTGGCGATACGCCCCTTGACGAACCGAATCTGCAAAAGTTAAGCGTGAAGAGCTGCTCCAGAATGGCAGAGATGTCAGAGGAAGAGGAACATCAAGATGAGAATGACTGATCTGTAGCCATCTGATAACGTACTGGAGCATGGTACCAAGTCTAAAGGGTCCGGACTGGCTTACTCTGTCAGCATGAATCGCTAACGATCGACACGGAGCACCGGGGTACAAGAAAGAGGCCTAAGCTGTACCCTTCTTATCCATTTTTTCTATACAGAATGTCGGGTTCTCTTCTCTGATATGTTCTGCGACAAGCACAATCAAATTTGATTTGTTCAAGATTGTCTTACATTAGTTACATTGTGATTGCAGCTAGACTAAGCTTCACCCATATTACTCACTGACGACGGTAGGCTCGAGGTCGATGAAGACCGCCCTGGGCACGTGTTTGCCTGCGCCAGTCTCGCTGAAGAAGGTGTTGAAGGAATCGTCGCCACCCCCGACAGTCTTGTCGCTGGGCATCTGGCCATCAGGCTGGATGCCGTGCTCCATGCAGTACAGCTCCCAGCAGGCATTGCCGATCTGGACACCGGCTTGGCCCACATGGATGGAGATACATTCCCTCTGCAAGCGAATCAAGGTAATGAACCAGTATCACGCGTGGACCCGCGCACCCCCCCCCCCCTCCCCCCCGGCGAACCAATGTAGTAATGCAGTTCCCCAACGGGCACGTGGATTGCCATGCCAGATTCTACTCTCCACCGGGGACCGGGCTATCCCCCGAATTACATCACGCTTGTCACGTACGGAAGTGGCAAAGTATCATAGGCTACGATCATATCAGATCTCATGTCACCCTTAAGCCTTCGCACAATTCATATAAACGTCATCATTATCCTTGATCAAAATGTAATTATTACTGTGGCAGTTAAGCTTAGGCTACTACAAAATTGATAGTAAATGTCTTGGAAACTATTAGCTTGCGTTAACAGCTGCTAACAGTTGTAATTCTTTAGACTCGTTATTATACGGTAAAAACTGGTGAACTTGCACTGATTTGCTTGGCCTGTAACCATATGACCTAGCAAATGTCTGTGCCGGCGTCCAAATACTAACAAAAACATGGGGCAATCAAACGTGCATGTATGCGACCTTTGGCCTTGCAAGAATGGAAACAGTAAGTTTCCCGCTAAAACGGTCCCATAACGTCAGAGATCATGTACTATATCTCTGATAGAGTAGCATGTTTCAGGAATCTCGTAAAAGAAAAACGGAGTGTTTCACAATGGTTGCAGAGAAGCAAAATGTATAATAAAAAAGTCTGTCGGTCGCATGAATAATTTGAGTACTGATTAGCATATATTTTGTAAAGGGATATTTAAGAAATTGGGTTAATAAATAACATTTTGAAATAACTAAGAAATAAATTCTTAATTCCTATTCATATTTCTCATTGGACATTTTGAACAATATTTTGATTCAAATTGTAACCCTCAACTAATTAGTGTCAGACTAATTAGTGGCGTAATGTCGACACCAACATATTACCGTTACCCCAGCTGCTTTGTTTTCGTTGATGTTGAAGATGTGATCTTAACAAATCGGCTTCTGCGCTCATATACTCAGCTGTTTGCGCCAGACGGTATCTTGCAATACTGTAACCTCAAACAATTCGTCAGTTAATTTCTGAAATGGCTAACTAGAGGACGGCACGACAATTGTGTTGTGCACATGCAGATTCGACATCGACAAACAGTCTCTCCGTCTGGTGAATAGGGCTGTGTAGAGACAGTAGAGGGTAAATACAGTAAACAAAAGGAGCACGCGTCTGACGTCTGTGTCCTTTCTTCCTAGAAATGCCGACGGTCATTAGACTCGCGAAAAAAACCTTTTGTCAAAGAAACATTTTATGCGTTTTGCACAGAAAGAGATAGACCCAAATACTAAACAGCCACAAAGCAAGTAACAACGGTTAACGAAAAAATAGAAGAATCATGTGACCTTGACTTTTGACCTGCCCATTCAAGAACTTGACCTGAGATTTTATCTGATTGAGGATATATATGTTGGTATGTGTGACGACACTACCAGGCTAAATAAAGCGAGAAGGTTCCCTGCAACAGACTCGATCAGCGGGCACCACGCGGGGGGGGGGGGGGGGAACCAGCCTAGCCACTATCCTGGATTCTGTACATCTGGTCTGGGCCAGGGCGTGATGGGCTGGTCAGGCGTGAGTCATCGCGGACCACCAGCCTTTAGTCTGTTGTCTGTCCCTCCAGCCAACACCACCGGCAATATTACACCCGCAGTGCGGCTGACATGGACGCCACAATGTAGACGACCCTTATATGATTAGCTGGTCAGGTACCGTCTGGAGCTTTGGCGGCGGTAGTAAAGTAGCGCGAAAGATCGTTTTCAAATAATACGAATACTGACACCTTTTGTTGAGCGGCCATGCACTGTAGTTGGACTCCCCTCCCGTGACGTAATGTTAAGGTCTTGCCGGCTGCTGCTGTCTGGGTGGTTGGCAGCTGATTCGGCCTGGGTAGTTAGACGTCTGGCATACATACACTCACACCCAGTCGCCTACCACGCGACTCCCCTTCCCTATATAGCTAGAGATAGAGCTACGTAGGGTCAGAAACGGATATAGGTTTGTGTATAATGCTGACCCCTATATATGGCAGAATTTATGCGCCACTGTAAGAAAACGTTGGTAACATATTCCTCGCCTCGTCCGAGGAATGAAAGGTTGACCACTTACTTACTGTGCATCCAGAATAGTCTACTGCAAGAGTGTAAAACTGACTAGGTCTGTCGCTGTATATACAGAGATATCTAGATTGCAAATCGTTGATAACGATCAACATTTAAAAGGCAACGAAATTAATTTCTAATGATAAACATTCGAAGGCAAAGGAATTAATATCTATGTTGATCACTTACCATGTTTGTTGTTTATCGTCGGCGACCGTGAGATAATCTTGTCCACGAGACTGAGGTGGCAGTCTGGTGTCTGAGACAGCTGTCGCCGCGCCAGGCCGCACACACAGGCACCTCGCGATGACCCGTACCGAGTCTAGTGAGGCAGACGAATTGTAACGGCGGTAATAAGCTGACGACATTTTATATTCCAGCCGAAGGGCGGCGCACCACAGGTCGTCACGTGGTACTGTTCTGGATATTCAATGGCATGGCACGGGGGTTGCTCATAGTTGCAGCCAGTCCGCTGCCGTGCTGGTGACCTCACTCGCATAGGAAATAACTATGCATATTCACGAGTGATGCTGGGCGGCCCGGAACTTACAACGCTGGGAACCGACATAGAGCTGCTCGCAGCATATTCGGCGGTCTGTTTCGGGCAGGCAGGCTGGTTCCAGCATACCCGGAGCTGTGAGTGTTCTATGGCCTCGATAAGCAGACGAGGATTTTCATGTAACCGGGGTACGTTTTGCAGCATGTCGCAACATCCCATTTATAGAAACATTATAGCCTAATTTCAAAATATGTAGGAGCTAAACGATAGCCAGAAAGCGTTGGAAGCTGGCGGTGAAAAGATCAGCTACAGTTTTGGGTGTGTTGGATGGGAACCTACAAACGGATGGATGGGCTTCTAATGTGCGTATAAAGTGTGAGGAGGCAGAGATAAATCTCAATGACGGATACGGGGAATTGGGGAGGAGGTGTCCAGATCTTGGAGTCGCAACATTTCGAACTTCGGTTCAGCGGGTGGGGTCTTAAAAAAAAAAAAAATTATCTTTTGTTGTGTTCATATCTTAATTTTTAATTCCATCATAAACACAAAGATGTAACAGTATTTTTCACTTGAATATGAGATGAAATAGGCCATTAATCACGAAGATGTCAGCGCTTAAACAAAGGATACCCAAGGCCCTAGAATGTGGCCACGGCGTTCAAATACGTATATGCTGTATCGGAGCAACAATTTCTAAAATTTGTTTGATCGGAGCACAGAAGTTAATTACATTTGCCGTGGTCCGTCTTAGCCATTCGCCAGCTGGCGTTTCGATCGGTCAAGCATTATTGGGTACAGTACGGGAAAAAAACTTCCACTTGATTCATATCGTTTGACGCTCTTCAGACGCCCGAAAAACTCCATTTCGACATTTAGCTTTCACCATCACATTTGGCTGTGATTGGTAAATAAAGAATATTAATTCTTGTCTTTCCAGCTTTCTCGGCAGCGATATTTAAGAACGAAATGTTTTAATGTTTTCTGTGTTATTATGACATCATATGTTGGCGTCGGAACCAAGTTATTATGTATTTATTTATAGGGCTGTACAGAAGTAACCACAGAATTTGCGTATGATCACAATTATAACCATCAGAGTAGGTTTATGTAATAAAACGATTAGACAGTTGATAAACCAGCCGAGTGTCGTGCGGGGTTGTCCCCCCGGGTTGTCCCTTACGTATGACGTATGAGAAATGAAAATGCTGGTCTCTTATTCGTGCATACTGGACTAAAATTGGGCCAGTGGAAGCTTTCGGGACAACGAAATGATGATGGGTGAAATATGCCCCATATGGGGACCGTCCATTAAACCATGGACGCCTTGATCTGTAGTCCAGTACACTGACCAAGAGACTAAGGGGGTTATCTGAGACTTATATATAGCTGTGTTTTGTGCGGCGGCGAAATACTTTTTTGTTGGCTTTGGTCCAGGCAGGACATTTATGTCTCCATAATGCATGTGGTCCGTTCGATGAGACTGTTAGAAGCGTTGTATGTTGAGGCAAATCATCCACGTTTACATTTCTGCAACAAACGGAACACCATTGTCCTCGTCTGGTCAGTCCATGCGTCGTTACGTAACCATAGATACCACGCGCAGGCATGCGAGTCATGATGATTATATTACGTCATACGACACCGAAAATCCCGCGCAGCACATTAGTTCGCCTGACACGGACTGTCACTAATAAAACAGCAGCATTCTGGTTTATTAACTGTCTAATCGCTCACATATTACATAAGCCTAATCTGAGGGTCATAATTCTGATATGCGCATGCAATTCAGTATTTAGTTGTGCATTCCAGGACAGTTTTAGTCGACTTTTTGTGTGAAGCTAGTCAAGGAAAACAAATACCGGAAGATACGCAGCACAGGCCGTTGATGCTGCAGCATTGGCGTATACATAGCATAAGTATCCCGGTATCGTGGGCTCGATCAGATCCCGTAGCTCGTGTACAGGCATATACGGAACACGCAAAAGGCGAGTACGGATTTTTAGCTGCATAATTGTCATACGTTAACGGTGTCTTCTAACAACAACAAAAACTGTCTAGATATCTTAACTATGAGAAGCCATTTAGGAATGAGATAGATACGTATAGGCAGAGAAAACAGGTGATTTAAATGCCAACCGGCGAATGTAACGAGTTTCACTGCGCTGTGCGAACCAGGAAAAGCGTGGTCATTTTCCCGTTTTCGTTGATGTTCTTAAGTGCGGAAATAATGAACTATCTGGAAGTTATTTTGACTGCAGACGGTCACTGTTTAACAAAATACATGACTTTTTATCCGATGTGTATACCTTTCATAATTTGTTATAAATCGATGACGTGGCAACTGTCTTTTCAATGCTAATCTAACGATAACTCGCGATATTAGTAGGCCTATATTCTTGGGAAAATCGGTTAAAAGTGTGACACGCATTGCTGCATTGTTGATATAGCTATTGACACAGTTCAGTAAATATGTTAAGCGCGAAGTAATTACGGCATAAATGGAATATTTGTAGTTCATGTCCCAAAATTTGAACAGAAAATGAACATTTGTACCATCTAGCGCGTTCATGAAGTGTTGTTTTTATCTCACATGTTTTAATGCTATGCATACAATGAACAATAATGAAGCATGACGTGTGATCGATATAAATACGTAATACGCAATCGTACAACCAAATAGAAGAATATATGTATACCAAGGAGACATGTTAGCGTTTCATCACGCCCATTTCCTAAATAAAAGAAGCTGACTTGATTGGCATTTTTTTTATTTCAACAAGTATGTCAGTTAATTCTTGCCTTGATTAATAATATGCCCAACACACTACACTTGTAAACGCGCATATGCCACGACATCTCAGAAACAAAATCGTCCTTGGTGGAAATTTCAAGCGCAAATCACGATTCGTGAACTGTTCAGTATTCCTCGTTGGCCAGTTCTCCTTCGTCCTCGTAAGAATCCACGCCGACTTCCTCGTAGTCCTTCTCGAGCGCGGCGAGATCCTCGCGGGCCTCCGAGAACTCTCCCTCCTCCATGCCCTCTCCCACGTACCAGTGGACGAAGGCGCGCTTGGCGTACATCAGGTCGAACTTGTGATCGAGACGGGCCCAGGCCTCGGCGATGGCCGTCGTGTTGCTCAACATGCAGACGGCACGCTGCACCTTGGCCAGGTCGCCGTCGGGCACGACGGTGGGCGGCTGGTAGTTGATGCCCACCTTGAAGCCGGTCGGACACCAGTCGACGAACTGGATGGAACGCTTCGTCTTTATGGTGGCGATGGCGGCGTTGACGTCCTTGGGGACAACGTCACCGCGGTACAGCAAACAACAGGCCATATACTTGCCGTGGCGGGGGTCGCACTTGACCATCTGGTTGGCCGGCTCGAAGCAGGCGTTGGTGATCTCGGCCACGGTCAGCTGCTCGTGGTAAGCCTTCTCGGTAGAGATGACTGGGGCGTAGGTGGCCAGAGGGAAGTGAATACGCGGGTAGGGCACCAAGTTGGTCTGGAACTCAGTCAGATCGACGTTAAGGGCGCCGTCAAAGCGGAGAGAAGCCGTGATGGAGCTGACGACCTGGGCAATTAGACGGTTGAGGTTGGGGTACGAAGGCCGTTCC
Organism: Arenicola marina; assembly: GCA_964019135.1. Lineage (NCBI taxonomy): Eukaryota > Metazoa > Annelida > Polychaeta > Arenicolidae > Arenicola > Arenicola marina. Next base: position 1,398,216 of record OZ025252.1, read on the forward strand.
ACATCTAGGTTACGGCGGCAGATGTCGTAAATGGCTTCGTTGTCGACCATGAAGGCGCAGTCTGAGTGCTCCAGGGTGGTATGTGTCGTCAGGATGGAGTTGTAGGGCTCCACAACGGCTGTCGAAACTTGGGGCGCCGGATAAATGGAGAACTCCAGCTTGGACTTCTTGCCGTAGTCGAGGCTGAGCCTCTCCATGAGGAGGGAGGTGAAGCCGGATCCGGTGCCGCCGCCAAAGCTGTGGAAGATGAGGAAACCCTGGAGTCCGGAGCACTGGTCGGCCAACTTTCGTATCCTATCCAGAACCAGGTCGATGATCTCCTTGCCGATGGTGTAGTGACCTCTAGCGTAGTTGTTGGCGGCATCCTCCTTGCCGGTGATCAGCTGCTCGGGGTGGAACAGCTGGCGGTACTTTCCGCGTCGTACTTCATCTGAGACATGAAACAACCGTCGTCCATACATGTAATTCATAAATAGACACCATTTAGACACTCAATGCGGACGGTCAAGTCCCTATACCGTAACAAGTTGTCGCTACATAGTGTTGGGGCTATCTCAACGTTCGCTTACAAAATCCGTTAGGACTATGGCAAGCAGTTTGATTCATATTGTTGGAAAAGTAGCACTTCTTACTAAATGTATGCCTTTGGCACTAGAAACATGCTGGTTTGGCAGAACCGGTGCCATTGATGAGATATCTAGTTTAGCGACCATACTTTCTCAAGAGAGACCACAACATATGTGCTTCGCCCATTTGCGAACAGGGGCTATAGTGAACCCAGAGCAGGGTCTCATAGAATTCGACCGGCTGGTTCCCTGGTAAAATATTTCATGCACCTCCCTTCTGACCATATTCAGCATATTATTTAATTTTAGGACATAGCAAAAGTTTAGGACTAGGGCGTCCACCAATTTGACGTAAAAGCTAAAGTTGTTAATTCTTAGAATTATTAAAAAATTCCAAACAATTTTAAAACTTTGGTACAACTGCCTGCAGACTATATGCAGGAGCCAGCGCGGGGTCAAAAATAAAGTCCATTGTTTTACGAGCGCCTTCCTACATCATGACCGCAGTTTTTATGCTAATTTTTTACTGCCTCATCGGAATATGCAATCAAAACGCTTTCTAACACAGCTACATGAGGAACGTCCACTTGGTCTGTTCCGGCCACCCAGTTCTACTAGCCCCATCTGGTGATAGCCTAGCTTGTGACGCGCCACCCGGCGGCGATCATGGGTCTTGTGGTACAGCCCACATTGCCGACACTTACCGACGACCGTGGGCTCCAGGTCGACGAAGACGGCCCTCGGCACGTGTTTGCCGGCGCCGGTCTCACTGAAGAAGGTATTGAAGGACGTATCGCTGCTCCCGATGGCCTTGTTATCCGGCATCTGGCCATTGGGCAGGATGCCGTGCTCCAGACAGTACAGCTCCCAGCAGGCATTGCCGATCTGAACACCGGCTTGGCCCACGTGGATCGAGATACATTCCCTCTGGAAGACGAACGATACGCTGTCATTACACGCTACAAATGTTCAAACGTTCAATTGGTTATCATTATGCATTACTGCCAGTAGGAGATCACCAATGGTCAAAGACCAGGGTTACACGTTTCTCCGGGCGCGCTTGGTTGGTCCATCCGGACATCTCCGGCGAAGTCAGCTTGTAGTCCACGTGTCAACCAAGGAGAATCAAATACTTGGTGTATTTGTGTTTTCTCCCCCCCCCGCCCCCGCTCCCAAAAAAAATTTAGTAGCCTGGTCTCCAAAGTTCTATTACATACGTTTTCGAGAGCAGGCTCACACTGAGAAAAACTGACAAATTTATTGGTTGTTTATAAAATGGTGATTGTAAGCTTAGTCAGGCCTAACAATTTAGCCCAGCATTAGTATTAATTTATCACCTTATCCTAATGTGTCTCACGTTTGTGTGCCTTAATAATTATCTGATAACTTAACATTCAGTCCACCATTGTGGCGCTTTATAAACTGGAATTGGGGCGGTGATATGGGAACATGAACCCCCCCCCCCCCCATATTCATGTTGTTTGTATCTACAGTCGAGCGTCATTAACGTGGTTTAAAATAGCCCCATTTGTTCTGGCAGTCTAGCTACCGTGCTTGCCTCGGTGATCGAGTGGGTCTAACTGGGTGGGCAGAATGCTGCTGATCCCGGGCTCCTCTCCTTTCCCCAGCGGTTCGCGGAATGCTTCAGTCCCACCCCCCCCCCCCCCCAGCAGGTATGCGGCCCGTGGGATGGGGGGGGGGGTTAGTGGGGAGGGGGTAGCCAGATCTTCTGGCGTGGCAAGTCAAGTCGGCCACCTGGCCCGAACCCTGGTCTCTCGTGGGTTCTCGTGCGCACTCACACAGCGCTAAAAATAGCATCCAAAGCGGAATCCTATGTTCTAATGGGGAAAATATAGACTATATCCACGCGTAAAGGTAGATTTATTATGCCTACACCCATATCAATCCACCAGGAACGTGATTATATTTAAGAGAAATATCGAACACTTACAGGAAGGGTAAATGATGAGCCACATCACTTGATCCAAGGTTAGGATTTATAGTGATGTAACAACACCCGGCTGAATATATGGAACCAAATGGGTTACTTCACAGAAAGCGTGAAAACGTTGGCCACATTTCCCGGCGAAAAGGATTTCATTAACAATATTATTTTCCTTATAACAAGAACTTATATTAAATTATGGATACGGTGTTCAATGCTGACACCCATGCATGAATGCAGATCCTAACGTAGTTGTACATAGACCACTTTGATCTGCATCTCGTCTACTATTGACACTGATAGTGATGAGTCATTATAGACATAAGCCTGTTTTTAGGACATATTAGAGCTCACGAAGGGCGTGTTGACGCCATTATTTATCATCTGATATGCCTTGTGTGTTTAGGCCGGAATGTTAAGTCAGAGATAAGCGTTGAATGTACTTCACTTACCATGTTGATGGCGGTCTATACGCTGATACAGTTCTTGTATATATACATATATACATATATATATGTTTAGGGCTGTTCCGTGGACAGAACTCACGAGACGACCGCTAAGAGTCGAGGTGAGCAGCTATCTGTTTGGTCGCCAGCTCAGTCAGCTAGGCTGCTTACAAGTACAACTCCCGACAAGCGCGGACAGCTGGGGGGTGGGGGGGCGAGCGAGGTGCGGGAAGAGGGAAGAGGCGAAAGGATATTATAGTCAAGATGAAGGGAGGGCATTTTGCAGCTTTGCAACATATAGCATTTTGATTGAGGATAATCGTAATCAAAATGATAGAGTGTGCACGGCTGGTCTACAGTAAATACTTGATATTACATGGTAATTGGGGTATAAGTGTATTTTTATGGATATTAATACTGTTGTCAGAGACCATGATCATCCACCAGCTGCTATATATATGTGGTCTATGCATGAAAGCCACTCCAGTTGGGTACAGTTCGAAGTCAAAGGTTGGCTCAGCATTGTGGATCGTTTTTTTAACACTAACGCTAGGCCTATACCAGCCACGTGCACATTCGTCAGGGCAGTCACTGACTGGTTTACTGCTGCGCCGGGTTGTACGCACAGGAATTTGGCTTGGATGTGCAGCCATTATGACGTCACAAAGTTGCAGACACTATCGCTTAGCATGGTACTTGGCGATGCATTCATACAGCTTTCAAGTCCAGCTGGTTGATTACCGTCTGGGCCCAGTGTGGGAGTGACGGGGAGTGACGGGGAGTGGCGGCTCCTCGTAGAGAGATGAACGTATGTTGGGGCCGAAAACGCCCGACTGCCAAAAACGTCCTACAGATAGGAACAAACTAACAGTTACATTTGACGTTTCAATCCCACACAATCTGCCGATATGAAACCGCAATACACTCGTTTTGCAGCGATGTACAAACAACATTGAGTTTTCATGAGAAGCTGGTGGGTGTTTGGGGTGGGGGGGGGGGGGAGAATGAGCTTTAGTTTCGGGGCGGAGCGCAACAAAGTACGGAAAAAGCGTTAGCGGTACAGCATTGGTCTCTTTGCCCTATATGGGACTTTTCACACCCTCCGGGGCCTAGACCTACCAATTAAAACAATACTTATGCGAAATTGGGAGGGTATGGAACAAATCTGGCGGGCATATTGCCATGCTGCTGAATATAGCCATGACCAAAGTGTCCCATTTGCTTAGCATGCAGGGGTGGCCACCCTGTTATGGAGCGGGGGGGGGGGGGCGATTTGCCATGGTACACCCACACACAAGCTGCGCGGGGTGCGGGTCTCACAAACGGAATGACACGTGATAGGGGAATTAGCCAGGGATATATTTATTCTTTGATGCCTGCTTGGACAAAAATCGATATTTAACTGTGCATTACGTTATAGGTGTAAAAGTCATGATCCTGGCCCGTTTTGGGCAGTCGGAAGTTTTCGGCTCTCACAAACGTAGAGGGTAACATGCTTACGACCAAAACAATAAAGGCGTAGGGTAATCACCGGAAGTGGCAGAAAATACTCTGGTATAGGCTACCGGGTAGTAAGGGTCTGTATCCACGAATATAGTACTCAACAGCATCCCCTTTAAATGCTAACCACCGGTGAGCTGTCAAAGTATAAGCGTTTAGACAAAGGACAATATCGAGATATTCTAGTTCAAATCACGAACCATGGCCATGTGGAGAACTCTTACACGTGATCCTAGCTAGTCTTTGAAACGTCAAATTAAGAAACAAAAGAAATGTCGAAAATGATATAACAAACTAGCATCGTTGATCTGCAGGATGCATCGCACAAAATTGACAATTAATAACTGGTTTCATATGTGTCTTTTCAATTATACAGGATGCAGGCCTGTGATTGACCCTTCACAAAAAGTAGGGATAAAGCCCGAGGGGGGATTCTGGTGGGGGGTAGGGGGGTAGGGGGGAGGTCCGCGGGTGCGACATAGAGCGGGTCAACGGAAAAAAAAACCCACCGAGCGGATTGTGGAGGTCAAAAAGGCGGGGGAGACTTTACCGCGTAGTAGGGACCCCAGGAAATAATACGGCATTCTGATGAAAATTAGCTGCGCCGTTTCTGAATATTTGCTTACCGAGATGACTTAGTACAGGATGAATCACACCACTTTGAGAACAGGCCATATAACATGCATTCCAGTACCCAGTGTCATAGATCATCCGGCACCAATCAGACACTTGTAGCGTTCCTGATGTACCCGATTTCCTTCAATGTATGCTTTGCATGGCATCTGGTCACATCGTAAAAACTTTTGAAAAAAATAGCGAAAAAGTAGTTATACAATTTAAAAAAGTAGAGAAGTACGGACAATTTAACGTAAAAAAGTAGTTAAAGTCCGAATGTACGGATTAATACACACGCCTACAAGACGTCGTACAAATTGGCAGATCGTTCGGCTGGCGATGCCGTTAATTTCTACTTGCAGGACTTCAAACATGCCAACAACTGAGAACTCGGTTGGCAAGGACATCGCCTATAGCTCCCATTTACCAGACATTAATTAAGAGCTCTCAATTGTTTCTGCGGGTGATGTCAGTCCCAATAGCGGTCGTGGATGATATAGTCTGCCTCAAACTTTGGTGGTCTCTTAACGGATGACCGTTAATGGTTTGTTGAGGTCTTCTCTTTACGGACGGTCGTTAATGGTTTGCTGAGGTCTTCTCTTTACGGATGTTCGTTAATGGTTTGCTGTGGTCTCTATTCTTTAGGGATGACCGTTAATGGTTTGCTGTGGTCTCTATTCTTTAGGGATGACCGTTAATGGTTTGCTGAGGTCTTCACTTTACGGACGGTCGTTAATGGTTTGCTGAGGTTTTCTCTTTACGGATGTTCGTTAATGGTTTGTTGAGGTCTCTCCTTTATACGGACGGTCGTTAATGGTTTGCTGTGGTCTCTATTCTTTAGGGATGACCGTTAATGGTTTGCTGTGGTCTCTATTCTTTAGGGATGACCGTTAATGGTTTGTTGAGGTCTTCTCTTTACGGACGGCCGTTAATGGTTTGCTGAGGTCTTCTCTTTACGGATGTTCGTTAATGGTTTGCTGTGGTCTCTATTCTTTAGGGATGACCGTTAATGGTTTGCTGTGGTCTCTATTCTTTAGGGATGGCCGTTAATGGTTTGCTGAGGTCTTCTCTTTATGGACGGTCGTTAATGGTTTGCTGAGGTCTTCTCTTTACGGATGTTCGTTAATGGTTTGCTGAGGTCTTCTCTTTACAGATGTTCGTTAATGGTTTGCTGTGGTCTCTATTCTTTAGGGATGACCGTTAATGGTTTGCTGTGGTCTCTATTCTTTAGGGCTGACCGTTAATGGTTTGCTGTGGTCTCTCCTCTTTATGGATGTTCGTTAATGGTTTGTTGAGGTCTTCTCTTTACGGATGTTCGTTAATGGTTTGCTGTGGTCTCTCCTCTTTATGGATGACCGTTAATGGTTTGCTGTGGTCTCTATTCTTTAGGGATGACCGTTAATGGTTTGCTGTGGTCTCTCCTCTTTATGGATGTTCGTTAATGGTTTGTTGAGGTCTTCTCTTTACGGACGGTCGTTAATGGTTTGCTGAGGTCTTCTCTTTACGGATGTTCGTTAATGGTTTGCTGTGGTCTCTATTCTTTAGGGATGACCGTTAATGGTTTGCTGTGGTCTCTATTCTTTAGGGATGACCGTTAATGGTTTGCTGTGGTCTCTATTCTTTAGGGATGACCGTTAATGGTTTGCTGTGGTCTCTCCTCTTTATGGATGTTCGTTAATGGTTTGTTGAGGTCTCTCCTTTTTATGGACGGTCGTTAATGGTTTGTTGAGGTCTTCTCTTTACGGACGGTCGTTAATGGTTTGCTGAGGTCTTCTCTTTATGGAAGGTCGTTAATGGTTTGCTGAGGTCTTCTCTTTACGGATGTTCGTTAATGGTTTGTTGCGGTCTTCTCTTTACGGATGTTCGTTAATGGTTTGCTGTGGTCTCTCCTCTTTATGGATGACCGTTAATGGTTTGCTGTGGTCTCTCCTCTTTATGGATGACCGTTAATGGTTTGCTGTGGTCTCTCCTCTTTATGGATGACCGTTAATGGTTTGCTGTGGTCTCTATTCTTTACGGATGTTCGTTAATGGTTTGCTGAGGTCTTCGCTTTACGGACGGTCGTTAATGGTTTGCTGAGGTCTTCTTTTTACGGACGGTCGTTAATGGTTTGCTGAGGTCTTCTCTTTACGGATGTTCGTTAATGGTTTGCTGTGGTCTTCTCTTTACGGACGGTCGTTAATAGTTTGTTGAGGTCTTCTCTTTACGGATGTTCGTTAATGGTTTGTTGAGGTCTTCTCTTTACGGATGTTCGTTAATGGTTTGTTGAGGTCTTCTCTTTACGGATGTTCGTTAATGGTTTGCTGTGGTCTCTCCTCTTTATGGATGACCGTTAATGGTTTGCTGTGGTCTCTCCTCTTTATGGATGACCGTTAATGGTTTGCTGTGGTCTCTCCTCTTTATGGATGACCGTTAATGGTTTGCTGTGGTCTCTATTCTTTACGGATGTTCGTTAATGGTTTGCTGAGGTCTTCTCTTTACGGACGGTCGTTAATGGTTTGCTGAGGTCTTCTTTTTACGGACGGTCGTTAATGGTTTGCTGAGGTCTTCTCTTTACGGATGTTCGTTAATGGTTTGCTGTGGTCTTCTCTTTACGGACGGTCGTTAATGGTTTGTTGAGGTCTTCTCTTTACGGATGTTCGTTAATGGTTTGTTGAGGTCTTCTCTTTACGGATGTTCGTTAATGGTTTGCTGTAGTCTCTCCTCTTTATGGATGACCGTTAATGGTTTGCTGTGGTCTCTATTCTTTAGGGATGTTCGTTAATGGTTTGTTGAGGTCTTCTATTTACGGATGTTCGTTAATGGTTTGTTGAGGTCTCTCCTTTTTACGGACGGTCGTTAATGGTTTGCTGTGGTCTCTCCTTTTTACGGACGGTCGTTAATGGTTTGCTGAGGTCTTCTCTTTACGGATGTTCGTTAATGGTTTGCTGTGGTCACTATTCTTTAGGGATGACCGTTAATGGTTTGTTGAGGTCTCTCCTCTTTACGGATGTTCGTTAATGGTTTGTTGAGGTCTCTCCTTTTTACGGACGGTCGTTAATGGTTTGCTGAGGTCTTCTCTTTACGGATGTTCGTTAATGGTTTGCTGAGGTCTTCTCTTTACGGATGTTCGTTAATGGTTTGCTGTGGTCTCTATTCTTTAGGGATGACCGTTAATGGTTTGCTGTGGTCTCTATTCTTTAGGGATGACCGTTAATGGTTTGCTGTGGTCTCTATTCTTTAGGGATGACCGTTAATGGTTTGCTGTGGTCTCTATTGTTTACGGATGACCGTTAATGGTTTGTTGAGGTCTTCTCTTTACGGACGGTCGTTAATGGTTTGCTGAGGTTTTCTCTTTACGGATGTTCGTTAATGGTTTGTTGAGGTCTCTCCTTTATACGGACGGTCGTTAATGGTTTGCTGTGGTCTCTATTCTTTAGGGATGACCGTTAATGGTTTGCTGTGGTCTCTATTCTTTAGGGATGACCGTTAATGGTTTGTTGAGGTCTTCTCTTTACGGACGGCCGTTAATGGTTTGCTGAGGTCTTCTCTTTACGGATGTTCGTTAATGGTTTGCTGTGGTCTCTATTCTTTAGGGATGACCGTTAATGGTTTGCTGTGGTCTCTATTCTTTAGGGATGGCCGTTAATGGTTTGCTGAGGTCTTCTCTTTATGGACGGTCGTTAATGGTTTGCTGAGGTCTTCTCTTTACGGATGTTCGTTAATGGTTTGCTGAGGTCTTCTCTTTACAGATGTTCGTTAATGGTTTGCTGTGGTCTCTATTCTTTAGGGATGACCGTTAATGGTTTGCTGTGGTCTCTATTCTTTAGGGCTGACCGTTAATGGTTTGCTGTGGTCTCTCCTCTTTATGGATGTTCGTTAATGGTTTGTTGAGGTCTTCTCTTTACGGATGTTCGTTAATGGTTTGCTGTGGTCTCTCCTCTTTATGGATGACCGTTAATGGTTTGCTGTGGTCTCTATTCTTTAGGGATGACCGTTAATGGTTTGCTGTGGTCTCTCCTCTTTATGGATGTTCGTTAATGGTTTGTTGAGGTCTTCTCTTTACGGACGGTCGTTAATGGTTTGCTGAGGTCTTCTCTTTACGGATGTTCGTTAATGGTTTGCTGTGGTCTCTATTCTTTAGGGATGACCGTTAATGGTTTGCTGTGGTCTCTATTCTTTAGGGATGACCGTTAATGGTTTGCTGTGGTCTCTATTCTTTAGGGATGACCGTTAATGGTTTGCTGTGGTCTCTCCTCTTTATGGATGTTCGTTAATGGTTTGTTGAGGTCTCTCCTTTTTATGGACGGTCGTTAATGGTTTGTTGAGGTCTTCTCTTTACGGACGGTCGTTAATGGTTTGCTGAGGTCTTCTCTTTATGGAAGGTCGTTAATGGTTTGCTGAGGTCTTCTCTTTACGGATGTTCGTTAATGGTTTGTTGCGGTCTTCTCTTTACGGATGTTCGTTAATGGTTTGCTGTGGTCTCTCCTCTTTATGGATGACCGTTAATGGTTTGCTGTGGTCTCTCCTCTTTATGGATGACCGTTAATGGTTTGCTGTGGTCTCTCCTCTTTATGGATGACCGTTAATGGTTTGCTGTGGTCTCTATTCTTTACGGATGTTCGTTAATGGTTTGCTGAGGTCTTCGCTTTACGGACGGTCGTTAATGGTTTGCTGAGGTCTTCTTTTTACGGACGGTCGTTAATGGTTTGCTGAGGTCTTCTCTTTACGGATGTTCGTTAATGGTTTGCTGTGGTCTTCTCTTTACGGACGGTCGTTAATAGTTTGTTGAGGTCTTCTCTTTACGGATGTTCGTTAATGGTTTGTTGAGGTCTTCTCTTTACGGATGTTCGTTAATGGTTTGTTGAGGTCTTCTCTTTACGGATGTTCGTTAATGGTTTGCTGTGGTCTCTCCTCTTTATGGATGACCGTTAATGGTTTGCTGTGGTCTCTCCTCTTTATGGATGACCGTTAATGGTTTGCTGTGGTCTCTCCTCTTTATGGATGACCGTTAATGGTTTGCTGTGGTCTCTATTCTTTACGGATGTTCGTTAATGGTTTGCTGAGGTCTTCTCTTTACGGACGGTCGTTAATGGTTTGCTGAGGTCTTCTTTTTACGGACGGTCGTTAATGGTTTGCTGAGGTCTTCTCTTTACGGATGTTCGTTAATGGTTTGCTGTGGTCTTCTCTTTACGGACGGTCGTTAATGGTTTGTTGAGGTCTTCTCTTTACGGATGTTCGTTAATGGTTTGTTGAGGTCTTCTCTTTACGGATGTTCGTTAATGGTTTGCTGTAGTCTCTCCTCTTTATGGATGACCGTTAATGGTTTGCTGTGGTCTCTATTCTTTAGGGATGTTCGTTAATGGTTTGTTGAGGTCTTCTATTTACGGATGTTCGTTAATGGTTTGTTGAGGTCTCTCCTTTTTACGGACGGTCGTTAATGGTTTGCTGTGGTCTCTCCTTTTTACGGACGGTCGTTAATGGTTTGCTGAGGTCTTCTCTTTACGGATGTTCGTTAATGGTTTGCTGTGGTCACTATTCTTTAGGGATGACCGTTAATGGTTTGTTGAGGTCTCTCCTCTTTACGGATGTTCGTTAATGGTTTGTTGAGGTCTCTCCTTTTTACGGACGGTCGTTAATGGTTTGCTGAGGTCTTCTCTTTACGGATGTTCGTTAATGGTTTGCTGAGGTCTTCTCTTTACGGATGTTCGTTAATGGTTTGCTGTGGTCTCTATTCTTTAGGGATGACCGTTAATGGTTTGCTGTGGTCTCTATTCTTTAGGGATGACCGTTAATGGTTTGCTGTGGTCTCTATTCTTTAGGGATGACCGTTAATGGTTTGCTGTGGTCTCTATTGTTTACGGATGACCGTTAATGGTTTGTTGAGGTCTTCTCTTTACGGACGGTCGTTAATGGTTTGCTGAGGTTTTCTCTTTACGGATGTTCGTTAATGGTTTGTTGAGGTCTCTCCTTTATACGGACGGTCGTTAATGGTTTGCTGTGGTCTCTATTCTTTAGGGATGACCGTTAATGGTTTGCTGTGGTCTCTATTCTTTAGGGATGACCGTTAATGGTTTGTTGAGGTCTTCTCTTTACGGACGGCCGTTAATGGTTTGCTGAGGTCTTCTCTTTACGGATGTTCGTTAATGGTTTGCTGTGGTCTCTATTCTTTAGGGATGACCGTTAATGGTTTGCTGTGGTCTCTATTCTTTAGGGATGGCCGTTAATGGTTTGCTGAGGTCTTCTCTTTATGGACGGTCGTTAATGGTTTGCTGAGGTCTTCTCTTTACGGATGTTCGTTAATGGTTTGCTGAGGTCTTCTCTTTACAGATGTTCGTTAATGGTTTGCTGTGGTCTCTATTCTTTAGGGATGACCGTTAATGGTTTGCTGTGGTCTCTATTCTTTAGGGCTGACCGTTAATGGTTTGCTGTGGTCTCTCCTCTTTATGGATGTTCGTTAATGGTTTGTTGAGGTCTTCTCTTTACGGATGTTCGTTAATGGTTTGCTGTGGTCTCTCCTCTTTATGGATGACCGTTAATGGTTTGCTGTGGTCTCTATTCTTTAGGGATGACCGTTAATGGTTTGCTGTGGTCTCTCCTCTTTATGGATGTTCGTTAATGGTTTGTTGAGGTCTTCTCTTTACGGACGGTCGTTAATGGTTTGCTGAGGTCTTCTCTTTACGGATGTTCGTTAATGGTTTGCTGTGGTCTCTATTCTTTAGGGATGACCGTTAATGGTTTGCTGTGGTCTCTATTCTTTAGGGATGACCGTTAATGGTTTGCTGTGGTCTCTATTCTTTAGGGATGACCGTTAATGGTTTGCTGTGGTCTCTCCTCTTTATGGATGTTCGTTAATGGTTTGTTGAGGTCTCTCCTTTTTATGGACGGTCGTTAATGGTTTGTTGAGGTCTTCTCTTTACGGACGGTCGTTAATGGTTTGCTGAGGTCTTCTCTTTATGGAAGGTCGTTAATGGTTTGCTGAGGTCTTCTCTTTACGGATGTTCGTTAATGGTTTGTTGCGGTCTTCTCTTTACGGATGTTCGTTAATGGTTTGCTGTGGTCTCTCCTCTTTATGGATGACCGTTAATGGTTTGCTGTGGTCTCTCCTCTTTATGGATGACCGTTAATGGTTTGCTGTGGTCTCTCCTCTTTATGGATGACCGTTAATGGTTTGCTGTGGTCTCTATTCTTTACGGATGTTCGTTAATGGTTTGCTGAGGTCTTCGCTTTACGGACGGTCGTTAATGGTTTGCTGAGGTCTTCTTTTTACGGACGGTCGTTAATGGTTTGCTGAGGTCTTCTCTTTACGGATGTTCGTTAATGGTTTGCTGTGGTCTTCTCTTTACGGACGGTCGTTAATAGTTTGTTGAGGTCTTCTCTTTACGGATGTTCGTTAATGGTTTGTTGAGGTCTTCTCTTTACGGATGTTCGTTAATGGTTTGTTGAGGTCTTCTCTTTACGGATGTTCGTTAATGGTTTGCTGTGGTCTCTCCTCTTTATGGATGACCGTTAATGGTTTGCTGTGGTCTCTCCTCTTTATGGATGACCGTTAATGGTTTGCTGTGGTCTCTCCTCTTTATGGATGACCGTTAATGGTTTGCTGTGGTCTCTATTCTTTACGGATGTTCGTTAATGGTTTGCTGAGGTCTTCTCTTTACGGACGGTCGTTAATGGTTTGCTGAGGTCTTCTTTTTACGGACGGTCGTTAATGGTTTGCTGAGGTCTTCTCTTTACGGATGTTCGTTAATGGTTTGCTGTGGTCTTCTCTTTACGGACGGTCGTTAATGGTTTGTTGAGGTCTTCTCTTTACGGATGTTCGTTAATGGTTTGTTGAGGTCTTCTCTTTACGGATGTTCGTTAATGGTTTGCTGTAGTCTCTCCTCTTTATGGATGACCGTTAATGGTTTGCTGTGGTCTCTATTCTTTAGGGATGTTCGTTAATGGTTTGTTGAGGTCTTCTATTTACGGATGTTCGTTAATGGTTTGTTGAGGTCTCTCCTTTTTACGGACGGTCGTTAATGGTTTGCTGTGGTCTCTCCTTTTTACGGACGGTCGTTAATGGTTTGCTGAGGTCTTCTCTTTACGGATGTTCGTTAATGGTTTGCTGTGGTCACTATTCTTTAGGGATGACCGTTAATGGTTTGTTGAGGTCTCTCCTCTTTACGGATGTTCGTTAATGGTTTGTTGAGGTCTCTCCTTTTTACGGACGGTCGTTAATGGTTTGCTGAGGTCTTCTCTTTACGGATGTTCGTTAATGGTTTGCTGTGGTCACTATTCTTTAGGGATGACCGTTAATGGTTTGTTGAGGTCTCTCCTCTTTACGGATGACCGTTAATGGTTTGTTGAGGTCTCTCCTCTTTACGGATGTTCGTTAATGGTTTGCTGTGGTCTCTCCTTTTTACGGACGGTCGTTAATGGTTTGCTGAGGTCTTCTCTTTACGGATGTTCGTTAATGGTTTGCTGTGGTCTCTATTCTTTACGGATGTTCGTTAATGGTTTGCTGAGGTCTTCGCTTTACGGACGGTCGTTAATGGTTTGCTGAGGTCTTCTTTTTACGGACGGTCGTTAATGGTTTGCTGAGGTCTTCTCTTTACGGATGTTCGTTAATGGTTTGCTGTGGTCTTCTCTTTACGGACGGTCGTTAATAGTTTGTTGAGGTCTTCTCTTTACGGATGTTCGTTAATGGTTTGTTGAGGTCTTCTCTTTACGGATGTTCGTTAATGGTTTGTTGAGGTCTTCTCTTTACGGATGTTCGTTAATGGTTTGCTGTGGTCTCTCCTCTTTATGGATGACCGTTAATGGTTTGCTGTGGTCTCTCCTCTTTATGGATGACCGTTAATGGTTTGCTGTGGTCTCTCCTCTTTATGGATGACCGTTAATGGTTTGCTGTGGTCTCTATTCTTTACGGATGTTCGTTAATGGTTTGCTGAGGTCTTCTCTTTACGGACGGTCGTTAATGGTTTGCTGAGGTCTTCTTTTTACGGACGGTCGTTAATGGTTTGCTGAGGTCTTCTCTTTACGGATGTTCGTTAATGGTTTGCTGTGGTCTTCTCTTTACGGACGGTCGTTAATGGTTTGTTGAGGTCTTCTCTTTACGGATGTTCGTTAATGGTTTGTTGAGGTCTTCTCTTTACGGATGTTCGTTAATGGTTTGCTGTAGTCTCTCCTCTTTATGGATGACCGTTAATGGTTTGCTGTGGTCTCTATTCTTTAGGGATGTTCGTTAATGGTTTGTTGAGGTCTTCTATTTACGGATGTTCGTTAATGGTTTGTTGAGGTCTCTCCTTTTTACGGACGGTCGTTAATGGTTTGCTGTGGTCTCTCCTTTTTACGGACGGTCGTTAATGGTTTGCTGAGGTCTTCTCTTTACGGATGTTCGTTAATGGTTTGCTGTGGTCACTATTCTTTAGGGATGACCGTTAATGGTTTGTTGAGGTCTCTCCTCTTTACGGATGTTCGTTAATGGTTTGTTGAGGTCTCTCCTTTTTACGGACGGTCGTTAATGGTTTGCTGAGGTCTTCTCTTTACGGATGTTCGTTAATGGTTTGCTGAGGTCTTCTCTTTACGGATGTTCGTTAATGGTTTGCTGTGGTCTCTATTCTTTAGGGATGACCGTTAATGGTTTGCTGTGGTCTCTATTCTTTAGGGATGACCGTTAATGGTTTGCTGTGGTCTCTATTCTTTAGGGATGACCGTTAATGGTTTGCTGTGGTCTCTATTGTTTACGGATGACCGTTAATGGTTTGTTGAGGTCTTCTCTTTACGGACGGTCGTTAATGGTTTGCTGAGGTTTTCTCTTTACGGATGTTCGTTAATGGTTTGTTGAGGTCTCTCCTTTATACGGACGGTCGTTAATGGTTTGCTGTGGTCTCTATTCTTTAGGGATGACCGTTAATGGTTTGCTGTGGTCTCTATTCTTTAGGGATGACCGTTAATGGTTTGTTGAGGTCTTCTCTTTACGGACGGCCGTTAATGGTTTGCTGAGGTCTTCTCTTTACGGATGTTCGTTAATGGTTTGCTGTGGTCTCTATTCTTTAGGGATGACCGTTAATGGTTTGCTGTGGTCTCTATTCTTTAGGGATGGCCGTTAATGGTTTGCTGAGGTCTTCTCTTTATGGACGGTCGTTAATGGTTTGCTGAGGTCTTCTCTTTACGGATGTTCGTTAATGGTTTGCTGAGGTCTTCTCTTTACAGATGTTCGTTAATGGTTTGCTGTGGTCTCTATTCTTTAGGGATGACCGTTAATGGTTTGCTGTGGTCTCTATTCTTTAGGGCTGACCGTTAATGGTTTGCTGTGGTCTCTCCTCTTTATGGATGTTCGTTAATGGTTTGTTGAGGTCTTCTCTTTACGGATGTTCGTTAATGGTTTGCTGTGGTCTCTCCTCTTTATGGATGACCGTTAATGGTTTGCTGTGGTCTCTATTCTTTAGGGATGACCGTTAATGGTTTGCTGTGGTCTCTCCTCTTTATGGATGTTCGTTAATGGTTTGTTGAGGTCTTCTCTTTACGGACGGTCGTTAATGGTTTGCTGAGGTCTTCTCTTTACGGATGTTCGTTAATGGTTTGCTGTGGTCTCTATTCTTTAGGGATGACCGTTAATGGTTTGCTGTGGTCTCTATTCTTTAGGGATGACCGTTAATGGTTTGCTGTGGTCTCTATTCTTTAGGGATGACCGTTAATGGTTTGCTGTGGTCTCTCCTCTTTATGGATGTTCGTTAATGGTTTGTTGAGGTCTCTCCTTTTTATGGACGGTCGTTAATGGTTTGTTGAGGTCTTCTCTTTACGGACGGTCGTTAATGGTTTGCTGAGGTCTTCTCTTTATGGAAGGTCGTTAATGGTTTGCTGAGGTCTTCTCTTTACGGATGTTCGTTAATGGTTTGTTGCGGTCTTCTCTTTACGGATGTTCGTTAATGGTTTGCTGTGGTCTCTCCTCTTTATGGATGACCGTTAATGGTTTGCTGTGGTCTCTCCTCTTTATGGATGACCGTTAATGGTTTGCTGTGGTCTCTCCTCTTTATGGATGACCGTTAATGGTTTGCTGTGGTCTCTATTCTTTACGGATGTTCGTTAATGGTTTGCTGAGGTCTTCGCTTTACGGACGGTCGTTAATGGTTTGCTGAGGTCTTCTTTTTACGGACGGTCGTTAATGGTTTGCTGAGGTCTTCTCTTTACGGATGTTCGTTAATGGTTTGCTGTGGTCTTCTCTTTACGGACGGTCGTTAATAGTTTGTTGAGGTCTTCTCTTTACGGATGTTCGTTAATGGTTTGTTGAGGTCTTCTCTTTACGGATGTTCGTTAATGGTTTGTTGAGGTCTTCTCTTTACGGATGTTCGTTAATGGTTTGCTGTGGTCTCTCCTCTTTATGGATGACCGTTAATGGTTTGCTGTGGTCTCTCCTCTTTATGGATGACCGTTAATGGTTTGCTGTGGTCTCTCCTCTTTATGGATGACCGTTAATGGTTTGCTGTGGTCTCTATTCTTTACGGATGTTCGTTAATGGTTTGCTGAGGTCTTCTCTTTACGGACGGTCGTTAATGGTTTGCTGAGGTCTTCTTTTTACGGACGGTCGTTAATGGTTTGCTGAGGTCTTCTCTTTACGGATGTTCGTTAATGGTTTGCTGTGGTCTTCTCTTTACGGACGGTCGTTAATGGTTTGTTGAGGTCTTCTCTTTACGGATGTTCGTTAATGGTTTGTTGAGGTCTTCTCTTTACGGATGTTCGTTAATGGTTTGCTGTAGTCTCTCCTCTTTATGGATGACCGTTAATGGTTTGCTGTGGTCTCTATTCTTTAGGGATGTTCGTTAATGGTTTGTTGAGGTCTTCTATTTACGGATGTTCGTTAATGGTTTGTTGAGGTCTCTCCTTTTTACGGACGGTCGTTAATGGTTTGCTGTGGTCTCTCCTTTTTACGGACGGTCGTTAATGGTTTGCTGAGGTCTTCTCTTTACGGATGTTCGTTAATGGTTTGCTGTGGTCACTATTCTTTAGGGATGACCGTTAATGGTTTGTTGAGGTCTCTCCTCTTTACGGATGTTCGTTAATGGTTTGTTGAGGTCTCTCCTTTTTACGGACGGTCGTTAATGGTTTGCTGAGGTCTTCTCTTTACGGATGTTCGTTAATGGTTTGCTGAGGTCTTCTCTTTACGGATGTTCGTTAATGGTTTGCTGTGGTCTCTATTCTTTAGGGATGACCGTTAATGGTTTGCTGTGGTCTCTATTCTTTAGGGATGACCGTTAATGGTTTGCTGTGGTCTCTATTCTTTAGGGATGACCGTTAATGGTTTGCTGTGGTCTCTATTGTTTACGGATGACCGTTAATGGTTTGTTGAGGTCTTCTCTTTACGGACGGTCGTTAATGGTTTGCTGAGGTCTTCTCTTTACGGATGTTCGTTAATGGTTTGCTGTGGTCTTCTCTTTACGGATGTTCGTTAATGGTTTGCTGTGGTCTCTATTCTTTAGGGATGACCGTTAATGGTTTGCTGTGGTCTCTATTCTTTAGGGATGACCGTTAATGGTTTGCTGTGGTCTCTATTCTTTACGGATGACCGTTAATGGTTTGCTGAGGTCTTCTCTTTACGGATGTTCGTTAATGGTTTGCTGTGGTCTTCTCTTTACGGATGTTCGTTAATGGTTTGCTGAGGTCTTCTCTTTACGGACGGTCGTTAATGGTATGTTGAGGTCTTCTCTTTACGGATATTCGTTAATGGTTTGCTGTGGTCTTCTCTTTACGGATGTTCGTTAATGGTTTGTTGAGGTCTCTCCTCTTTACGGACGGTCGTTAATGGTTTGCTGAGGTCTTCTCTTTACGGACGGTCGTTAATGGTTTGCTGAGGTCTTCTCTTTACGGATGTTCGTTAATGGTTTGTTGAGGTCTCTCCTCTTTACGGATGTTCGTTAATGGTTTGTTGAGGTCTTCTCTTTACGGATGACCGTTAATGGTTTGCTGAGGTCTTCTCTTTACGGATGTTCGTTAATGGTTTGTTGAGGTCTTCTCTTTACGGACGGTCGTTAATGGTTTGCTGTGGTCTTCTCTTTACGGATGACCGTTAATGGTTTGCTGAGGTCTTCTCTTTACGGATGTTCGTTAATGGTTTGTTGAGGTCTTCTCTTTACGGACGGTCGTTAATGGTTTGCTGTGGTCTTCTCTTTACGGATGTTCGTTAATGGTTTGTTGAGGTCTCTCCTCTTTACGGACGGTCGTTAATGGTTTGCTGAGGTCTTCTCTTTACGGATGACCGTTAATGGTTTGCTGAGGTCTTCTCTTTACGGATGTTCGTTAATGGTTTGTTGAGGTATCTCCTCTTTACGGATGTTCGTTAATGGTTTGTTGAGGTCTTCTCTTTACGGATGTTCGTTAATGGTTTGTTCAGGTCTCCTTTTCACGGACGGTCGTTAATGGTTTGTTGAGGTCTCCTTTTTACGGACGGTCGTTAATGGTTTGCTGAGGTCTTCTCTTTACGGATGTTCGTTAATGGTTAGCTGAGGTCTTCTCTTTACGGATGTTCGTTAATGGTTTGTTGAGGTCTCTCCTCTTTACGGACGGTCGTTAATGGTTTGCTGAGGTCTTCTCTTTACGGATGTTTGTTAATGGTTTGTTGAGGTCTTCTCTTTACGGATGTTCGTTAATGGTTTGTTGAGGTATCTCCTCTTTACGGATGTTCGTTAATGGTTTGTTGAGGTCTTCTCTTTACGGATGTTCGTTAATGGTTTGTTGAGGTCTTCTCTTTACGGATGTTCGTTAATGGTTTGCTGAGGTCTTCTCTTTACGGACGGTCGTTAATGGTTTGTTGAGGTCTTCTCTTTACGGATGTTCGTTAATGGTTTGCTGAGGTCTTCTCTTTACGGATGTTCGTTAATGGTTTGTTGAGGTCTCTCCTCTTTACGGACGGTCGTTAATGGTTTGCTGAGGTCTTCTCTTTACGGATGTTCGTTAATGGTTTGTTGGGGTCTTCTCTTTACGGATGTTCGTTAATGGTTTGTTGAGGTATCTCCTCTTTACTGATGTTCGTTAATGGTTTGTTGAGGTCTTGTCTTTACGGATGTTCGTTAATGGTTTGTTGAGGTCTTCTCTTTACGGATGACCGTTAATGGTTTGTTGAGGTCTTCTCTTTACGGATGTTCGTTAATGGTTTGTTGAGGTCTTCTCTTTACGGATGACCGTTAATGGTTTGTTGAGGTCTTCTCTTTATGGATGACCGTTAATGGTTTGCTGAGGTCTTCTCTTTACGGATGTTCGTTAATGGTTTGTTGAGGTCTTCTCTTTACGGATGTTCGTTAATGGTTTGTTGAGGTCTTCTCTTTACGGATGTTCGTTAATGGTTTGCTGAGGTCTTCTCTTTACGGATGTTCGTTAATGGTTTGTTGAGGTCTTCTCTTTACGGATGTTCGTTAATGGTTTGTTGAGGTCTCTCCTTTTTACGGACGGTCGTTAATGGTTTGTTGAGGTCTTCTCTTTACGGATGTTCGTTAATGGTTTGCTGAGGTCTTCTCTTTACGGATGTTCGTTAATGGTTTGTTGAGGTCTCTCCTTTTTACGGACGGTCGTCAATGGTTTGCTGAGGTCTTCTCTTTACGGATGTTCGTTAATGGTTTGCTGAGGTCTTCTCTTTACGGATGTTCGTTAATGGTTTGCTGTGGTCTCTATTCTTTAGGGATGACCGTTAATGGTTTGCTGAGGTCTTCTCTTTACGGATGTTCGTTAATGGTTTGCTGTGGTCTCTATTCTTTAGGGATGACCGTTAATGGTTTGTTGAGGTCTTCTCTTTACGGATGTTCGTTAATGGTTTGTTGAGGTCTTCTCTTTACGGACGGTCGTTAATGGTTTGCTGAGGTCTTCTCTTTACGGATGTTCGTTAATGGTTTGCTGTGGTCTCTATTCTTTAGGGATGACCGTTAATGGTTTGCTGTGGTCTCTATTCTTTAGGGATGACCGTTAATGGTTTGCTGTGGTCTCTATTCTTTAGGGATGACCGTTAATGGTTTGCTGTGGTCTCTCCTCTTTATGGATGTTCGTTAATGGTTTGTTGAGGTCTCTCTTTTTTATGGACGGTCGTTAATGGTTTGCTGAGGTCTTCTCTTTACGGATGTTCGTTACCGGTTTGCTGAGGTCTTCTCTTTACGGATGTTCGTTAATGGTTTGCTGAGGTCTTCTCTTTACGGATGTTCGTTAATGGTTTGTTGAGGTCTTCTCTTTACGGATGTTCGTTAATGGTTTGTTGAGGTCTCCTCTTTACGGATGTTCGTTAATGGTTTGCTGAGGTCTCCTCTTTACGGATGTTCGTTAATGGTTTGCTGAGGTCTTCTCTTTACGGACGGTCGTTAATGGTTTGCTGAGGTCTTCTCTTTACGGATGTTCGTTAATGGTTTATTGAGGTCTTCTCTTTACAGATGTTCGTTAATGGTTTGCTGAGGTCTTCTCTTTACGGATGTTCGTTAATAGTTTGCTGAGGTCTTCTCTTTACGGATGTTCGTTAATGGTTTGTTGAGGTCTCTCCTCTTTACGGATGTTCGTTAATGGTTTGTTGAGGTCTTCTCTTTACGGATGACCGTTAATGGTTTGCTGAGGTCTTCTCTTTACGGATGTTCGTTAATGGTTTGTTGAGGTCTTCTCTTTACGGATGTTCGTTAATGGTTTGCTGAGGTCTTCTCTTTACGGACGGTCGTTAATGGTTTGCTGACGTCTTCTCTTTACGGACGGTCGTTAATGGTTTGTTGAGGTCTTCTCTTTACGGATGTTCGTTAATGGTTTGTTGAGGTCTTCTCTTTACGGATGTTCGTTAATGATTTGTTGAGGTCTTCTCTTTACGGATGTTCGTTAATGGTTTGTTGAGGTCTTCTCTTTACGGATGTTCGTTAATGGTTTGCTGAGGTCTTCTCTTTACGGATGTTCGTTAATGGTTTGCTGAGGTCTTCTCTTTACGGATGTTCGTTAATGGTTTGCTGAGGTCTATTCTTTAGGGATGACCGTTAATGGTTTGCTGTGGTCTCTATTCTTTAGGGATGACCGTTAAAAGTTTGTTGAGGTCTTCTCTTTACGGACGGTCGTTAATGGTTTGCTGAGGTCTTCTCTTTACGGATGTTCGTTAATGGTTTGCTGAGGTCTCTATTCTTTAGGGATGACCGTTAATGGTTTGCTGTGGTCTCTATTCTTTAGGGATGACCGGTAATGGTTTGCTGTGGTCTCTATTCTTTAGGGATGACCGTTAATGGTTTGCTGTGGTCTCTATTCTTTAGGGATGACCGTTAATGGTTTGCTGTGGTCTCTATTCTTTAGGGATGACCGTTAAAAGTTTGTTGAGGTCTTCTCTTTACGGACGGTCGTTAATGGTTTGCTGTGGTCTCTATTCTTTAGGGATGACCGTTAAAAGTTTGTTGAGGTCTTCTCTTTACGGACGGTCGTTAATGGTTTGCTGAGGTCTTCTCTTTACGGATGTTCGTTAATGGTTTGCTGTGGTCTCTATTCTTTAGGGATGACCGTTAATGGTTTGCTGTGGTCTCTATTCTTTAGGGATGACCGTTAATGGTTTGCTGTGGTCTCTATTCTTTAGGGATGACCGTTAATGGTTTGCTGAGGTCTTCTCTTTACGGATGTTCGTTAATGGTTTGTTGAGGTCTCTCCTTTTTACGGACGGTCGTTAATGGTTTGATGTGGTCTTTATGGATGACCGAACTTAGCCAAAAGCGACGCGGAACGTCGTGTAAAATAGACATGCGAGACAGAGAATTTTTAAAAGTGGACACTGGATGCCCCCCACCACCCCCCCCTCCCCCCAGCCCGTTCCAGACCCCGTATATAAATTTCATTGCGATTGTATGTATGGTCCCTCGTGAGTAATTTGCGACGGACAGGAGAATGTCGCTTCTCTTCATTTTATTGCTTGTCGAATTCCGTATTGTACAATGCTGCCCTCTACTGGTAGAGTTAAATGATCCGTGCGAAGAGAAGACGTTTGTGAGAACCCAAAACGTCCGACTGCCCAAAACGGGCCAGGATCATGACTTTGGCACCTATAACATAATGCACAGTTAGACGCCGTAGTTTTGTCTAAGCGCAACACGATCATCAAAGAATAAATATGTCCCCAGATTTGTTTCATACCCTCCTAATCTCGCAATAAATATTGTTTTAGTGGGTAGATCTAGGTCCGGAGGGTGTGACCAGTACCATAACGAGCAAAGAAGCCAAGGTTGTAAAGTAGGCCCACTGCTAACGTTTTTTCCGTGCCTTGTTACGCACCGTTACCATACTGAAGCTCACACATCCGCCGCCCCCCCCCCCCCCCACCTCCCCATGAAGCCTCAATCTTATTCGTATATCGCTAACCAAGAGCTACAAAACGAGCAAATCGCGGCTTCATATCGACAGATTGTGTAGGATCGCAACGTCAAATGTAACTGTTAGTCTCTTCTTAGTAATGTAGGACGTTTTGGGCAGTCGGACGTCAACAAGACGTTTGCACAGGTTACCGGTGGGTGATCTCTTCACCATGTTGTACTGTTCCATGAGTTTTCTACAGCATTCAGTAGCGAACGGAAAATCCCGGAGTAACAGTAGACATTGTTTCTCCATTAGGAATAAAGGAAACTCTTTATCCGGTTAAATTAGTTTTTACATTCCTAACAATAACATCATTAAGGAAGAGACTTAGGTATATCAAAAAGGATCAACAAATGTAGCTGTACTGCGGTCACTTCGAAAAAAGTTTAAATTATATTCTTCATTGTGGTAATGTTATAGGATTAACAATAAAACTAAATGTACTTTTATGTTGTAGACTGATCGGGATACAAAACAGCTTAGTTTTCTAGTGCTCCGAGCGTTGTGTCACATGACCGATTTCATCGCGTCGCGTACTCCCGGCCGAAAGCAGGGGCACAAGGCTATCCAAGATGGCGGGAGCCTGCGCAGAAAATTGGTAACTTTATTTACCAATTTTCACTTTATTTGTGAATAAAGAATACTTTATTTGCTTATTATAACACTATTAATCACTATTTTGATGTTCTAGTGACAATATTGTATTATAAAGAAGAACCAATATTAGATTTACGTAGTTTTTGTTGGATGTCAATGTGTTGCTGTCAGTTAAAATAACTATTTGTGCGATCAAGTTTGTGGTTGTCGCACTGCCCCTGGCAAGGTACCACTGCCACCGCCAAGTCAGATTAAGGGGAGAGAGTGGGGGGGGGGGGGGGGGGCGGGTTAAAACGCTGAGCGTTGGCGTGCTCAACTCTTGGATCCTGAGCGTATCGTCTTCATCGCCCACTTAACGGTCTCTTTCCGATAATTCGCTTAAACAAAACCAAAGTGCCAGATTATGCCCTGCCATGGCGTTGTCGGAGAACTGATTTCCCGTTTGGTTTTAGTAAGTGCGGATATGTAAATGCGCATGCGCAAAATCTTCCCTCGGGGCACGCGAACGGGATAATCGAAAACACCCCTCAAGTGTAAACGCTGCCTAGTCGTTTCTGTCTACGGTCACGAGACCGGCCGAAAAAGTTAGGTGCTCGACGGACACGAACAGCCACTCGTGAAACATTCGCACCATCTTTAATCGCGCATATATTAGATTAACCTACTCTGCCGGTTGTAATTCCGGTAGACGCATTAAATTCAGTTATTCTTTTTGCTTCTAAGGAAAGCTTTAGCGGATCTAGTCTGAAGCCAGTGATGGCCCACATCCACTAAAACGTGCATAGCACTGGCAGAAGGTATGTTGGCATTGACATAGAACATAAGCGTTCTGGTCTCGTGTCAGATCATGTAGTGGTTGTGCAGTCTTTACCGCGATGCAAGAAATCACTCAAAAGAGACGACCACGACTTAATCTGTTCTTTTATTTCAGCAAATGAAACTGGTAATAGAATTCCTCTCCCTACAAAGTCTCAAGTTCTAGCATCCGGTGATGCCTTTGGTAAATGCAATCGTAAATCGTAAGGAATCATTTTCATACACGGTATATATCAAAATAGATAAGTCTCATGTTCCTGAACAGAAGCAATGTCAGGTTGTGCAGGTCACGTGTTTAGTATTCCTCGTCTTCTTGTTCGCCCTCCATGTCTACGGAGTCGACGCCGACCTCTTCGTAGTCCTTCTCGAGCGCGGCGAGATCCTCGCGGGCCTCTGAGAACTCTCCCTCCTCCATGCCCTCTCCCACGTACCAGTGGACGAAGGCGCGCTTGGCGTACATCATGTCGAACTTGTGGTCGAGACGGGCCCAGGCCTCGGCGATGGCCGTCGTGTTGCTCAACATGCAGACGGCACGCTGCACCTTGGCCAGGTCGCCGCTGGGCACGACGGTGGGCGGCTGGTAGTTGATGCCCACCTTGAAGCCGGTCGGACACCAGTCGACGAACTGGATGGAACGCTTCGTCTTGATGCTGGCGATGGCGGCGTTGACGTCCTTGGGGACGACGTCACCGCGGTACAGCAAACAACAGGCCATGTACTTGCCGTGGCGGGGGTCGCACTTGACCATCTGGTTGGCCGGCTCGAAGCAGGCGTTGGTGATCTCGGCCACGGTCAGCTGCTCGTGGTAAGCCTTCTCGGCAGAGATGACTGGGGCGTAGGTGGCCAGAGGGAAGTGGATACGCGGGTAGGGCACCAAGTTGGTCTGGAACTCTGTGAGATCGACGTTAAGGGCGCCGTCAAAGCGGAGAGAAGCCGTGATGGAGCTGACGACCTGGGCAATTAGACGGTTAAGGTTAGTGTACGAAGGCCGCTCCACATCTAGGTTACGGCGGCAGATGTCGTAAATGGCTTCGTTGTCGACCATGAAGGCGCAGTCTGAGTGCTCCAGGGTGGTATGTGTCGTCAGGATAGAGTTGTAGGGCTCCACAACGGCTGTCGATATTTGGGGCGCGGGGTAGACGGCAAACTCAAGCTTGGACTTCTTGCCATAGTCGACGCTGAGCCTCTCCATGAGGAGGGAGGTGAAGCCGGATCCGGTGCCGCCGCCAAAGCTGTGGAAGATGAGGAAGCCCTGCAGCCCGGTGCACTGGTCGGCTAACTTGCGGACGCGGTCCAGAACCAGGTCGATGATCTCTTTGCCGATGGTGTAGTGACCTCTGGCGTAGTTGTTGGCGGCATCCTCCTTGCCTGTGATCAGCTGTTCGGGGTGGAACAGTTGACGGTACGTGCCTCGTCGCACTTCATCTAAAACAGTGACAATGGTGTCGTATCACTAGCGAGCACGGAGATGGATAATGTCGTTAAAATCTACCATGAGATTGGATGTATATAAAAAAGTGTCATCAGAATATGGCTAAATATATCGGTTGAACGCATAAACCCGATTATCACTTCAAGTTCCAATACAGTCCTTTTTAGTGATTTACTTAAGTAACTGTTGTCCCATTAGCGAAAATGACTGTTACACATTGGCTTTGAAGCACTAGGATTGGTGAATGGCTGCACTGATAAACTGATAAAAAAGTACTGAATAAACGTCTTAAGGTCGAGAGCGGGTGGGGGGTCAAAAAAAAATCGTCGACAGATTTTTTTTATTTTTTCTCTAGGTAAGTATCATGTATGGATCTACCTGAAAATGTAATAAAAAATATATGTCACTTCACTAAAAAAAAAGTTTTGGGCATTTTTGTCAAATTGGCTTTAACATGGCGGTCAATGGGAAAATCCTATAAATGTGTTTTTTTCTCCATGTTTTAAAATCCCCTATAAAAACTGGTCGACAGACTTCCACAAAAAACTGCCTGCTGAAGCCTAGCGTCATGGTGAATACAAAAAAAACAAACAAACGATATGTTACTGAACTAACTTTTGTTCTATGAGTCTTTTGTAACCAAAATAGGCTATAAAATAGGCCAAAAATGACGAATTGTCACAATTGTGCCTTTCGGCACATATGTGCAATCACTAAATATCTTGGTATTTGCTTGTAATACATCAAATACATGCAAATTTGGTGGAGGAAATATTATTTGATGTGACATAGATTGATATTGGTTGCCATTTAATCCTAAAAATGAAAAAAAAAAAAATGAATTTAGTTCTGAAAAAATCCGCCAGGCGCCACCCGCTCTCGACCTTAAATCGACCAAATTACGTCCATGGTCCACACCACACAACAAACCTTGACATACAGGGCAACGATCCGGGAAGCTGTGAACATAATATATACACGTGTTTTATCAACGCAAATATTCACAAATCCGGTTTTTGAAGGTGATATGCTTCTAAATTGTCAATCAGGACATATGCTGTTGTATTATACAGGTAACTACTAGTTCAACTGCGGCGTTCGAAAAATGAGCATTAGAAACTAAGCTTAGGGTATATCTACCAGAGTTACTTACCGGGGACCCGGGGCGATGGCGATGCGATCCTTCGTGCCGTGCGAACTCCCGACTGATCTCTTAAGCCCATTTTAGTCCCATTCTGTGCCTGCCGACCGAGTTCCAGGATCCACCACGTTGCCTGCCGTTAAGCTGTTTCCAGTCTCACTGCCACCAGATTATCCCGGTGATAACCCATTCCACCACCCCCACCCCTCCGGCCCACTCTAATGAAGAAAAAGCCACCTAACTGCGGACATCAATGGAAACCAAACCCCACAATCCCCCTCGCTCCTATCCGCCCCGCTCTAATGAGGAAGAAGTAACTTAACTGCGGACATAAAAGCAAACCCCACCCCTACTTTCAAACAAACCCACTTCAACCGTGATTTGTCACAGAACATAACCGATACATTAAGCACAAAGGTACATCTGTATAATAAAAAATTACAATCAGTTCTTGATCCTCCAACGTATACCGGTATATTGCATTCTTTCAATAAGAGTTGCTGATCTCAATAATAAACATGAGAGGCTTAATTACTTAACCCACGGCCAGACAAACGTTTTTTTCGGATTAAGCATCCGATCATATGCTATTTTACGGCTATTTTACGGCTAATACAGGGGCGGAACCAGGGGAAGGGGGGGTCCACGCTGAGTCTGGAGGGTTCTACCTTAAAAAAAAAGGCCGTATGGTGGGGTTGGGCACACCCCAGATGGCCTAATTTGCGTGACATTCTTCCTCAAGAAGGGGGGGGGGGGGGTCCGGACCCTCTGAACACCCCCCTGGATCCGCTCTTGCCAATATAAACCCGCATTCGTTGACATGTAGTCACTATGACTGGCACTTACCGACGACGGTGGGCTCGAGGTCGACGAAAACCGCCCGGGGCACGTGTTTGCCGGCGCCAGTCTCGCTAAAGAAGGTGTTGAAGGAGTCGTCGCCACCCCCGATGGTCTTGTCGCTGGGCATCTGGCCGTCAGGCTGGATGCCGTGCTCCAGACAGTACAGCTCCCAGCAGGCATTGCCGATCTGGACACCGGCTTGGCCGACATGGATGGAGATACATTCCCTCTGGAAGCGGAAGGCAGAAAATTAGTGTTTTTATTCCGAAATGGACAGAATTTTGTTAAAGAAAATATTTTGCATTGTTCAGGCCATGTAATTATACACAATTTTAGAAAATAACACAAGAAAAATCAGACATGAACCAAGTGCTCTGTATTTACTTGACACAGGGAACAACTTACGTGTAATGAAAAGGTTGTTTGACCACACAATTGATCATTTCAAAAGATTGTATGTATCTCAAAAGAGGGGCAATTCCTTGGTATTGTTAAATATTATGATAGTAAGGACTGGGAAAAGCTTTCATGTAGTACATGTAGTTGCTTCTATCATTTGAGTCTTGCAAAATATGCTACAGACACAATAAGTTTTCTACTTCCAAGCTTGATACTTACCATCTTCAGGTGTTTAATTGGACAATGCAGAAAAAAGTATCGTCTGTTCAGGTATTCTAAAAAGATAACCATAGCAATAAATAAACGAAGTACAATGCAAGGCAGCCCCTAAAAAACAGGTAAACACACCAGTGACTAAGCCAGCGTGTAGAATGAATTTTTTTATACATTATAATAGATGATATATTAACTGATTAATTTTAATTCCATTGAATTTCACCATAATTACAACCAGTTACCGGTACATAAAATAGAAGTACCCAGCCAGTTTAAAACAAAGAGCTTACATGGTTGCCACATTGAAACAGGGATAATTCTTCTTCAATTTAAACAATTACTGACAGATTTCTTAAAAGCTGCTTATATGACAATTTTCACTAGGACAATCATTTTAAATCTTTCAGGCGAAAATAATTTATTGATGGATTAAACTGTATTTGAAAAATAGTAGACTAAACTGGTACATTATGACAGCGATGGGGGGGGGGGGGGCAGTTTGGTTGTGGCAGGGGTGTTGATGCTTAAATGTTCACATGAAAGCCATGGTACCAAACCATTCACCATGTTAAGGTTTCAATTGTCTATTGCTGAGCAATATTCTCACATATGTAGGGATGACTGCAAAAAATTGGGTTGTTGCATATGGAGCTCTTTCCTGCCAAAACTAAAGAGTTCAAAATACAAATAAAAATCAGTCCTTGAAATATTCGAGATTTCTTTTGTCTATACTCCACACATGCCAGACTGCCAAACGGAGTCTCTTAGCCTTGACCGTGATATCAATTTACCACAAGTATTCATTTGTCAGTTTGTGTGCTTCCTATGCTTTAATATTAGTAGCAGTGTCATGACAGAGTTAAGTGGTGTCTCAGGATAGACACGTTTGCCACATCACCGCTGAAACATCAGGTTTCTGAATTTATAAATTGAAACAATCAAGTTTTCTGCAAATTTTGATATACATTTCGCCTGGGCTTAGTTTTGGCAGGAAAGAGCTTGATATGCAACTTTAACTACTGGGGTACTCAGGCAACCACATTTTGCAAGTCGGGACCCTGAATAGTTACCAGCAGTATTAAGGTAGACACATAGACTGAACTATTTTCAGACAAAGCTCTTTAAAATTAATAATTTTTTGAGTAATAGTACTTTCTATGTCAAATGATCAAATAGCATAAAAAACATAAGGTCTTCTTCCTATTTTTCCTGCAAAAATGACTTCGAATAGGTAACAGGTGACGGATGAATTTTGTGATGGCTGTCAATGGAGAAGTTTAGATTTTTGACAAAATATTCAACAGAAAACAAAGCCTCATGGCCAGCTGCAAAAAATGTGACATTTTGCTAAAAAAATAATTAATACATGACATTTATTGTTTATTCTAAATTCTGAATGTTGGTACATTTAATAAATCAATGCATTCAATGGTCAATGTAGACCAGTTTTTTTAAATTTGGGATTAAATTCCTTCTCGAAAATACAGCCAAAATTGAAAGATTATAAATTGCTTCAAAATAACATTGCCTAAAATTACTAATTTTGGAGTAATTTTTGCTATTCCACATTTCATTTTGTAATAAATGTTCAGCTATATACTACCTTTATACAACTAAGGACTATTTTGATACTATTTCAAAGTTCAATGCAACATTATTGTTTTCAAATTAAAGAAAACCCTAAAATGTCATACAAAATACTGTATTTCACATATGTTTTCGGACACTTAAAAATAATTGTTTTTCTGGCTGTCCGAATATTTACAGTCAATAAAATGGACTCCCGCATCTACTGTCCGAAAACATACATACATAACAAAATATCGATTAAGAATTACTACATTGCGAGTCGACTGATGCCGATTATATCACTTAACACCCAGGTATTGCTGCTTCACACCTTAACAGCGGCTAAGGTGATCAAGAGTATAATATTGTTTTGGAGATACTCGGAGTGCAATCTGCTAGCGTCAGATCTCTCATCTGTTACAGGAGATAAAATATACTCGATAACTTTAATGTCAATGAAGATATGGCTTTAGGCAAACAGTGGTTATGAATTGCAATCAGTGACAATGAACTGCAATCATCGTGCCAAATATAACGGTAACTTCTGAGAGATAAAACACAGTTACAAGAACAAAGGGGATTCCCATCCGAGAGGTGCCATATATATAGCTGCGCATACGATCCTGTGACAGTTGTTCGGAAAACGATATAGAGCATGGATCAATTCTTGAGAAACTTTGATTCTGCAGCCGACGCGCCGCAGTCTTCGGTAAAATAAATTAATCAAATACTTTCATGCATTCTGTGATTTAAGGCTTGTTTACTTTCGCGGTTTATAAACAACTCCTCCGCCGACTGACTCGTCCGCCGGCCAGCACAATGGAGACCAAAGCCCAGCTCATTACTTAGCAACCAAGGTGTTGCTCTTTCACACCTGATACACGGCACAAATAACCCCGTAGACAGGGACTTGCCCCTCTCGCCGAAAGCCTACAATCACAAGCAGTCAAGTGCAATCATGGGGGCCGGCACTACGCAATAACAAAGGAGCCTAGACGCATTGTTAATTTAGGTCCGATAGTGTCCGAAAATAGACATACAATTGAAAAATTGTCTGCGTTGGGTGTCCGAAAACTTACAGTACATTAAATTTATCCTATTTCTGCCTTTGAGGGGGTGTCCGAAAACATACAGTGTCCAAAAACATACGTAAAATATGGTAGGCATAATTTTTTTTTTAACAAGGCTTTTTTGTCACCCAGACCAAATATAAATTCAGAAACGTGATAAATAAGTAAATCAGTAAATCAGTGGAGGGGGGAGGCCGGGTGTGTGTGTAGGGGACCCCACAACGCATACTAAACAACTTGCGTTGTAG
This sequence comes from Arenicola marina, assembly GCA_964019135.1. NCBI lineage: Eukaryota > Metazoa > Annelida > Polychaeta > Arenicolidae > Arenicola > Arenicola marina. The sequence goes on from OZ025252.1 coordinate 1,428,911, forward strand.
GGCCCCCTTCCCCCCCCACCGGCCTCCCCCCTCCACTGATTTACTGTGCCTGTGCTGCTACTTGAACTTACTACTTGTAACAAAGCATCGCGAAACCCACAAACTGATGATATTTACTACTAAAATCAAAACTTGCAGTAAATAGATATCACAGGCAAGGCTAGCCCCATCAGATGGCTTGTTATGGATTTTATATTGTTCTATGTCCATAACAGCTACACCGTAGGTCCCCATGTTTGGTCCCAATCACCGTGAGAGGTCTACTTTATAAGTTGCTAGAGGTTTATATACAAAACACTCACCTTTAATTCTTACTTTTTTAGGTTCCAGAACATTATATTCCAGGAGTGTCTGACAGAAATAAGTTTCCTGCTACTAATACTCACTCAATTCTTTTATTTGGTCTGTTAACAACTTTTACTGACAAGTTTTGTTGTCTTGTGTTGTGGCGTCTCACGAGACCGGTAGATGTCACTCGTTTCTTCCGATAAATGCCCTCCGGCGAACTGGCTGCGCATTTCCCAAAGACCTGGTTCCAACACTCTTTCTGTTTATGAACAGTGACACATGTTTTTTTGTCAGGTATACAGAAAACAGGTGAGTAGACACTTGTCACTGTTGATAAACAGAACGGGAACCAGGTCTTTGACAAATGTGCAGCCAGTTCGCTAGAGGGCATTGACCGGAAGGAACTAGCGACATCTAGCGATCTTGTTGGACGAGACAACACAAGAAGATGGCAACGCTAGCCAGGAAAACTTGTTAGTGAACAAACTGAATGAGTTGAGCTAGTGTTAGTTGCATGAAACGTATTTCAGTCAGACACTCCTTGAGGATAATGCTCCTGAACTTAAACAACTAAAAATTAGAGGTAAGTGTTTAGTGTCAAAACCTCCAGCAACTTGTAAAGTGGACATCTCATCGTTTTTTAGACTGAATATGGCCACCTACGCCGTGGCGGTAAGGATGGCCTATCAGTCTGCCGTAACCATTAACGCCATCAAACAGGGCTAAGGCAAGGCCAGGAGTCCATGTGGCATGGGTGGAGCATAGACAAAAGAAATCTTGAACAATTTAAGGACTGATTCTTATTTGTATTTTGACCTCCTTAGTTTTGACGAGGAAAGGGCTTGATATGCAACTTTTACTGTCTTTGAAATAAGTCCTAATTTATTACATTCAATGGTGTTTAATCGAAATGGTTCAACAGTGAAAAGCAAAGTGATCTGCCTACTGCCTGCTATATGTTACTGCCCGACAAACTATAGTTAGGCTAGTAGATCTACTAGTAGGATAGCCTGAATGTTCAGACGTTACAGTCTTGACACTTGTTCTTGTGACTGTTTACAGTCACAAGAACAAGTGTCAAGACTACACAGTCACAAGAACAAGTGTCAAGACTAACGTCTGAACATTCAGGCTACTAGTAGGACAGAAATTAGGTTGTCCCTAATTTTCTTTAATCTGTCCCTATTTTTTCACTCTGGAATTTTTGAGAAATGATCATTTTTTATAGCTAGCCTAAAACCTAGAGTAATTTATTGAGCAAATTTACTGTAGAATATAGACTAACTGTGAATGTTTGTCAACACAGGCCCGGTAAGCGAACTAGGCTTAGTCGGTACACTGCCACTGTGGCGCTGATCTCTGCTAGCCCTGTGCACGTGAACGGTGAAGTCTCAGCACAAATTGAAATTGGGCCACAATTGCAGTCTTCGTCTTCGAGCTGATTGGTTTCTGTGTCAGTGACCGTGGCGCGTAAGTTTACTTTCACAATTCATGGGTCTTATCTTAGAATTAATAAGACTTAATACAACTAAGCTATGCTCTATATACTTACTTTCCTATGCAGTAGAACTTGATGATACAGGACGGTCCGGTCAGCAACCAAATATGAACTTGTAATGAAGAACTATCTGCGCGCTTACAACCTCAACGGTTTAACTGGAAATGGCGCCGCAATGGATGAATCTCGAAGGTCCATGAGTAACAACCCTACGGTGGCCGCGAGGTACAATACACGCTCCCTTCACAGTCACAGAACTTACTGGGTTATCGCACCGCAGGCGGTAAAATACTGGCACGCTCCCTTCACACTCATAGTACTAGGCTATTATACCACTGCGAAGAAATCACAACGGGGGTAGGGGGGGGGGGGAGGAGTGGTCAATTAGTCAGTTGCTTGGAAGTCTTTTCTCTTTAAGGAAATTTACACGTACAGTTATAGGAAATAGGATGCAGTAACCTAACCGGCCGTCTCGATATTAAGTTTCATGCAAACACCAAATCCAACCTCCTATAGGTCGCTATGTGTTATACTAATTCATATAGTACCCTCATATGGGATCACGTTACGGTCACTGATAACTATATATATAAGAACCTAAACTTTACTTAAGTACAGTCTTCCATAGTCCATTCTTTCAGCCAAGACTTTCGATTTTCCATACTGAATTCACCATATGAAACACACATAGTACGTTTTGGCGGCAACATAAATTAAATTAAAATTTTGTTCATTATGGTGAGACCTATATTGCAAGAAACCGATTTTCAACATTCGAAAGTTGAAAAAATTTGGTCGTAGGCCTAAGTAATTTCGGTTCTGTTGACACAGAAGGGGTGATCTGGAGTAAATTTAGTCATGCCGTTGATTTGAGTATATATATAGATATAGTTAACAGGCAAAACAGTAAGAGATTATAGAATGGATAGATTGAAAATCACACCTCAATTTTTGCTTCGTGCTTGACCCACGGATGTTTTGGGCGCTGTGTTTTGAGTTTCCAGCGAACGGTTTATCAACATATAAAATGCATCAAATATAATAGCAATGTATTGCACCCTACGTCACGCCCCTTCGACAAACATTTGTCTCTTCGGCACTATTCAGTTTAGTGGTCCCTTCGATACAAAAGAAAACACCGGATGGAAGAGAAATTCACCAACGCAGTTGTATTTACGAGACTCAGTAGATATCACGTGAGAACTGTTTTCTTTGGGTTGTCGCACTCTCTGCCTTCGATTCACTCCGCTAGGGCTCCATTATATCTCTGCCGTTACCACATTATCACACTCACTCGCCAGAGCGGCGCTGCGCGAATTGATAGGAAAAATGCGCCGCGCATTTCTACAAATTAGTGCCGGGGACCCAGCCTAAGCCCCACAACACACCATATCAGGTGATGAAAAGAAGGAGTTCAGTCACCATTATAACTTTTTCGAATCAGTACAAGATGTTTTTTTTCTGGCTTGCTCAGCCCCCATAACTGATTAAACGCATTCGAATAACTTATACGTCACACACGCGGCATAGCTTTCTGTAGCCTGGTTCTGCTTATATGTGTTATACTTGTACCAGTTTATAGAGTTTGGGGCTAGGCCTAGTAGAGTCTAGCAACACACCGACGGATGGGCAAGCGATCGGCTATATTAACAAGCGACTCGATTGTTTAAACCAGAAATATACGCGTTTGAATAATACAATCTGATATTCATTTCATGGAATGTGTTCTTAAACAGAATAATTTGAGGCCGCCCGTGAGAACTATTTCCTCTCGCGGATATATCTTAGCCGGTGATTATGACGTCGTTAATCAAACAGTAAGTAGTTCGGAAAAGCGCGGAGGAAGCGGCGGCAGTTTAATTTGAATTATATGTTTAACTTCACCGTGCCTGTCGATCACACTATCTGACAATGCCTATATTATACCTGCTTGTAAATAAAAAATACTTATATTGCTCCCGTAGTGACATTTATAACATTTGGGCGTGGAACCAGCCAGCCCAATTCCTAGTAGGAGACCTCCCGGCAGAGGGCGTTACGCTTGCGCCATAGTCCCAAGCTCCCCGCACGGTGGCGCTACGCAAGCTAGCTAGCCCTAGCGGAGTGAGTCGAAGGTAGAGAGTGCCATAGTCCCTCTGCCCCACGTCAACCATCAAAATTATCCTTCATACGTGAAAATTGAAAATGGACCTAACCGAAGATAGATTCGCAGTCTGCCATCAAATATACCATTGTTGGTCATTTACTGTGCTGCGGGTACTGTACGGGACGAATTCCTTATTTTTGTTCATATTAGAAGCCATGTTATGTGCTAACTATATTTTTGAATTAGATATAGGTCAAAAAGCGTGAAGAAATATTTAAAAATAACACGGGGTCATAGTTCAAAACTAACTATGACCCGGTGTTAATTTGAAATATTTTTTTAGCGTAACTCTTCCATGGTGATCATTCGACAACGGAATGTTAATATTTTTCAAATTCTGCTTCAGTACAAAATACGATATTCGATAAAAACAACCCTCTAAAACCATTCGTGACCCCAACACCGTTGAGGTCAACCGTGAGGTGGGCGGTGACGTTTAGTGAAGAGCTGCCACCGTGTGGGGTATTTGGAGACAGATGTTTTTTGCTGTATTAAATATACAGAGCTCGTTAGTTTTTTGTGTTTGTTTTATTCTTGAAAATTATGATGTTGCATGGAATTACAGCTGATTTGACCGTTTCTCAAAAAAATTGAAATTTGCCCCTGGCCGACAGCAGTGGTAAAAACGGAGCTTGCTTAGCGCCACCGTGCGGGGAGCTTGGGGTCGTCGTTCTGCCCATCAGGGGTGAGTTCGGATATGCGACCTGAGTAATCGGCGCAGATATTTGGAGCGTGCGCACTCATACTTTCCGCTCATGTGTGGATCGAGATAAATCTAACGCAAAATCCGCTGTCCGCGCGAATGTTGCACTTGCATGCTGAAGTGCACAAATCATGAAGATCGTTAAACAATGAGCTTACCATAAAATAAATCAATGGATATGTAATATTTGGGGGTTTTCATAAAGTAGGTCCTTAGTTTGTATTGTAGTACATACGGGTACATTTAGTCATTCCCTTTTTAGTAGCGTGCCGCACGACCCGCTAGTTAGTGACGTCATTCTGGAGACGCTGGGTTTTGCGCGCGCAAAACGGGTTTTCCGCGGGAAGCGGAGCCAGAGAGTCCGGGGGGACGCGGATCGGGAGACGGATCAGTTTTACGTTAGAGTAACTGAAAACGCGAAGTAACCGGCCATTGGGGTTCGACTCAGCTCCGGCCCCGATTAATTGTAAGTGCCCAATCTGTGGGTCTTCAATTACGCGTTAGTTAGTTTAGACCCAAAAACCGTTTTGCTGTAGATCTAGATATTATTAAAACTACTTGTTGACATCGCCATTTTTGTTGTTACTCAATTTCCACAAACTGATCGCCCAGAACCTGGGTTAAAACGAGAAGTAGAAAGGCGTTCCCTGGTCAACAAACCAACGGGTTTGTGGCCGGGGAATACCACAGATACGTGTTGTGTTCATTATTTTATTCTGGTTGTTATAATATTATTTACAGATTTTTTGCAGGTCGAAATACTACTTTATATATATTTTGCGTATTGTTGGGCCTGGACGCCATGTTGAAAATCCTCGTGATCCTTTTCTGGGTGGGGAGTACGGTCTGGGAGTAAAATGTACCACGTGACCGCGCTATCAGCCCACAATCTCCTTGTTCCTTTATGCACTCCGCGGAGTCAGACTACTCCGCTCGCATACCCGAACTCACACCAAAGGGAGCTCATTCCTCCATGTGTGCAAGCGGAACTCCCTCTACCGGGGGATCCAATGTAAGTGCACTCACTGGGGAAGACAGTTTACCATAAATAATTTGCCACGCCTGCGTAGGCGAACAGCCTCTATATACAGCTGACTGCATGTCGGCCTGTGGCAAGATCCGGTGGGGCTTTTATCAAAACAGCTGTGTTCTACAGTTCTGTACCCTTGCGTATCCACCCCGAAATAGGTATACACCGAATTACCGAAGGATTATGGTTATAAGTGTACCCCCAGTAATGATAATTGTGGCCGGAACCGGAAATAGGGTCACACACATTTAAAAAAGAAAACAAATCTCGTAAAGGTGGAGGGCGCGGCACCGCCCACTGGGAGATCGTTTTTGTATATTTCTATAATGCTCGACTAAAAAGACCGGTTAGGGAAAAACCATTTGAAATCCAGAGGGGGGTGGGGGCTTTGTTTTCTTGCTGTAAGACAAAATCTGCCTTTGAATATTGTTTTAAAAAATCCCTTGTGCTATTAAAGCTGCTTGTTGAGCCTTTCCCGCCAAATCTAAGCCCAGGCGACATAGATATATCACAATTTGCAGACAACTGTATTGTTTCATTCTATAAATTCAGAAACCTAATAAACATTGTCGTTTCGGCTGTGATATGGCAAACGTGTCTATCCCGGGATACCGCTGAACTTTGTCGCGGTACTGCTACTTATAACAAAAGCATCGCGAAGCGCAAAAACTGATGAAGGTTACCACTAAGTTGAAAACCTGTTGTTAATTTATATCATGGGCAAGGCTAAGATACTCCAATTGGCAGTCTGGCATGCGTGAAATATAGACAAAAGAAATTTTGGACGATTCAAGGACTGATTGTTATTTATATTTTCACCGCGGGAAAGTCCATTTATTAGAGATAAAAAAAGGAGAAAACAGTGGGTAGTAGGCGTGTAGTTTCACACCATAACTATTACTGACGATTATACATTTATGCAGTAACCGCGGAATTAGGCTCATAGCCAATTAGTCACCCACTCTTTGTTACTGTTATCTCCGAAAGCGGACTTTTCTGCTTCGGATATGGAGCAAACACCCACGCCTAGATCAGTAGATATGGAGCAAACACCCACGCCTAGATCAGTAGATATGGAGCAAACACCCACGCCTAGATCAGTATAAAAAAATTAACATGTATGGAAGTTTCTTTTTCTCATTATATTTATTATATGTATAGACAGAGTATAGCCATAATAAACTGTATCCACAACTTTCGCATAAACTCGCGTGAATAGACTCATGCATAAATCTTGGATCACGTCTTACCTACTTAATTATAGGTAAAAACAATTTGCGAGATTGTTTCGCTATCCATGAAGTGCGAATTCAATTATCAAAAACGAACACTTTTTTAAACAGTCACACTTAGTATAGTTGTCCCTTGTAGCGAGATCATGAAGGGACATTTGCCACATTAAAGAACTCACTGTATACCGAGAGTATATAATATAAATATAATATAGATCTACCAAAACCAAAACATGTAGAAATATTAATAATGAAACGAGAGACAACTACAGAGGCCAATGGATTTTGTAATTCGCATAAGCTTTCTCGCCGAGTACCCACAGAGAAGTTAGTCCCATAAAATCCACCAGTGACGTCACTCCATTGTTCTCTTACAACATTATTTTTCTGTAATGTAGTGTGTTTGAGGATGTAGATGTTACAGTTAACCTTGGACATTAACTTACACAAAAACATGCATGCATATTATGGAATAATTTGTTCGTTAACTCAGAGCTGGACCTACAACACCAGTGAGTCGTTGTGCACATGATGCAGTGCACCAAGGTTCTTTTAATCAAGTGCAGTGTAAACTACTATCATGTGTCGCAGAATGGCTTACGATCGATATCGGTGCTGCATGCACCATCAGACGTTACAGCTGTTACAGTTAGTTAGTATCTTATACGCAACCGGACTCCTTCTATTTCGGATTCAAATACACCTAAAATATAGGCTTATCGTTTATCATTAATAAAAAACATCGAGATGAAAGTTATGCAGCAAGTATAACGCGCCCAATGGGTATGCTAGTTTAGTTCTTTCATCGAGAACGACGTAAAAAGATGTTTAAGGACATTAAAATAGGACACATATGGAGTGAGTCAACACATACAAATCATTTAGACCGACCCAGAATTGGTTATCGCCAAAAGCGTGCTTGGTTACAGATCTGAAGTACGCTTTTCTTCAGATGCACGCGTGAAGAAAATATGCGATTAAATTACCAGCTACCAAAACCCATTAATTTTCATCGGGCGCAATATTGACCGGTACATTATAACTAGCGTTAATAACTTGTTGTGACAAAACGACGATAAAACACAAGAGTATTTGTTCAAGTCTTCGTTGAGCGAAATGAAATGAAATTTTAGGCCGCTTTTGCGCACATGAAGGCTCAATTCCACCAATAAATCTCCCGGGGCAATGACATGGGTTCAGAAGAACCTTGCCCCAAGATGCAGGTGCCCGGGTCTTTTTGAGCGAACATGTTTCCTGTTTAAAAGACGCGTGGTGTTCAGTACATCAGTCCGACATGATGAAAAAAAGCATGTACATAATGTGACTGCAGAAGGGCCTCAGAGCCATCATGTCGATAATTATGACGGTGCAATACTTCAGGTATTCACACTGATGACTAGTCTAACTGTCAAGAGGATCAATTCTTAATAACGTCCCAATCCTTAATAATTACCACATTTATCCTAACGTAGAAATATTTATACAAAACTACTAAGTTGGAATGAAAATTGAAAATGACATTAATCCAATTGGACTGAATACAGTTACAAAAACTGAAAGACGTGAAATTAGAAGTGTTCTTGAAATGTCATTCAAGCGTTTATACAACAAATGGTGGGTTATTTGGCAGGTTGTTTGACAGTTTAACCCATGACGGCGATATGGCATCATTAGGGAGAGCCAACGAGAGAGTGGAGCTATGTACCCCGGGTGTAACCCATGAATCGTTGAGGAGGAGGACACGGGATCGAACCCCCAGACTTTCGAGGTACTTGGCCGAGCTCACACGGCAAAGCTGACCGCTCTAGCCATCAAACCATTCGGGTGTCCGCTGGTCTGTGGGAACAATATATATTAGAGACTTCATGCGTTGACTGTAACCTGGAGATATGCTGGTGCGCTAACGCCGAAACAAACTTCATAAACTGCAACCTGGCGTCAATATGTCCCACAGAACATAGTAACCGAAAGGATAACAGACTGATCAGTACGGTTAAGCTACAGTGAACTGCCCGCGAGGTCGGTATTTGTGAGGTAAGCAAGTGACATTTGTTCACCGTGCTATAAATACAGGTCTGGCTTACGGCCACGTGGCGACCATCGTAGAGTAAATTGATGGCAAATCGGAAACTGTTTTAAATGTCACAATGTCTGCACACCAGAAAAAATAGTTCCACCCATACTCGTCATAGACTAGACATTCAAGCAACAACAAGGTAAAGATGATACAAAATTCAGATAAGTAACGTAAAAAAAATCACCGTACATTAAATTAGGGCTATGAAATGAGTAGTACGACGTCACAAGTACATGCAAAAACACAAACATAAATATTGATCATTGAAATCCTTCTCCCACGAGAATAGCCACCTCCAACGAGAAGTAAAGCTCGTAAACTTACAACGCTGTTCTTAACCCGAACAACGTTATAAATAAGACCAGATCACACGAACGATTATTGGGTACAATGCAATATCGAGACAACATAGCACGTTGTATGGCAAGTTCTAGTTTTGGCTTACGTCTACAGATCATTACCTTGTGTCAGTCGTTTCTAAGCGCAATTTTCATTTATCGCAATTGTCTTCCTCACCGGAATATCCGTTCATTGTGACGTCATAAAGACCACTTAACGACACTAACAACATACTTACGTCATGTCATAATTTTTGAGCTCTGCACGAATCCCCGCGCTCTAACGGGTCACAGCACACCCTGGGAGCTGATTTGGCTGAGTCGCGAAACGTCCGAATCTAAGAAACACATCTCCAACCACCGAACACATAGTTTACAGAGCGGTTCAGATGCAGTCGAGCTACGTTGAAGCTTCTCTGGTCTCTGTTCTAGGTAAACGCCAGCGGGTTAAAGGGTTAAAAAAGACTTCCACATGTGACAGATGTGCTCGTGGACACAGGATTGTTAAGGTTAGGCGAAAAAACCTGGAGAAGAAGCAGGCCCGCTATGACCTTGGCACGTGTTTGGGGTCGACACATGAGCAATAAGGGAAGTTACAGCACATCTGCATCCAGGGTCGTGGCAGCAGCTTGGCCCACGTGAACTGGCTCTCAAAGGGGACGACAGACCGCTTGTGCTCGGCCACCAGCCTTTCAATCTTTTCCAAAATGGCCTTGTGCTTGGGTTCCGTCAGGTCCAGCAGGTGGCGCTCCCCGGGGTCCCGGGCGATATTGTAGAGGAGTGGGGAGTCATGCCACGTGATCATGTTGCCGTGGCAATCGCAGATAAAGCCGCAGCCCTCAGTGCCCGGCCACCAGTTTGGCGTGGCGAAGTGAGCCTTGTACACATCCTCCCCTGCTAATGTAAAAAAAAACACAGCATGTACGTCCAGTTTATGATAGGAATTTGCTACAGGGAACAAGGCGGCCTAACAATCGAGAAAGTACAAGTAGGTTTGCCTTGTCAATCTCACCATACAATTTTTTTCAACCATTACCGCCATTCGGTTGGCGATTGAGCCGTCGCTCAGATCACAGGATCTCACCATTGGTTGTTATGACGTCATTCTGGGAGCGCGTTGATAAATAATTTATTTCCTCATTGAATATGACGTCGTAAATGACGTAACGAGTGGCGAGATCCTGTTGCTGAGATCACCGGTATCGTATCTCACCCAGTAGAAATGGCAGCAGTCTAATATTGCTGTTCTTGCAACTAGGACACCATCGGCTAGGCCTATTAGAGTACCTGGATTCATAGATGCTACAACTGACCACATACTCTGCGTGACCAACCCAAACCCAATACTGATCCATACCATGTGTTAACACGTGGATTAACATTTAATACGCGTTGAGCTATCGCTAAATATCCGGGAGTCTCGATTTAGAAACAAATCAAGTTGGAAACATTTACCATATCACCTTCGGTTTCTGTTCATATTATTATTACTACAGATTTACACAAGACATCACGTCACAGGCAACACTCCATGGAGCGTCCATAGTGCAGGTCAGACTCCACGAACTCGATTAAAATAGTGAATAAGCGGCCCGAGTATTACATGAGCTATACTCAAACAAAGGTTTCGCGCTGGCATACGGCGTGTTCGATTTGCATGAAACCTACGGTAAATCGAAACCGTTTTGAAACCGCTTTTATCAGTTTACCGATCTAAACGTGAACGCATAGTATCTTTGGTTTAAATGTTCAACATGGCGCATATTACTTCAGGCAGTGGCATGGGTCTTGACCATGTGCTTATGCAGTGGCGCCAGCAAAAGCAAAAATCTGGCGGTTGTTGCCATTAATAGACGCGATTGGACTAAATCAATTAGTCGCATACCTTTGTCCTAAAGTTGCTATTCATAATATTTTGATCGAACGAACACTTCTACGAAAACCTAAACCGCCAGAACAGCTCTTTAGTTTCTAGTTTCTCGTTTCGAACAATCACCAAAGCGCTTTAATTTGATGTAAATCGAACACGCCCAAAGAAGAATAAAAAGAAGAAGAACACTTAGCGGCCACACGTGAACGAGAGGCCGCCGAGGCGGGTGCCGTACCCTTGCCGACCACGAGTCTGGCCGCGTGGAGCTGATCGCCGCAGTAGTGCACGAAGAACTCGTGCGGCGGCGCTGTGTCCTGCCCCGTCAGTAGCGGCAGGATGTTGACGCCGTCGATGACGCGGTCGGTGGGGACGGGCATGTCCCACACGTGCAGCAGTGTGGGGAACACGTCCATCAGGCTGGTCGGGGTGTCCACGGTGGTCCCCGGGGGGATGACCCCCGGCCAGCGGGCTAGGGAAGGCACCCGGATGCCACCGTCCATGCCTCCCTGACCTTTACCACCTGAAGCCGGAATAACAGGTTTGAGATAAAAACATCTCCAATAGGGCTATAAAGTCTCGTTCTATTAGACTTCCGGTTTACTAATTTTGGGGACCAACAAACGAAGCACGTGTTCGGAACGAGTTTAGAATCTCTGCGCACACTGGTATCCTGACTATCTGTGACGTAGTGGTGACGTTTATGTTACGCTAGACTGGGAACCAGACTACCTGCGCAAAAGCCAGGCGCCGAGGGGCCCACATGCGGAACGCCTTGCTCTACGATTAAGAATATTTAAGAAATATATCTTCACAAAACGGATAGATGAAATATTTTTTATTCGTTTGCGCCATCACAATGACGAATATTTGTTACGACGGGACAATACGACTGAGAAACTAAAGTTTTTTTTCATTTCCAACGAAAACGAGGCATTATGACGTCACACGGATTCTCCCCGGTGACAACGTTGGCGCAAGCTTCAAACAGAAAACTTACAAAAATGAAGAAACTTGGTCTTTTCGTGATCCAAAAGTGATACGAAAACATCCAACTGGTCTTCTTTTACCTTCTACCATGTGTTTTAATGACGCACCCGTGAGTTGTTACTCCATGCACTGCACATTTTGACAGCGGAATGGTTAAGTCGATCACTTGCTCTCGCCATTTTGTTACCGCGGAGGCACGTGAATCTCTGTGACGTCACTCTCTGTTTGGTGAACTTGCGAAAGCCTGGGTGCAGGGCTAAATTTAGAACGTTATTTTTAGCTTTCGAGTGTTTTGAAGACGGATATTTCCTTGTATATTCCCAAAGATTTCCGCTTCATCGCCTCCAAATAGTTTAACGTATATCTCCCATAGCCATGTTTAGTGAAATGGTACTCCTAGTCTTTAGAATAAACCTGAAAAAAAATTGACTTATAGCTGCCTATACCTCAATATGGAGCACGTGTGTTTGTTTGTCCCCAAAACTGAAGTCTCGCGGCCCGATTGCGAGAACTGTATAGCCCTATTTGCTTCCGGTACCCTGCATCCCTTCCAAAGACTGACATTGGTAGGAACATTGGTTGTCCTTTTGGCACATTAAATAATAAATAGTGGACCTTTTTAGGCCACAATATCCCTTATTCCGGTATGACACGGTTAACGTGGAATGCAAACAATATAGGAGCATTGAAGAGCACAATAAGATTTCGCTTTTTCTCTTAAAATAATCTCCATGAAGGTAAATATGTCAGATATATTCACGAAAAAATTTTTTTTTATTGAAACTTTAAATGTCAAGTCACCTTGAAATTTGTGCTATTGGCTACAGACTACATATTAAGTAGGCAATGTGTGGGTTTTTGCGCGGTTTTTCACTTGGTGAGCCACTGACCTCTGTAGATGCCATTATGGCCGCCCTCCCGGTTGCCATGGACACCGACCTCCTCCACGTGGCCGCCGTTGTCGGAGGTGAAGTAGACGAGGGTGTCCTCGGCCAATCCCCGGTCGTCCAGCGCCTTGAGGATCTGCCCGACGCTCCAGTCCATCTCCTCCACCTCGTCCCCGTACTTGCCGTGTTGGCTGCGGCCGGCGAAGGGCGACGAGGCGTGGAGGGCCGTGTGCACCTGGAGCCAGGACAGGACCAGCAGGAAGGGCTGCTCGCCGTCCTGGCGGCGCAGGAAGTCTGTGCCCTCGCGCACCAGGCGGTGGGTGAAGCCCTCCAGGTTGATGGGCTGCTCGACCAGCTCGTCGTTACGCATCACCAGCCCGCTGGTGTGTTTGAATGTGTAGAACAGGGCCATGAAGGACACGGAGGGCAGCACGACCAGCACGGACAGCGCCAGGCAGCTCCTCGTCCCTATCATCTCCAACTTGCGGAGGAAAAAAAAGAAGATGATGCCGCCAGAGCTGAGCGAGTAGAAGATGAGCTCCAGCCAGGGGTTGCGGCCCCTAATGACCTTCTCGCCGTCCGTCCCGAAGTCTCGCAGGTTGGTCAGAGGAAGGCCGAAGAAGTAATCAAAGCCGAAGTTGAGAGGGTGGTGGCAGAAGTCCCTCGCCGTGGCGCAGCTTGTGCCAAGGTGCCACTTACCTAAACGAAAACATCCATCTTACTGTTTCAGGCCAGTTTTGTACACATAAAGGAGGCTTAAACTGGGCCAGGAAAGTCAAATGCAAAATGTTCAGCTCATTTTTGTTCGTTTAACTATAAACTAATTAATTAACATACTAACTATAAATTAATTCGTTCAACGTAGCTTAACAACATTAACATTAACTTGTGTGTGGTTTCCAACACAGCCATGTACACATTTAAACTGATAATAATTAAAAGTAATAATTACATGTATACACATTATTGACAAAAACATAAATGAACAGAGAACGACAATGACCCATAAACGCTGTGGAGTATCCTTTTTCTTTGGCAGCTTGGGCAAAAGTGAACTCAGACGGTGGCAGACCGGACGTACTGGACGTGTACACATTAACTCGGACAAAGAATGTTGGCGCCATCCCTGTAAGGACAAGGGAAAGGAAGTGACATCATGATTGTGTTAGGCCCGTTGTGTGCACACGCGGGTGCAATATCTATTTGTAATCCACTCACCCCCCATGCAATATTTGTCTGTAATCCACTCACCCCCCATGCAATATTTGTCTGTAATCCACTCACCCCCCATGCAATATTTGTCTGTAATCCACTCACCCCCCATGCAATATGTGTCTGTAATCCACTCACTCCCTATGCAATATCTGTCTGTATTCTACTCACCCACCCCCAATGCAATATATGTCTGTAATCCACTCACCCCCCATGTAATATCGGTCTGTAATCCACTCACCCCCCATCCAACATCGGTCTGTAATCCACTCACCCCCCATGCAATATCGGTCTGTAATCCACTCACCCCCCATGCAATATCGGTCTGTAATCCACTCACCCCCCATGCAATATCTGTCTGTAATCCACTCATCCCACCCCCAGGCAGGGTCTGTTAGCAAGCCACACGCCCAAACCACGGGCAATATTAATCTGCGAGCCCCTGACCAAATCCACCATACAATATCTGTCTGCAACCCGCACCCACCCATCCAACCCACTCACCTCCCTCCGCCACCTCCTTGCATCCTCTTACGAAATGTTTTGTCTGTAACCCACTCACCCTCCCCACGCTCCCAGCCCGTCACCTCCTCCCACTTCCCAGACAATGTTTTGTCTGTAACCCACTCACCCTCTCCAAGCCCCCCGCCCGCCACGTCCTCCCACACCTCCCAGGCAATGTTTGTCCCTAACCCACTCACCCTCCCCACGCCCCCCGCCAGCCCGCCACCTCCTCCCACACCCCCCAGGCACTGTTTGTCTGTGAGCCACTCACCCATGCG
Source organism: Arenicola marina (assembly GCA_964019135.1). Taxonomy (NCBI): domain Eukaryota; kingdom Metazoa; phylum Annelida; class Polychaeta; family Arenicolidae; genus Arenicola; species Arenicola marina. The sequence continues at coordinate 1,443,961 of OZ025252.1, forward strand.
GACCGGGTAGCGGCCCGTCAGGAAGGCCGCTCGGCTGGGCGTACACACGGGGGCGGCCGTCAGATGGTGCGTCAGCTTCACCCCCTCACTGGCAAGCTGGTCCAAGTTGGGTGTCCGTATGGTGTCGTTGCCGAAGCAACCGACGTCCCCTATACCCAAGTCATCCGCCATAAAAAGCACTACATTCGGACGCCTCTGATCCTTGGAGTCCTTTCGAGATTCTGTTTTGGGGGGTCGGTGATCCGTCTCCCCGGATGAATAAGGCAGGGCGCCACCCAACAGACATGCCCATATAAGGACGACGTGCCCTCGAAGGTATCCTTTCAACTTCATCGCTGATTTAGATCTGAAATATAAATATATATCAGCAAATTCATTACTGACAGCCTGCATGTTAACAAATGACAAATGTCCATGGATTTGATATGAGTAATAATCACAAAATAATAAATACATGCCTTAATGAAAGGATAGCTAGCCTCCGTGGTTTTGAGCAGTGAACCAATGAAATTAATAGGCTTCCGCTATTGATAGCGCTACGTTATGTCGATCCACTTGGCTTGAATTCCTATGTTACAAACCGCGACGGAAATAGACCACATCCCAGATCAAGCTGACCTATGCCAGTGATAACAATGAATGAAGCATTACAGTGTTGTCTAGTGGGGTCTGTCCGCTGACTGTGACCGGAACGACCCGCAGCACTCGGCACACTGATATGTAACTACACCGAACAGCTGATAACAATCCGGGAGGTCGCACTGAAATCACTGTCCAACCGGCCAAGAAATCGATCTCAAAAGATCTCAATACGCGCGCTTACTTGCTGGAATAAGCTGTTACACCGAGTAATATGAAGAACTATTAGACGCAGCCACAACGTCCGGCGGTCGAGTCCGGACAAACCAGAAATACATCTATTTCGGAGGACGACACTCCTCGATGTTGGCGCGCAGCTCGCCAGTACACGTGCACCGAAACGGCTTCCCGAGGTCGAGTCGAAGTACTGGCGCACTAGTACATCGCAGCGAGAAGGGGACGAGACAGGACGTGTAAAACGAAATGCCACCTTATATGGAAGTATGGTGGACTCCGACAGTGAAGGTTCTTGAGATACCGACACGTAACGTTATAAAAAATTATACAAATACGTGATGAATTTTATATTTCCGATCCATGTTTGGTGGGTTGCAAGGGGTATTTGCGTTCCTCGGGATTGGGCTTTTCATTTCACCGTGAACTGGGAATGAGAAACATAATTCTTCGTGAATTGGGAATGGGGTAAGCTTATTAGCCGACCGCCGTGATCAAGGATTTTCATTAATCGTGAACTTTAATATTAAATAACCGTGAATCGGGAAATCGTCAATCTAGTATCGTGTATCTGTATCCGCCCTTCCACTACATGCAGATAGTTCTGCTTTTAATTCATCGTGACCTGGGAATATAGAAATGTATTCTTCGTGATCCGTAACCTTTTCGGTCTGCAGTCGCGGACACTACTTATCCCTCGACAACGGGGGCTCCCATGCCCCTCATGGCAATGATGTAATGCTCTAATGCTCGTAATACACAGGCTTATTGCTCCACCGGGCCGATACAATAGGCATGGACGTTGGGTGTGGCGGGTGGGGGGGGGGGGGGGGGTTTGGGGTGGGCGATGGCGGCGGAGGCGACTAAAAGCGGGACACGACATCTCTATCATTTTAAAGTTGTGTAGGCAAAAACACATATTCATATATAACAAACTGTACAAGGATTCAATGTGCAGATAACGTGTGATGACATCAAAGTAGGTGGCATGGCACAGGTCTACGGCCTTGCGCTGATGCCGGAACCGAGTCAAAGATCAAGATAACGTCACATACCGGAAACTACGTGTCATGGACACTGAACTAATTAGCTATGACCTAAGACAACTAAAGGGTATTCTAGGAGTCTACAAACAACGATGGCGTCGAGCAACAAACGGCTAATGTTTACGGTCAGCCTTGTCCACTACTTGTGACTCTTGTCCCCAAGTTGTAGTAAACGACTCATAAGAGATCATACAAACACTGATATTAGCTATCTTTAGCGCAATGTTAATCTTATAGGCCACGTTTGTTCACAACAACGTAACGAGGAACCTTCGAACACAGTGTAACGTGCCTCAGAAGCACCCCCCCCCCTTCCCCCGGCCCCTGCAATGGCTCGCACCCACGCGCTGTTGTCTCGCATTTCAACCCGATTGCCGATTATCAATTTAGCTGTTAAGGAGGCATCGATATTATTTATAAAAAGACTTATCATCGCTGTTTGCACCCTATAATCGCAAAAAGTTCATTGGCATTCATTAAGCTGCCGAAACCTTGCCATGGGTGCAGCAATTATCACGTGATCACTGCGGTATCAGGGTCACTCCGCACATCAACATGAAGTAGCCATGTAAGGATCGACATGGTGGTTCTGTCAGCAATCGTCCACAGCAGATTACGCATGATACGAGTTGTTATTGACTGAGATAAAAGATGAAAACTGTGAACGTTATAGCGACTTTCCCAATTCTTGGTCCCATCTACCTATGGTTAAGAAACAAAACTAAAAAATTCTGTGACCTTGACCTATGACCCACATACCCCGCTACCAAACTTGACCGAGACATGTCGGATACCTATCGATGGGTGAAGTTACACAACGAAATGTTGCGTTTTGCGACCTACAGAGCGCGCGCACACACACACAGACACACAGACAGACATACCAACGTCAGGGCCACAGAGGGCCTTTTTCGACACGGCGACACGGCGATTTTTAAAATCGACAACGCGACATTGGGGTTGTCTTAGAATCGACATGCGACATAAGATTTAGCGACACGCGACAGGGAACTTTTTTTTAAATCGACACGCGACAAGGACCTTTTCTTAAAATCGACACGCGACATGGACCTTTTCTTAAAATCGACACGCGACATGGCTACCCCCCCCCCTCAGGGGCCCTAACGTCGTGATAGATGCCGGCAAAATGGCAGATTTTTCGTCATAATAATCCATGCAGTTTCTACCATTGTGCACGGAAAAGCAATGACGCTGTTCTTTGGTCCAGATGATTGGCATGCGAACTACTTCACCCCGTTACGTGACCACGTGTATTAATAAGACACCCATGAACTGCCGAAGTGTTCAGTCTATAAAGCATTCTTGCTCTTATCGCTGGCACGTTTATCGTGTGCAGGATGAACACTGCCATAAGGATGTGCGTTATTGTGCTCTATGGAGAGCTTTGCGGCCAAACGACAGAACATCGATGTCATGATTGTGGCAGGGTGTTAAATAACACGAATTAAGTCGAAATACTTAAATTAAATCATGATAAATAAGTCCATCACCTTACTCAGAAAGACGGTCTACAGAACCGTGTGTTGTATCCACGCCAGGCGTTGGTATTGGACGCCACAAAGACAACTCTCCGCAACATAAAGTGATGTGTCATTGAAGTCAGTGTGCCACCATATTATCATATAATCATACGTTAAAGCCCGAACGTCCAGTGATATACAAGGGGCTACTCACTGGCTCCGTTGGTAAGTGGCTCAACTACAGATCGATAGGTAATGGGTTTCGAACCACGGCACGTGCGTCAACGGCTGTTTCTGCTTGAGATTCCATATAACCGTGGTATCATGAATTCGTATTGCATAATGGTATATCCTGACTTTGCTCATCGGAGTCTGAGAATTTGGCCATACGCCTACCATTGGATGCCGCCATATAACGGTTGCATTTCAGTGGCGGATCTAGGGGGTAGGGGTTAGGGGGGTTGCACCCCCCCCCCCCTTGGGCGCCAGAACATACAACATACATGTTAACATACATGTTAAAGTCCCAAGTCTTTAGAGAGCAACCCCCCCCCCCCCCCCCTTGGGAACCTGAACATACACTGTTAAAGTCGGGTTCTCGAAGCCCACCCCGCGCCGGTCGCAAGTTTTCAGAGAGCAACAGCCCCCTTGGGAACCTGAACATACACTGTTAAAGTCGGCTTCTCCGAGCACGCTCACCTCCCCCCCGCCCCCCCCCCCCTCCCCCGGTTGCAAGTTTTTCAGAGAGCACACTCCTCGGTCGGAAGTTTCAGAGAGCAACCCCCCCCCCCCCCTTGGCAAATTCCTAGATCCGCCCCTGCATTTGCAAGCAAAAAGACTCACTCTGACGTAGAGAGCGTGAGGGGTATGACTCACTATATAAATCAATAAAAATCCATGTCAATGGCCCGGGAGGTTTATGGGCTTAATTCAGCCTTCCCGTGCATAAAGTGGTCAAAAACATCAGCATTTCATCTTTATATGATACACGACGATCATTTTGCAAACAACGAACCCTTGCTGAACGCCACAACACGTGAACGCGAACCCCACGCGGCGTCTTATGGATAGCGCTAGCGACCGACGCCCATCCTTATCTCTCCACGAACCAAGTGGTATCTGCGTAAGCCAATGGAGTACTCAAGTCAATATGATAGAAGGTTACCCATAAAGATGGAGATAGACGCAAAATGAGTCTCCCACGCAACGACCGAGAAAAAACAATCGCACGTTATTCATTATGATAGCTCTCGAAGAACTGACCCGAAGGGACTATATTGGATAGCGCGGTCGGCTTTTTTGAGTTCTGCCAGGCCAGCAACAACTGGTTCTGGAGGTTTGGTTAAGTTTGACCTTGTACGTCTTGCTGAACGATATCGTCCCCTTTCCACCCCCTCTTGGGCGATTTTGATGACGCAACACGAGCGGACGTCCGGGAGAACATTTCACAAATATTAGCTTAGCATAGCCTTCTGTAGATGAGTTACATGGTTATTGCAACAACACAAACCGGGCAAGCCGCCCCAACCTTTGTGGTGACGTCAGCACATGATGGTAGCCTGCCTGAAAATAATCTCTGTAGCCTCGTGGCGACAACAGGAACCTTCCGTGACTATAAAGGATGAAACAGGCCCTAGATTAGGTGTCCGGGCCTGGATGCGAACCCAGTCATTAATAAATAGTAAGAAATAAAAACTATCTTCAAATAAAACCAACTAACTTCAAAATGAGTATGGTTTCCAGTTTCTTGATAAAGCTATGGAGAAATCTGGGAATTGTTTTTCTTTCAAGGTGAGTGAGTCAGTATCTTACTTGAATAAGACTATCGTTTGCACTTTCTTAAGGAAGAGAAGGTTAGGTAAAAATGCATAGAAAATATAATTATCACTATTCCTTTGTAGATGGTTCAACTCATGGATCTATGTTTGTGTACACCGAATATTTTTTTGTGGCTAATACTCTGCAGTTAGGTAGCATCTGCAGCCTATTGCGCTAACCACTACATGCACCATTATAGTATAAAGCACGTATCCCAGAGGGTCTTAAGCCTCTAGTTGATGGTTGTTATCACACCTCTACTGGCTTTATAACCAAGTCTTGTATTGACAGATGTTTTCTTTATGTCTTACATGGCCTTCTTCTTTATCACATCTAAACTAAAGTTATGTTTAGCTTGAGCTTGAACTAAAGTAACCTTGGCTACAATTGTATTCTGCAATGTTCTGTGAACAATAGTATTGTTAAACTTTTAGGAGGCTGTCACGCAAAATACCTGGTATCTTATATGGTCATTAAAGTATCCAAACTTGCAGATTACTCTTACCTAATTTAAGATTCCATTCAGTATTGTAGAAATGACATAAACATGATGAATGCATTATATAATCTGTTTCAGTATTAATTCTTTAAGAAATGTACTGGTATATCTATTTGAATTTAAGTGGTAAAAGACATCAACAATACTGACAGTTTGATGATGTGATATATATTAGAATGCAAGAATTGTCTTTATGCAAAGGCCTCAAAAAATGATTTCCACCTGAATTTGTTTGATATTTCTGGGAAAAAAAACTGCATAAACAGATGTATTCAATATAATATTAATGCTATAGGTACTACCTAACCGCAGGGTATTATTAGTTACCCCAAAGTAGTTGGCACCGATAAACAATATGGCACCAGCGGATTAGCTTATGATATAAAATTGTTAACACATGATTTTCTTCTAAATATTGTGAACAAAAGGTCCTTTTTAGGGTGGGTTTGTATTACATATTTTTGGGTGGGTAGTCTGCCTTAAAAAATACCTACCCCACCAGAACAATCTATCCTAGGCTAGACTCTGTTCCAGGAGTTTACATAGATTACAGCTAGTCTGTATTGCAGCGAGGCTAGCCATAGTTTTTATGCCAGCTTATTCAAGGCTATTGTATACTGATCAAGCCTGGGCCAGCGATCTAGGCTTCGGTTCTTGATGGATCATACACATTAGTCAATACAACTATATAAAGTCAAAGTCATAAATGCTGTAGATACACGTTTCGGCCCATATTTTCTGCGAATTTGCCTCGATCACTCTAAAAATCCCTGACGTGAGAAAGCAACACTAGACCATTTTAATGATACCAAACTTACCTTTGTAATGCGATGTTATCCTTTTTAATGACACAAAGAATATTTCTCCATGCTGACACTCCGTTGGCAGAAAACGCTCTGCCGCCAAAATACTAAGACACGCGTCATAAAATGATGGTTGCCATGGCGCCGAACATGCTTTGAACAATACATGCTCTATATTTATACCAGCCACTAGGATGCCATGGCAACTATAGAGCCTTTCATTATCTGTGATTTAGTCTAGTTGTGAAAGTGTGTCTGCTCCCAATGGAGTGTCAGCATGGAGAAATATTGTTTGTGTCTTAAAAAAGGATAACCTCGCAGTACAAACGTAAGTTCAGTATCATTAAAATGGTCTAGTGTTGCTTTCTCACGTCAGGGATTTTTGGAGTGATCGAGGCAAATTCGCAGAAAATATGGGCCGAAACGTGTGTCTACAGCATTTATGACTTTGACTTTAGTATATAGTGAAACGACTTTGTACATGTCAATGATTAGCCTGCCTAGAAAGCCTAGCATCATTTACCAGTAATATCTGTATGTAGACAACAATTAATACAATGTCTTGAATATGCTGTCCACAGAATCCAGGTGATCATGGTGATCTGTCACTGCACGTCAAAATGTATCAAGCATGTCAAGTTTAGCCTGAATGTTCAGACATTACAGTCTTGACACTTGTTCTTGTGATTGTAACAGTCACAAGAACAAGTGTCAAGACTGTAACGTCTGAACATTCAGGCTAGTCAGGTTAAGCTTACTGTACACAATGAAATTGTCACTGAACAGACTGACATGTTTCTTAAATTATCGCCCACCACAACACAAACTCAGAGCTCAACCCATACAAATAAACAAGTAAAAATTTATGTCACCTTGCATTTATATATATATATATGACTTACATCACAAAGTCATATCATTGACTGACGAGAAATGGAACTTACGCGTCCTAGTTTGCTTCGCAAACAAGCGGCAGCAAAGCAGAGCACTGCCAGCCTTCGGAACAAGACTCTGCGGAAAGAGACTTATTCGCTAGGTGGCGCTCCGTCCACCGGACAAAACCACTCTCTGCCTTCAAAACCATACTGTGTAGCGCCACCGTGCGGGGAGCTTGGGACAAAACGTGATATTTTTCGTTGGTGCGTAGGCCTCGTGTACAAAACTTTGCTCTCGGTCGCAGCTGGGCGCTATCTCGATGGTATACATGTGCCTAGCATTGGGCCTGTGTGGCTGACATTTTCGTTTCAGTGTATGAAAGTACAATTTACCGCCAGCTGGGCACAAGAGAGTCGGGCATTCATCTATTAACGGACCACACATGAACACCCCCTCCCCCCATACATTTATAGCATACACTAGGTCACAATTGCGGGGGGAGGGGGCACTATCATAGAAATCTGGTGCGGGGGGTTCCCTGGGTTCCCCATGTTACGTGATAGAGCTGACAATTCTGATGAAAATGATAGACTTGAACTGACACTTGAAACTTGCGACCGAAGGGGGGTTCGGGGGGGGGGGGGAGACTGATATAGAATCCATATAGATTGCGTCCATAGGAGGGGCCATTAAGGGGGTGGCGGGGGGGGGGGGGGTGTCGTGTTCCCAAGTCACGAAGTATACATTTCTTTATTCCCAGGTCACGATGAATTAAAACGAGATGTTCTCGTATACACTGGAAGAGGCGGACACATGATATAAATTGGCCATTTTCCAATTAGCGGTTATTTAATATTTTAAATTCCCAGTTCACGATTAATGAAAATCACAATCTAAACTGCCGGTCGGGTAGCATCCCGGGGGGGAAGACGGGGGGAGGCCTATACAAATCTCGTAAGGGGGTTCCGCGAGTGCCTTGATATGCCTAAGAGAGCAAATATTCGTGATGAAAGTGATACCCAGCGGACATTTATGATGAAAAACATATACCCCTATAAAGCGGATATTTTAAAACTTGCGACCCGGGGGGGAGGGGGGGGGGGCTCTGAGAATGTGCGTTCATAGAGAGGGTTGCCGCGAAAAAATACCCTGTGCAAGCGGATTTTGGCAGTAAAAAAAGGGGGCTTTACCGCGGAACCCCCCAAACATATAGCATATATGGGGTATGTAATTAAGTGAACCTCGCTCTTCGGCGGTCCTCGGCGCGATTTGCAGGAGGGAACGTAGATCTATATGCACTTTGGGTCTGCAGGGCATTTCTCTGGGTTTTTCTCTGGGTCTTATGTGGGCCTAAATTTGAAAAGGAGAAATTCAAGGTATATTTTAGATCTATATATATTTAAGCTTATAAACTTATATATTTTAAGGTATATTTAATAAGTCAAATTCCATTTTCATATGGTTTTGGGTTTTTGTAGATTATACACGCACACTGGCCTTTTTTCACACTATAGGCTATAATTTAATTTAATTGGTTTGCGTCGCGGCATTTGCGCTTATGGCTGAATAAGCCTATCTGTGACCGAGTCTAGGAGTTTAATGGTGACAGGATTTGGAGGACCTCGATCGTTTTATAAGTATATGAGAACACCTGTCTGTATCTAATGCAAGGTAAACGACTTCACCAGTCGTTTTCGTCCATAGATGATATGCATATGGCATTGCGTCGAGTGCGAGATGGGTTTATCTCAGCACAAGTCTCCAAAAGGATTTCGGAGATGCGTGCTGAGATAAACCCATCTCGCACGAGAAGCAATGCCATATGTATTTTCTCGCTCGAATAGAACTTCAAACGTCGCCATTAAGTCAACACGGAGATCTAACGATGACAATGATACTCACAACTGCACCTAAATATTTGGTCGAAATCATAACAGTGGCGCTCAGTAGCACCTGTAACTAAGTGTTGCGCGACGTGTTTCCTTGGAGATATGACGTCGTCAAAGTGATTACGCCTCTGCGGCGGAGATAGGTCTAACGAACATATTGTTTTAGGCAAAATGGTATCTATTTGTTAAATGAACCTTTTGTTTTCGTAAATTGTGGCTGTATTTCTATAGTTGGAGATTATATGATTCAGGCCTATAGCTATTAAGTTCGGTTGGTTTGTTGGAACTATTTATGTAAATATCAGTTACGCGCATTGACACCGCGGTAACCACTGAGTGACAAGATCTGTAACGTGAATGGCGGCAGCAAAACAACGCACGATTGGAAAACTAAAATGGATCTTACACAGTAAGTTTCAGCTTTTAAGCCGCCAAACTTCGCCACATAAACTAATTTGTCAAACTGTAACATAATATGATAAAATCTCAATTTCTGACACGTATACCGGGATGGGTTTTTCCCGGAACTGGTGTCAACATTGGCCACTGACAACAGAGTGCGAGAAATACCTTTAATTCCATCGTGACTAACGAGTTACGTGACGCCCAGGTGTTGCCGACAACGAAACACGTCACAATCACTGTTGTCTGGCATCAACTGTTGCTTGGCAACAACAAAAGAAAGTTACCTGCAATGGATACCACTATATATATAGTTCCGGTTATTTTATGCAGAACAAATGCTATGATGCTTTCCGCCTGGTTGTGACCTGTAAATGGTTAGCAATCAACATGGGTGCTTGTATCAGCACGGGAAAAGCCGGCCGGGTACAACAGGAGATTTTGTTTCCATGGGAGTTTGAGGAAGAGGACGTTGAATACTTGTCAGAATCGTCTTCAGACGAAGATGTCGTTGACGAGCAAGACACCCTTCCAGTCGATGCAGAACACCGTACCGGGCTGGAGCATTGCGTCGAGGCGGCAGATCACGTCATTCCTATAGAGGTGACTGCGTTAGCAAACGTCCAAACTCCCAAGAGTCGTCTGCGCGCCATGGTATGCCAGATGACGACATCCGAAAATTCAGCAACCGGAAATAAGTTCCAGCCCACGTCGCACAACACCAGCGACTCAACCGAAGCAGTACAGGAGTGTTTATCGTCGGAACCAAATGACGACATGATCCAATGTCCTTTCGAGACCGTGACGGATCCGATTCCAGAATATCGCTTTCACAAAAACGTTCGTGAGTTCCTCAAGGCGCGGGGATATCGGACGCGGTATGGTATGGTCATGGAGCCGCCGAGTCTGGCTCAAGGCTTCAAATCCATTCCCAGTTTCCTTGACTACAGAACAAATCATACGCAAAAGGTGATTTCAAGATTAGTAAAGATATTTACTTTGGGGATTGTTGAATCAATATAGTTGAATCATCCTGCGGTCTATATGTAGAAAGCTCTATCAAATTTCTTGGCGCAAAGTTTAATAATTGCGAATAATGTACAACTTTATAATGCATTTCATATAAAAGGTCCCATTGCTAATCATTGGCGAACCCAGCATGTTGAGAATATGGGGCGGGATCAGAAGCGCACTCGATTTTCTAGCATTATTGGTTCGGCGTTGTTTAACGGCGCTCTGCGCTTATAATTCCAATGTAGCCAGATAGGAGCATCCGTATCTCAATTGGTAGCGCACTAAACTTCATAACATATGGTAACCAATGAGTTACTGGCCTATATAATAATTTACAATAACTCACTGGCTTAGTGGAGACAATATGTGCACAAGGGTGGCCTAAAACAACAACTTAACTGTTCATTCATCCCTTATAATAGATCTATCTCAGGCCAATGACGACCAGCAGAGACGAACAATTCTGCAAGCACATTCCCGAATACAGTTACCTGTACCGCTCCGTGCGTTCCCTGTCGCTGCGCATCGTCTACACACCCATGGTCGACAACAGCGTCAAGATCTTACTGTACGAGAACTACCGCAACAGACGACAGGGTTCGCGCGGTGGCGGGAGACGCGACGCGAGCAGACGACTGGTCACGACACACGGCTGGTTTGTCCATGGCTACATGCAATTCATCATTTTACAAGGTGAGAACGTTTTCTTTCATCTAAATCTTCTTCTAAATTCGTTTTCCGAAACCCAAGTGGTTCAGGTTAAGACAGTTGATATATTGTGTCGCTTTGGAGCGAAAGTGGGAGAAATTAGTGCAACTAACATACTGGGCCTACATAAAAAGTAAAAGTAATCAAATTCATTATTGAATATCAGTAATCACGCTGTCATTCGTTGTCGACATAGGTGTGGATTTCTCCCTGTGTCTGACTAACAAGGAATCCAGCATGCAAGATGCAAGTGGTACCGACAGATTCGCCGTCATTGGCACCTACAAGCGCTTCCTGGACAGTCTCGGACTGACCCAGGATATTAGTCTGGAATGGGAAGCTCATGTGGTCGGCTTGTCCACCAACTAGCTACCCTCATTTGTGTTGTAGTATAACTCGGTGTCTGTATAACATGCAGATCAAAATCACGACTTGCGAAGAACATTTCTTGTGACGGCGGAGTACATTTTATGTAATTTTAATTGTATGTTACTTTTTAATTGTATGTAATTTTTATTTTATGTAATAAAAATGTTATCTAATTTTATGTTCTTTTAATTTTATGTATATTGATGTGATTCAAATTTTATGTATATTGATGTGATTCAAATTTTATGTAATTTTCAATTTAATGATGTCTAAATCAAAATATTTTCAAAACTAATGCATGTGACAATAAATGACATTCCGTGTGACACCGAAGACTATTTCGTGTACTAACGCACAGCATTTCTTGTACGAGAAACTGTCAAAACCCAACACTCCTGTCGGCAAAGAAAGTTTCGCGTGCCGGCGAAGAATGTTTCGGTGTGCAAAACGCTAAACTCAGACAAATCTACCCATGATTAACCACTGATTACGCAATTAATATGGGTGGACATACAAACAATATTGGAAACGGGTCACTAGTTATATCTATCACATAATTCAATTTTGTTTATAACCACCTCAGTCGCTTGTCGATGCTTATTACAAGGGGAATCATCTTTTCATAGTTGTTTTCCCAATCCAGCGCTCTTAAGCCATCGTAAACGAAATACAAGTCCCATTTGTACATTTGCTATTGTATTGTTCATGCCAATAAATGACGAATTTTATTTTTCTCAATCACAGATGTACTGAAGGCCACAACCGGCTAACTCACAGCGGTCTGTGCAAACACATAAGCATAGTTTCAACTCAGCACGAGGTCCTTTCATACGCTGTTGATTTGTTCTATTGTTGCAATACTATCCCAAATAGTTGTCTAATTCGGGCACGGTGAAGGCACAATAATGAATTATTTACTCCATTGACCACCATTATACAGCAAGCTTGTATTCTGCAATTAGGATATACTAAAGCTATTCAAACAGTATCGCGGCACTATGTACATTTTTAAACAAAAGCAATTATGATCTGATTACGGCATGAATAGCGTATTCTTTTCACTAAAATATTTTGTCCGAGGCCTGCTTAACTTTTGAAATGAACCAGATGACTACACACACGTCTGTTATGTATTATAAATAGTCCAACTTATCATCAGCTGTCAAGACAACTAAATTGTTCATGCCAATCAACATAACATCCAGAATGTTTTAATTGGCTGGAATATAGCTGTATAAGTAACGAAGTCTCATGTAGGAAAACTCTGAACAGTTCATCATTACGATAACAGTAATAACTAAAGTAGGATATTTCAGTTTCCACATATACACTTTTAAAACCAAACCATGCCACACTTCTTTGGAAGTTATTATAGTCTATGTAAACTGTCCTGCCCGCTCACCAATACTCAATCATTTACCATTGTAGTTTAATCGCAACAGCAGATCAAGTTCAGAGAAAGCGTATCAGAGAACCCCTGTTGAATCAAAGACAAAATCATGTGTAAATGCGAAAACGTAAACCAACGCAGAACAGACCCATTGCATTTGTATAGGCGATAAGCTCGATGAAAGAAGATAAATAACTGCAGGTCAGTATCTCTTATCCCTTAACCTACTAAAAGAGTCGGAATATATAACAACAAATCGTAACATCACGCAGCGTCCAAGTCTTTAACTCACGTACTCGATAACATTGACAATAAAAAATCAAATTTACATCAACGATATGGCTAAATATATTTTTAACAGAAGGACAAACGTACGTAGCATTTACATCGCGAGGATTTTTTGTATTAGCTCAACAACTCGACAAAAAAGACATTACCGTAACAAATCATATGCAGGTTTCAAAGATTCACTTATCGCAGCAAGTAAAGTGATCCATCAAAAGTATTAAGATAAGCCTAGTACAGATTGGACGTTATACAAGCATTGTTATGAATTTATGTACGAAGTAAAAAGCCCGGCGGGGGAAACCGCAATTGCATCCAACGTGGCATGACAAAGCCGCATAGATTAGCAAAGCAATACATATAGTGAAGCACACCGCCCTTTATCGCATCGATGAGAGCGAAGATACCGTTTACCGTTTAGTATAATACTACGAACTGCAATCTGCAATTCATGACTGCACCAGACGTCAATTAAGCCCAGTTCACATAGACATGTATATTGAATACAGACTGATATATATATATAGAGAAAATTCGCCCATCCGTACCCTGCTTATCCCGTTGCCCCTTCCCATTTGATTCAAGGACACCACTAGGCTGCTAATCGGCTATACTGACCAAACGCTACTTCCTCTCGTTTAAGACAGAACCTAGGCCACAAAGCATTTCATTAGTTGGTAGTGTCAATCAACATTAAAATATATTTTTAATATAATGTTTGGTAGACGTGAAACGAAGGAAAATGTGAGAGAAGTCAGACCCAAATGTGCATTAATACGTTTTTGGTCGAATCGGCCATCCGTTCCATCACACGCACTGGACCTTCGATTCCATGCAGTAGCAGATGTAACCAAGGCTACCACTATCAATGATCATTTTGGGTGAATCCGTTCCTAAGCGAAAAAAAAAAAGAATTCTGGGAGGCCAGTGCACCTTTAATTGATGCCAGCAAGCATGCATATGCATTCTGAGATAAAATAAAAGTGCGAATGGCCTGCCATAAGCTTAATAGTTAGATGGTCGCCCCGTAGTTTAGTCTTTAAATATGAACCATGAAATAAATATATATTAGTTAACGCCAATTTAAAGAACCTGACAAGCTACAATGAGGAGCTGCTGAAAAGGTCGACAATTTACGTTATAGGAACGAAAGGCTAACTTCTCTCTTCACATCCTCTGCTAGCAGAAAAGGCGTTATATCTTGTGGGTTCAACCTACAGTTCGACATGTAGGCCAAACAAACAAGATGGATAAAAATTCGCTTGGGTGGTTGGCTCACAAATTAGACGTGCGGATTCTAACTGATCGTACAACGATTCAAAGCCCACCATGATGAGTGTTTCCACGTAGGCCTAACATGGTGTGCGGTGCAGTTATAGCCCGTCCTATATTGTCTCGTCATCTGATGTTTGCATATTGAATGCAATGTCGATAACGTATTTAGATGGTTCCACTCGAAGGGCATTGCACCATGTACCAGAATAATTGCCTGGATACCAGAACGCTCAATTGCATATACAAAGCAAGAGGGGGATGTGCTAACAGCTGTCACCAGGCGGCGCTGCGGACAGACATCTAGAGTGCTATGGTGGCCTAGTATATGATCGGTTGAGGGGGATTTACCGACCATGCTCATCAGGTCGCCATATTGTATTTTAACAGGCCTATATAAATATGTTGTCCGCTTATTTACGGAACAGATATCAATGTGTGACTCATAGATCTGAGTCAATCATCTTACCCAGAGATCAATACACTATGCATGGCTCCATGGGTGAGGCCTGGTGCGTCGCCGTACCCATGCAGCTAGAGCAACGGCCAGGAAAACAAGGCGAAATGTCAATGGCGTTTACTACGCCATCTGGCTGACCTGCTTTTAGGGTTTTATTCTCTTTGGATCGAGTTTTAATCGTGAGACCCCTGGTACGATACTAAACTTCCCCAGGGCACCAACACTACGCTGAGAGGGGTGGGGGGGGGGGGTCGCCCTGGCCGAGAGATAGCTTACGCTACTGCAGACCGGCAACAGCCTAGGTTGCTATAATAACACCTCATTGTCCCAGACCATGGTGCATTTGATCAGATTCATCCCATGAGGTCTAAAACTTTATCCGCCTATGTGACACTGGGAGGCAACCTGGATTATGCGCATAAATGGCCTATAAATATTAACAAAAATTCATCGTCTCATACAGGCCATTACAAATGTGCTGTTGCCAGCGATTGTACCGCAAACTGAGGACTGTTAGTGCATCGTGTCCATGACTAGCGTAATGAATAATAAATAGCAGCGCGCAAGTGTTATACCGAATGGTATGACGCGATAGCCAAATAAACATAAACAAAAAAATTCAAATAAAATAGATATGACCAAGGAGCCCACTGAAAACGTTATAAAAGTAGACCGGTGTGATACAACGGGTAAAGCCAACGTATGTTTGACAAATATAATGACATAGCATTCAAGTGTTAAAACTGGTTTCACCGTATTATTGTACGTTGGCTATTTCTGATCAAACATCATTTGTCGTCGGGAATCTTTGTCCACATATGTCCATATCTTATTAGTTTGGGGATTACAAACAGCTTACTACAGCTTCAAGACATGTAGCACTGCTGGCTTGTTTCAATCAGTTCTTCATCGTACAGCTCCTGGTAGCTCTGAGCGCGCTTCACACTGCAGGCACTTTCTATTTTACACTCCTCGCCGTGGTCGACATGGTTGTTACCGTCGTGGTCAACATGGTTGTTGTTGTTTTTCTGGTTCATGCTTGCGTCCCCCACATCCCATCGGTCCGGTGGCACCGCCTGACGGAAGTCCCCTTCATCAAACGACGCGAACGCCGGATCCTCTCGCGACTGCTGGGCGAGTTTGTCGTGCAGCTCCTTCAACAGCTGCGGGTCGATCGTGTCCAAGGAATCTCCGCGCGTGTAAAACTTACTGTTCTTGTCGCTCATCATGGCTTCCAACATCTCAAAGACCTTGTCTTCCCGCTCGGCATCGATCGTGGAGAACCTACCGAAGCTGAACTCCTGTCGCAGGAGCATGTTTCTGTCCTTGCGTGGGGCGAGGTCCTCCGGCTCAGCCTCCCAGGCGGAAGAAACTTCCTCTATGGCCGCTAGACCGTTGTTCTGGATGGCGATGTCCGGCGTGGAGATGCACATGGGGCTGCAGTCGTCCCCAGACCTGGTGGAGGGGGAGGACTCTGGGGATGAGTCATCATCCAGGGAGGGGAGGGACGTCGCTAGGTGTCTCCTGGGCGGCACGGGGGCCATCGGGAGCGGAAAGGCGCTGGGGCGCTCCGGGGATGCCGAGGAGTGGTTGCTATGGCGAGGGGAGCCGAAGATCGGGGAGGTGCCGTTGGAGAGGAGCTTGGCGGTGGAGGAGGAGACTCGGGAGGCGACCGACGATGACCGGGACAGCGTAGGGGAGGGGATGGAAGGCGTGGGGGTAATGCTGCAAGGCATGAGCACTTCGGCCATGACCGGATCCCAGAAGAAGACGTCTTCCGGATTTACCCATCGGGCCGTATTGACACTCTCCACCTCTAGCTTGGAGCACACCAGGGGGCGCACTTCAGTCAGCTTCAGGGGCTTCGAACAGATGAACATGTCGCACATCCGCATCTTGCGCCGAGCCTTGATGGGCGTGTAGCCATAGCAACGCAACGCCGGACCCTCCACTTGGGCTTTTATCTCATCCAAGGACATCCGAAACGTCCCTCCAATGATTACCGGCATATCTTCGGCGTCGGATAAATTATTAGCGTAATTGATGACTTTTTTCAAATGGCCGGCGTTTTTCACTTTCGTTTGGCGTTCATCCGTTACCCAAGAAATGGCGATGAATTCGGTCCAGGGTCTCTGCGTGTAGCGCAGTTTACTGACGACATAGTTACCGTCGGGTAAATAGTGATGAGGCATCTGGCCCCTCAGGTGAAGATCGCGCAGGAAGTGACGATATTGCCGCTCATCGCATGCCCGAAACACCTTCCGGTTGTAGCAGATGAAAGCTTTGTTTCCACCGACGTACTCAAAATTCTTCGGCAGTGACGGTTTGAAATTGATCTGTTGGCCAAAGAACAAACCCACTTCCTTTTCTTCTAAGATGGCTTTGATGACGTCCTGACCGAATCGTCGGATTTCCCGGCCCGTAAACCGGCCGGCCATGTTCATCGTCACGAGGTTAGTTCTAGCGAAGTCCACCGCCAGATCTTCAACGTCCAGAGCCGGCATCTTGCAAGCGTCACCTGAAAGAGAAGTCATCTAGGTAATGACAGGCCAATACCTAGCCAATAACAAGATATAGAAAACTGAGGCTAAGAGGAACAAGTTCGTGATTACTCGGGAACAGAACATCTTACTACCAGAGCAGCATTATATCATTTGTCTCCTCTATGTGATTTGATTCTGTGTATTTATTTAATCTAAGAGATTTAAAGAGATATTATTAAATCTTAGTTGCTAAATCTCTGTATCATCTTCAGTATTGTCTACATATCATTTGTTGTACTTGTTGCCGGGTAGTCTAAACGTTTTTTGCGTTTTTTTTTTTTTTTAGGTTTATTATGTGCGGGGCTCGCGGGAGTGTGCCAGATTCCGGTGATACTCAGACCGTTTCGTCCTGGAATAATTTAGTACCTATACTTTTGGAGGCAGTTTATATGCGTTGGTATACCTTGCGTATGAATGTGCTATTTAATGCAAATATATGATATTGCGTTGAGGCCTCTTTTTTAGTGATGTTGGCGCAACGTGCACGTTACAAGAACAGGTAGAACCTCTGCACAAATTCCAAGGAGCATAGTACAAAACACATTCATGCGCAAAATTCGTATCCACTCCAGACTTTCCAAGTTTAAATGTACAGCTGCGGGAAGGTTGTATGACCTGGAGTAGAAGCTTGATAAATAAAGGCTGCTAATTGTCACACCCTTCGGTGATACGTTGAATATAACCTGGAAAGGGATGGAGGGTTGCGACCGCAGGGAGGGGGGCTATCTAGAAAAACATTGTGACCGGGGGGGCGGAGGGTGGCCGGGTGGAGGGTGAAAATAACCGCGTGTCCACCAAACCGGGGGGGTGGACATGTTTTCGCATTTAACAGTCCTTAACACCCCTAACCCCCCAAGCGGGGTGGGGGGGGGGTGCACCTCAACTACCCCCCCCCCCTCCCCCAACCCTGCAACTCAAGGCTATATTCTTACCCAAATATAAATATAGGTCAGACGGACTCGTCAAAGAGCATACCGCCTTCGTTAGCACCCTTTTGGAAATGGGAAGAGGGGCGGGGCGGGTGCTTGGCCAATCGCATTCCCGTTACCAATGAACGTCAGCTCCCCTCCCTCCCTCCCTCTAATCCCCCGCTCATTTTCCTTAGAAGGACACACCCCAATCATAACACTTTTGCATTTCTTCTTAACTTCGTCGAGACTTGATTATGATCAACCCAATTAGAAACAGTCAGATGCTCCCAGGTTACCATGGCGACGGGGCCTGACACACCATGATTACCCAATTATAAACGATGAAACTAATTTAGGCAATCAGATCGTCATCACGTGGGTTACCATGGCTATATATACTTGCCAAATCGGCGATTCAAGGCGTTGCGGAGGAAGTAAAGCATTGTGTCCCTGTCTCGCACGCCCTGGCACATGGCCACCGGCAACTGAACAGGACTGATCGATAAGACAGCCACAAGTTACACCTGCGCCAAATCACCTAACAGATCCCTAACAGGTTGCCATGGCGACACGACACGCCTGCCTTTGATTTGAGAGATAATGAGACGCTTATATCGATCTTCAACGCAACACGTTTTTTTCTTCGCCTCTTATATGGGTTCTGTATGAATTCATGTCGTTGTGGTCGAGTTATGAAATGGCACACGGAGAATGAAGGAAGACAGAAGCACGACATGTCCACTCTGACCGGTTATATAGATACGACTTTCCAGTCATATGCCACAAATTATCTACGGTAATTTTCCGCAATTTAGAACAGAGCTTATCAAGCATCCATTGAATTGGTCCAGCTTTATGCATATTACCGTTACTGGCGGATCCAGGGGGTGGCTGAAGCAAGGGAAGGGTGGATTCATGGATCGTTGTCATTCCCGAACAAATTGGATACTGATAAAAATCAGTATAACCTTAGTTTACGCAAGCAAGGGTGACACACAAGTTTTTAATTTAAATTTTAACTCTGTGATGCTAGGGACATTTACAATCGCGAAAATGAGAATACTCGGTGTTAGTTTAATCGATCAGCCCTCGATCCATCGACCTCCTTAGTTCGTTTTCGTGACTGTAACAGTGCAACTGTTGCTGGGCGTAAGGGAGTCCACCCCCCACCCCCCCCTCGTCGTGAGGCCCTGTAATTAGTTTATTTTTGGTTAACAGACGCTGTTACATACGCGGATCCAGGACATAAAGAAAGCAGGGTGGAAGGGGAAGGGGCAGTAAACTCCCTATAAACTGATTCTATTAAAAGGGTAAATTTATTGATTTTTGTCAATTCATTTGACTCACGAATACTTTGCCGCAAAAATTTCACGAGTCTGAAAGTTGTTTTTGAAAGGCACCACCCAGGGTCCTTTGACCTTGACCCTGGCCATTTCAACCAGCCTCCCAATTGCGCCAGTATATTCGATTATCTTTTGATCTGTTAGAAGTTCAGACCAAAGTTAAGAAACCGTATCTGTGACATCCATCACGCTGACCTCTCGGGCATCAGGGTGGAGTGATGTATATGCCTTAGGCAGCCTGATAACTGACAGCTTGGCGGGCCGGTGTAGCATGATAACCTGTCCGCCGTGATAAAGTGTCCGGCTGACGTGTGCGCATGCGCAGCGAATGGGGTTCCTATGTAAATACCACATGTATGTTAGGTTTAGGGTAAGGTTAGTATTAGGTTAGGGCCTGGGTTAGGGTTAGGGTTAGGATTAGGGCTCTGGTTAGGGTTAGTGGTATGAAAGAAGCGTGGCCGGACAGGTTATCATGGCCGGACAGGTTATTATGTTACACCGGACGTGATTGATACACACCCATAATTAGTTTCATTCTCTGGAGACAAAAAAACCACGGCACAGGGTTTGCACTTGGCTACTTTTTATCGACTGTGAAAACAGATCATAGGTCGCCGTCTTGTAGACAATGCTGGCTGGTGTCAGGTAGGCGATGTCCGACACAGGGGCGTGTGCAGAAATTATTGAAAGGGGGGGCACAAAAGGGGGCGGGCACAAAACATAAAGAAATCGTTTAAAAGCCTGAAACATAGGTGACCGTGAGGCACATAATCTGAAAGGGGGGGGGGGGGGGTGTAATGTATGTCTTAGGGTCTGAAAGCGAAAGGGGGAGGGCACATAATTAGAAAAGGACTCCCCCCCGCCCCCCGGACACGCCCATGCGACACATCCAATCCCTGAGGCGCCAGGAGTTGGAGACTCCCATTGGCCGCCATATCTCATGCTTCATCATTACACAGAATTAAAGGTTGAGTTCTCAGCGATATCAGACAGATATACATACATTAACGATCGATATATCACCCGACGACTTATAATAGATCAGTGGAATCAATAAATACGGTACAGGCCTGCGATATATTGCCGGGAACGTGTACCTCGGAAATTACACATGAGGGTCGATGCGTTATAATCTGATAATGAATATATTTTAATTTGACTTTTGATTATAAATGAAGCATCTAATACTTATCGCGTCTTTTCATAGCCGATTTTTGTTAAAAAGGCCGGCACGGCTTTAATCTGAGTAGTGACGTAACCTGTACAGGGCTGACCACCATATGTTGTCTGCTGGAGCCGAGTGCTGGGCGGGGCCAGCCAACCGGCGGATTCTTACCTTATAAGGCCCACTTCAAATCCCGAAGGGGAAGTATTGGGAGATGTGCCACGTGATATCCCTTTCAGTGCGGATTATATGTTAATCCGGGGCTTTGGCTTTGCTTCTGTCGTGTAGTAACTACAAAGATAGGCGCGACATTGGCATTGAACACATATTGCAGTGAAATCTTCAAGCTGCAGACTACGACCGCCACCGCCTGATGTTGTCTCTCTATCGATGCAGCAAGCAGCCGGGCCGGTAGAAAATACACTCCGCGGCAAAAGTCAAGCACCTTTGTGCACAGCGTGGGCGAGTAGTACGTACCAACCACATCCATCTTTTAGCGAGAATAGACTATATACAGAAAGATGGCAAGGACATCTTCATATGTGGCCTTTTAATAACATGTAAGAGATAGATCTATACATACATTTCCATGGGGGCAAATATTTTAATTCTGTATTTAACTCTGAGGCCTATTGTGGCATATACATACTGAATAAGGGTATTTTTATGGTCGCAGACCCGTGCACACTTCTGTATCTTTACATATGTAAAACATCTGTACAAAATCCAAAATTACCAAAATTAGTCTTAGCAGATTAGTGGTTGATATTATTGTGGTGAGACGGTCCTGCCTGATATGTAGCTATATATATAAGAGCCTTGCACAAAGCCAGCAATGAACCCCTAAAACCATAACGTCCTAGTCGCTAATTGTATCCCCACTTTGTATTTACCACTGTCATGGCAACTGACATCTTCTCGTTTATTTCTGCAGTACCATAACAGCTATAGCTGCCCCCCCCCCCACTCACAATTATTGTGTGTGTGACATTACCACAGCAATCCCCCCCACCCCACCCCCTCGTGTATTACGTAATCCCAGTACCGTAGTAAACATGTCTTCCATTCTCTTACCATGATACGTCTACAATAACAACCCTGTTTGTACCCAGGCCATTGTGTCAGCCACCGCTACCATTTATCACAACCACGCACATGGCCCGTTGGCTTGCAAGTCGCGTTCCTTGCCTTTTGGCTAGCACTATCCTGGTGACAGGGCGGCAGAGCCACCAGACCCGCCCGCCGGGCAACAGGTGCAGTCAGGGCGCCGACGTCTGCATGTGCCAACCCAACCGCACCCCCGTCCCCTTCGCATCAGCCCACCTACCCTTTACCGCACCTCCCCCCTCCCCCTCCCCCCGCCTCCGTCCCAACCACACACTGCCGCTCACTCCCATACCAAATGCCGATATGTGGCATAGCCAGCAGGTAACACCAACGTCTTACATCATACCTTTCCCATTTTGTTCAAAGGGCAATATTACGTTTTTCGTTTCTTTTGTGTATTACGAGTACGAAATAAATAAATAAAATAAATAAAAATAACATGTAATGTCATCGTTTAAATGATGGCTGGTTTAATGGTCTATAAATGCGGTAACCGTTGGTTGCTAACATCTGAGATTACCCAATGTAGGGGGGAGGACCCCCTTGGAATCGCGAATCCCCAAGAATTAGGGAGAGTAATATCGAATCCCGAAGAATTAGGGTGAGTAATATCGAATCCCGAAGAATTAGGGAGAGTAATATCGAATCCCCAAGAATTAGGGAGAGTAATATCGAATCCCCAAGAATTAGGGAGAGTAATATCGAATCCCGAAGAATTAGGGAGAGTAATATCGAATCCCCAAGAATTAGGGTGAGTAATATCGAATCCCCAAGAATTAGGGAGAGTAATATCGAATTCCGAAGAATTAGAGAGAGTAATATCGAATCCCCAAGAATTAGGGAGAGTAATATCGAATCCCGAAGAATTAGAGAGAGTAATATCGAATCCCCAAGAATTAGGGAGAGTAATATCGAATCCCCAAGAATTAGGGTGAGTAATATCGAATCCCCAAGAATTAGGGTGAGTAATATCGAATCCCCAAGAATTAGGGTGAGTAATATCGAATGCCCAAGAATTAGGGTGAGTAATATCGAATCCCCAAGAATTAGGGTGAGTAATATCGAATCCCCAAGAATTAGGGTGAGTAATATCGAATCCCGAAGAATTAGAGAGAGTAATATCGAATCCCCGAGAATTAGGGTGAGTAATATCGAATCCCGAAGAATTAGGGAGAGTAATATCGAATCCCCAAGAATTAGGGAGAGTAATATCGAATCCCCAAGAATTAGGGAGAGTAATATCGAATCCCGAAGAATTAGGGTGAGTAATATCGAATCCCCAAGAATTAGGGAGAGTGATATCGAATCCCCAAGAATTAGGGAGAGTAATATCGAATCTCCAAGAATTAGGGAGAGTAATATCGAATCCCGAAGAATTAGGGTGAGTAATATCGAATCCCCAAGAATTAGGGAGAGTAATATCGAATCCCCAAGAATTAGGGAGAGTAATATCGAATCCCCAAGAATTAGGGAGAGTAATATCGAATCCCCAAGAATTAGGGTGAGTAATATCGAATCCCCAAGAATTAGGGAGAGTAATATCGAATGCCCAAGAATTAGGGAGAGTAATATCGAATCCCCAAGAATTAGGGTGAGTAATATCGAATGCCCAAGAATTAGGGTGAGTAATATCGAATCCCCAAGAATTAGGGTGAGTAATATCGAATCCCCAAGAATTAGGGTGAGTAATATCGAATCCCCAAGAATTAGGGAGAGTAATATCGAATCCCGAAGAATTAGGGTGAGTAATATCGAATCCCCAAGAATTAGGGAGAGTAATATCGAATCCCGAAGAATTAGGGTGAGTAATATCGAATCCCGAAGAATTAGGGAGAGTAATATCGAATGCCCAAGAATTAGGGAGAGTAATATCGAATGCCCAAGAATTAGGGTGAGTAATATCGAATCCCGAAGAATTAGGGTGGGTAATATCGAATCCCCAAGAATTAGGGTGAGTAATATCGAATCCCGAAGAATTAGGGTGAGTAATATCGAATCCCCAAGAATTAGGGTGAGTAATATCGAATGCCCAAGAATTAGGGTGAGTAATATCGAATCCCAAAGAATTAGGGTGAGTAATATCGAATCCCGAAGAATTAGGGTGAGTAATATCGAATGCCCAAGAATTAGGGTGAGTAATATCGAATCCCGAAGAATTAGGGTGAGTAATATCGAATCCCCAAGATTTAGGGTGAGTAATATCGAATGCCCAAGAATTAGGGAGAGTAATATCGAATCCCCAAGAATTAGGGAGAGTAATATCGAATCCCCAAGAATTAGGGAGAGTAATATCGAATCCCCAAGAATTAGGGAGAGTAATATCGAATCCCGAAGAATTAGGGTGAGTAATATCGAATCCCGAAGAATTAGGGAGAGTAATATCGAATGCCCAAGAAATAGGGAGAGTAATATCGAATGCCCAAGAATTAGGGTGAGTAATATCGAATCCCGAAGAATTAGGGAGAGTAATATCGAATGCCCAAGAATTAGGGAGAGTAATATCGAATGCCCAAGAATTAGGGAGAGTAATATCGAATCCCCAAGAATTAGGGTGGGTAATATCGAATCCCCAAGAATTAGGGTGAGTAATATCGAATCCCCAAGAATTAGGGTGAGTAATATCGAATCTCCAAGAATTAGGGTGAGTAATATCGAATCCCCAAGAATTAGGGAGAGTAATATCGAATCCCCAAGAATTAGGGTGAGTAATATCGAATCCCCAAGATTTAGGGTGAGTAATATCGAATGCCCAAGAATTAGGGAGAGTAATATGGAATCCCCAAGAATTAGGGTGGGTAATATCGAATCCCCAAGAATTAGGGAGAGTAATATCGAATCCCCAAGAATTAGGGTGGGTAATATCGAATCCCAAAGAATTAGGGTGAGTAATATCGAATCCCCAAGAATTAGGGAGAGTAATATCGAATCCCCAAGAATTAGGGTGAGTAATATCGAATCCCCAAGATTTAGGGTGAGTAATATCGAATGCCCAAGAATTAGGGTGAGTAATATCGAATCCCCAAGAATTAGGGTGAGTAATATCGAATCCCCAAGAATTAGGGAGAGTAATATCGAATCCCCAAGAATTAGGGAGAGTAATATCGAATCCCCAAGAATTAGGGTGAGTAATATCGAATGCCCAAGAATTAGGGAGAGTAATATCGAATCCCCAAGAATTAGGGAGAGTAATATCGAATCCCCAAGATTTAGGGTGAGTAATATCGAATCCCCAAGAATTAGGGTGAGTAATATCGAATCCCCAAGATTTAGGGTGAGTAATATCGAATGCCCAAGAATTAGGGTGAGTAATATCGAATCCCCAAGAATTAGGGAGAGTAATATCGAATCCCCAAGAATTAGGGTGAGTAATATCGAATGCCCAAGAATTAGGGTGAGTAATATCGAATCCCCAAGATTTAGGGTGAGTAATATCGAATCCCCAAGATTTAGGGTGAGTAATATCGAATGCCCAAGAATTAGGGTGAGTAATATCGAATCCCCAAGAATTAGGGTGAGTAATATCGAATGCCCAAGAATTAGGGTGAGTAATATCGAATCCCCAAGAATTAGGGTGAGTAATATCGAATCCCCAAGAATTAGGGAGAGTAATATCGAATCCCGAAGAATTAGGGAGAGTAATATCGAATGCCCAAGAATTAGGGAGAGTAATATCGAATGCCCAAGAATTAGGGAGAGTAATATCGAATCCCCAAGAATTAGGGTGGGTAATATCGAATCCCCAAGAATTAGTGTGAGTAATATCGAATCCCCAAGAATTAGGGTGAGTAATATCGAATCCCCAAGAATTAGGGTGAGTAATATCGAATCCCCAAGAATTAGGGAGAGTAATATCGAATCCCCAAGAATTAGGGTGAGTAATATCGAATCCCCAAGATTTAGGGTGAGTAATATCGAATGCCCAAGAATTAGGGAGAGTAATATCGAATCCCCAAGAATTAGGGTGGGTAATATCGAATCCCCAAGAATTAGGGAGAGTAATATCGAATCCCCAAGAATTAGGGTGGGTAATATCGAATCCCCAAGAATTAGGGTGAGTAATATCGAATCCCCAAGAATTAGGGAGAGTAATACCGAATCCCCAAGAATTAGGGTGAGTAATATCGAATCCCCAAGATTTAGGGTGAGTAATATCGAATGCCCAAGAATTAGGGTGAGTAATATCGAATCCCCAAGAATTAGGGTGAGTAATATCGAATCCCCAAGAATTAGGGAGAGTAATATCGAATCCCCAAGAATTAGGGAGAGTAATATCGAATCCCCAAGAATTAGGGTGAGTAATATCGAATGCCCAAGAATTAGGGAGAGTAATATCGAATCCCCAAGAATTAGGGAGAGTAATATCGAATCCCCAAGATTTAGGGTGAGTAATATCGAATGCCCAAGAATTAGGGTGAGTAATATCGAATCCCCAAGATTTAGGGTGAGTAATATCGAATGCCCAAGAATTAGGGTGAGTAATATCGAATCCCCAAGAATTAGGGAGAGTAATATCGAATCCCCAAGAATTAAGGAGAGTAATAT
Source organism: Arenicola marina (assembly GCA_964019135.1). NCBI lineage: Eukaryota > Metazoa > Annelida > Polychaeta > Arenicolidae > Arenicola > Arenicola marina. Next base: position 1,470,697 of record OZ025252.1, read on the forward strand.
CGAATCCCCAAGATTTAGGGTGAGTAATATCGAATGCCCAAGAATTAGGGTGAGTAATATCGAATCCCCAAGATTTAGGGTGAGTAATATCGAATCCCCAAGATTTAGGGTGAGTAATATCGAATGCCCAAGAATTAGGGTGAGTAATATCGAATGCCCAAGAATTAGGGTGAGTAATATCGAATCCCCAAGAATTAGGGTGAGTAATATCGAATCCTCAAGAATTAGGGTGAGTAATATCGAATGCCCAAGAATTAGGGTGAGTAATATCGAATCCCCAAGAATTAGGGTGAGTAATATCGAATCCCCAAGAATTAGGGAGAGTAATATCGAATCCCCAAGAATTAGGGAGAGTAATATCGAATCCCCAAGAATTAGGGAGGGTAATATCGAATCCCCAAGAATTAGGGAGAGTAATATCGAATCCCCAAGAATTAGGGAGAGTAATATCGAATCCCCAAGAATTAGGGTGAGTAATATCGAATCCCCAAGAATTAGGGTGAGTAATATCGAATCCCCAAGAATTAGGGTGAGTAATATCGAATCCCCAAGAATTAGGGAGAGTAATATCGAATCCCCAAGAATTAGGGTGAGTAATATCGAATCCCCAAGAATTAGGGAGAGTAATATCGAATCCCCAAGAATTAGGGAGAGTAATATCGAATCCCCAAGAATTAGGGTGAGTAATATCGAATCCCCAAGATTTAGGGTGAGTAATATCGAATGCCCAAGAATTAGGGTGAGTAATATCGAATCCCCAAGAATTAGGGAGAGTAATATCGAATCCCCAAGAATTAGGGAGAGTAATATCGAATCCCCAAGATTTAGGGTGAGTAATATCGAATGCCCAAGAATTAGGGTGAGTAATATCGAATCCCCAAGATTTAGGGTGAGTAATATCGAATCCCCAAGATTTAGGGTGAGTAATATCGAATGCCCAAGAATTAGGGTGAGTAATATCGAATGCCCAAGAATTAGGGTGAGTAATATCGAATCCCCAAGAATTAGGGTGAGTAATATCGAATCCCCAAGAATTAGGGTGAGTAATATCGAATGCCCAAGAATTAGGGTGAGTAATATCGAATCCCCAAGAATTAGGGTGAGTAATATCGAATCCCCAAGAATTAGGGAGAGTAATATCGAATCCCCAAGAATTAGGGGGAGTAATATCGAATCCCCAAGAATTAGGGAGGGTAATATCGAATGCCCAAGAATTAGGGAGTGTAATATCGAATCCCCAAGAATTAGGGAGAGTAATATCGAATCCCCAAGAATTAGGGTGAGTAATATCGAATGCCCAAGAATTAGGGTGAGTAATATCGAATCCCCAAGAATTAGGGTGAGTAATATCGAATCCCCAAGAATTAGGGAGAGTAATATCGAATCCCCAAGAATTAGGGTGAGTAATATCGAATCCCCAAGAATTAGGGAGAGTAATATCGAATCCCCAAGAATTAGGGAGAGTAATATCGAATCCCCAAGAATTAGGGTGAGTAATATCGAATCCCCAAGATTTAGGGTGAGTAATATCGAATGCCCAAGAATTAGGGTGAGTAATATCGAATCCCCAAGATTTAGGGTGAGTAATATCGAATCCCCAAGAATTAGGGAGAGTAATATCGAATCCCCAAAAATTAGGGAGAGTAATATCGAATCCCCAAGAATTAGGGAGAGTAATATCGAATCCCCAAGAATTAGGGTGAGTAATATCGAATCCCCAAGATTTAGGGTGAGTAATATCGAATGCCCAAGAATTAGGGTGAGTAATATCGAATGCCCAAGAATTAGGGTGAGTAATATCGAATGCCCAAGAATTAGGGTGAGTAATATCGAATCCCCCAGAATTAGGGTGAGTAATATCGAATCCCCAAGAATTAGGGAGAGTAATATCGAATCCCCAAGAATTAGGGTGAGTAATATCGAATCCCCAAGATTTAGGGTGAGTAATATCGAATGCCCAAGAATTAGGGTGAGTAATATCGAATCCCCAAGAATTAGGGTGAGTAATATCGAATCCCCAAGAATTAGGGAGAGTAATATCGAATCCCCAAGAATTAGGGAGAGTAATATCGAATGCCCAAGAATTAGGGTGAGTAATATCGAATCCCCAAGATTTAGGGTGAGTAATATCGAATCCCCAAGAATTAGGGTGAGTAATATCGAATCCCCAAGAATTAGGGTGAGTAATATCGAATCCCCAAGATTGAGGGTGAGTAATATCGAATGCCCAAGATTTAGGGTGAGTAATATCGAATGCCCAAGAATTAGGGTGAGTAATATCGAATCCCCGAGAATTAGGGTGAGTAATATCGAATCCCCAAGAATTAGGGAGAGTAATATCGAATCCCCAAGAATTAGGGAGAGTAATATCGAATCCCCAAGAATTAGGGTGAGTAATATCGAATGCCCAAGAATTAGGGAGAGTAATATCGAATCCCCAAGATTTAGGGTGAGTAATATCGAATGCCCAAGAATTAGGGTGAGTAATATCGAATCCCCAAGAATTAGGGTGAGTAATATCGAATCCCCAAGAATTAGGGTGAGTAATATCGAATCCCCAAGATTTATGGTGAGTAATATCGAATCCCCAAGAATTAGGGAGAGTAATATCGAATCCCCAAGAATTAGGGAGAGTAATATCGAATCCCCAAGAATTAGGGTGAGTAATATCGAATCCCCAAGAATTAGGGAGAGTAATATCGAATCCCCAAGAATTAGGGTGAGTAATATCGAATCCCCAAGATTTAGGGAGAGTAATATCGAATCCCCAAGATTTAGGGTGAGTAATATCGAATGCCCAAGAATTAGGGTGAGTAATATCGAATCCCCAAGATTTAGGGTGAGTAATATCGAATCCCCAAGATTTAGGGTGAGTAATATCGAATGCCCAAGAATTAGGGTGAGTAATATCGAATGCCCAAGAATTAGGGTGGGTAATATCGAATCCCCAAGAATTAGGGTGAGTAATATCGAATCCCCAAGAATTAGGGTGAGTAATATCGAATGCCCAAGAATTAGGGTGAGTAATATCGAATCCCCAAGAATTAGGGTGAGTAATATCGAATCCCCAAGAATTAGGGAGAGTAATATCGAATCCCCAAGAATTAGGGGGAGTAATATCGAATCCCCAAGAATTAGGGAGGGTAATATCGAATGCCCAAGAATTAGGGAGTGTAATATCGAATCCCCAAGAATTAGGGAGAGTAATATCGAATCCCCAAGAATTAGGGTGAGTAATATCGAATGCCCAAGAATTAGGGTGAGTAATATCGAATCCCCAAGAATTAGGGTGAGTAATATCGAATCCCCAAGAATTAGGGAGAGTAATATCGAATCCCCAAGAATTAGGGTGAGTAATATCGAATCCCCAAGAATTAGGGTGAGTAATATCGAATGCCCAAGAATTAGGGTGAGTAATATCGAATCCCCAAGAATTAGGGAGAGTAATATCGAATCCCCAAGAATTAGGGTGAGTAATATCGAATCCCCAAGAATTAGGGAGAGTAATATCGAATCCCCAAGAATTAGGGAGAGTAATATCGATTCCCCAAGAATTAGGGAGAGTAATATCGAATGCCCAAGAATTAGGGTGAGTAATATCGAATCCCCAAGATTTAGGGTGAGTAATATCGAATGCCCAAGAATTAGGGTGAGTAATATCGAATCCCCAAGATTTAGGGTGAGTAATATCGAATCCCCAAGAATTAGGGAGAGTAATATCGAATCCCCAAAAATTAGGGAGAGTAATATCGAATCCCCAAGAATTAGGGAGAGTAATATCGAATCCCCAAGAATTAGGGTGAGTAATATCGAATCCCCAAGATTTAGGGTGAGTAATATCGAATGCCCAAGAATTAGGGTGAGTAATATCGAATGCCCAAGAATTAGGGTGAGTAATATCGAATGCCCAAGAATTAGGGTGAGTAATATCGAATCCCCAAGAATTAGGGTGAGTAATATCGAATCCCCAAGAATTAGGGAGAGTAATATCGAATCCCCAAGAATTAGGGTGAGTAATATCGAATCCCCAAGATTTAGGGTGAGTAATATCGAATGCCCAAGAATTAGGGTGAGTAATATCGAATGCCCAAGAATTAGGGAGAGTAATATCGAATCCCCAAGAATTAGGGAGAGTAATATCGAATCCCCAAGAATTAGGGAGAGTAATATCGAATGCCCAAGAATTAGGGTGAGTAATATCGAATCCCCAAGATTTAGGGTGAGTAATATCGAATCCCCAAGAATTAGGGTGAGTAATATCGAATCCCCAAGAATTAGGGTGAGTAATATCGAATCCCCAAGATTTAGGGTGAGTAATATCGAATGCCCAAGATTAGGGTGAGTAATATCGAATGCCCAAGAATTAGGGTGGGTAATATCGAATCCCCGAGAATTAGGGTGAGTAATATCGAATCCCCAAGAATTAGGGAGAGTAATATCGAATCCCCAAGAATTAGGGAGAGTAATATCGAATCCCCAAGAATTAGGGTGAGTAATATCGAATGCCCAAGAATTAGGGAGAGTAATATCGAATCCCCAAGATTTAGGGTGAGTAATATCGAATGCCCAAGAATTAGGGTGAGTAATATCGAATCCCCAAGAATTAGGGTGAGTAATATCGAATCCCCAAGAATTAGGGTGAGTAATATCGAATCCCCAAGATTTAGGGTGAGTAATATCGAACGCCCAAGAATTAGGGAGAGTAATATCGAATCCCCAAGAATTAGGGAGAGTAATATCGAATCCCCAAGAATTAGGGTGAGTAATATCGAATCCCCAAGAATTAGGGAGAGTAATATCGAATCCCCAAGAATTAGGGTGAGTAATATCGAATCCCCAAGATTTAGGGTGAGTAATATCGAATGCCCAAGATTTAGGGTGAGTAATATCGAATGCCCAAGAATTAGGGTGAGTAATATCGAATCCCCAAGAATTAGGGTGAGTAATATCGAATCCCCAAGAATTAGGGAGAGTAATATCGAATCCCCAAGAATTAGGGAGAGTAATATCGAATCCCCAAGAATTAGGGTGAGTAATATCGAATCCCCAAGATTTAGGGTGAGTAATATCGAATGCCCAAGAATTAGGGTGAGTAATATCGAATCCCGAAGAATTAGGGAGAGTAATATCGAATCCCCAAGAATTAGGGAGAGTAATATCGAATCCCCAAGAATTAGGGTGAGTAATATCGAATCCCCAAGAATTAGGGTGAGTAATATCGAATGCCCAAGAATTAGGGTGAGTAATATCGAATCCCCAAGAATTAGGGTGAGTAATATGGAATGCCCAAGAATTAGGGTGAGTAATATCGAATGCCCAAGAATTAGGGTGAGTAATATCGAATCCCCAAGAATTAGGGTGAGTAATATCGAATCCCCAAGAATTAGGGAGAGTAATATCGAATCCCGAAGAATTAGGGAGAGTAATATCGAATCCCGAAGAATTAGGGAGAGTAATATCGAATCCCGAAGAATTAGGGTGAGTAATATCGAATGCCCAAGAATTAGGGAGAGTAATATCGAATGCCCAAGAATTAGGGAGAGTAATATCGAATCCCCAAGAATTAGGGTGAGTAATATCGAATCCCCAAGAATTAGGGTGAGTAATATCGAATCCCCAAGAATTAGGGTGAGTAATATCGAATGCCCAAGAATTAGGGTGAGTAATATCGAATGCCCAAGAATTAGGGTGAGTAATATCGAATGCCCAAGAATTAGGGTGAGTAATATCGAATCCCCAAGAATTAGGGAGAGTAATATCGAATCCCGAAGAATTGAGGAGAGTAATATCGAATCCCCAAGAATTAGGGTGAGTAATATCGAATGCCCAAGAATTAGGGTGAGTAATATCGAATCCCCAAGAATTAGGGTGAGTAATATCGAATCTCCAAGAATTAGGGTGAGTAATATCGAATCCCCGAGAATTAAGGTGAGTAATATCGAATCCCGGAGAATTAGGGTGAGTAATATCGAATCCCCAAGAATTAGGGTGAGTAATATCGAATCCCCAAGAATTAGGGAGAGTAATATCGAATCCCCAAGAATTAGGGTGAGTAATATCGAATGCCCAAGAATTAGGGAGAGTAATATCGAATCCCCAAGAATTAGGGTGAGTAATATCGAATCCCCAAGAATTAGGGAGAGTAATATCGAATCCCCAAGAATTAGGGTGAGTAATATCGAATCCCCAAGAATTAGGGTGAGTAATATCGAATGCCCAAGAATTAGGGTGAGTAATATCGAATCCCCAAGAATTAGGGTGAGTAATATCGAATCCCCAAGAATTAGGGAGAGTAATATCGAATCCCCAAGAATTAGGGTGAGTAATATCGAATCCCCAAGAATTAGGGAGAGTAATATCGAATCCCCAAGGATTAGGGTGAGTAATATCGAATCCCCAAGGATTAGGGAGAGTAATATCGAATCCCCAAGAATTAGGGTGAGTAATATCGAATCCTCAAGAATTAGGGAGAGTAATATCGAATGCCCAAGAATTAGGGTGAGTAATATCGAATGCCCAAGAATTAGGGTGAGTAATATCGAATCCCCAAGAATTAGGGAGAGTAATATCGAATCCCCAAGAATTAGGGTGAGTAATATCGAATCCCCAAGATTTAGGGTGAGTAATATCGAATCCCCAAGAATTAGGGAGAGTAATATCGAATCCCCAAGAATTAGGGAGAGTAATATCGAATCCCCAAGAATTAGGGAGAGTAATATCGAATCCCCAAGAATTAGGGTGAGTAATATCGAATCCTCAAGAATTAGGGTGAGTAATATCGAATCCCCAAGAATTAGGGAGAGTAATATCGAATCCCCAAGAATTAGGGAGAGTAATATCGAATCCCCAAGAATTAGGGTGAGTAATATCGAATGCCCAAGAATTAGGGAGAGTAATATCGAATCCCCAAGAATTAGGGTGAGTAATATCGAATCCCCAAGAATTAGGGAGAGTAATATCGAATGCCCAAGAATTAGGGAGAGTAATATCGAATGCCCAAGAATTAGGGTGAGTAATATCGAATGCCCAAGATTTAGGGTGAGTAATATCGAATGCCCAAGAATTAGGGTGAGTAATATCGAATCCCCAAGAATTAGGGTGAGTAATATCGAATCCCCAAGAATTAGGGAGAGTAATATCGAATCCCCAAGAATTAGGGAGAGTAATATCGAATCCCCAAGAATTAGGGTGAGTAATATCGAATCCCCAAGATTTAGGGTGAGTAATATCGAATGCCCAAGAATTAGGGTGAGTAATATCGAATCCCGAAGAATTAGGGAGAGTAATATCGAATCCCCAAGAATTAGGGAGAGTAATATCGAATCCCCAAGAATTAGGGTGAGTAATATCGAATCCCCAAGAATTAGGGTGAGTAATATCGAATGCCCAAGAATTAGGGTGAGTAATATCGAATCCCCAAGAATTAGGGTGAGTAATATCGAATGCCCAAGAATTAGGGTGAGTAATATCGAATCCCCAAGAATTAGGGTGAGTAATATCGAATCCCCAAGAATTAGGGTGAGTAATATCGAATCCCCAAGAATTAGGGAGAGTAATATCGAATCCCGAAGAATTAGGGAGAGTAATATCGAATCCCGAAGAATTAGGGAGAGTAATATCGAATCCCCAAGAATTAGGGTGAGTAATATCGAATGCCCAAGAATTAGGGAGAGCAATATCGAATGCCCAAGAATTAGGGAGAGTAATATCGAATCCCCAAGAATTAGGGTGAGTAATATCGAATCCCCAAGAATTAGGGTGAGTAATATCGAATCCCCAAGAATTAGGGTGAGTAATATCGAATGCCCAAGAATTAGGGTGAGTAATATCGAATGCCCAAGAATTAGGGTGAGTAATATCGAATGCCCAAGAATTAGGGTGAGTAATATCGAATCCCCAAGAATTAGGGAGAGTAATATCGAATCCCGAAGAATTAGGGAGAGTAATATCGAATCCCCAAGAATTAGGGTGAGTAATATCGAATGCCCAAGAATTAGGGTGAGTAATATCGAATCCCCAAGAATTAGGGAGAGTAATATCGAATCCCCAAGAATTAGGGTGAGTAATATCGAATCCCCAAGAATTAGGGAGAGTAATATCGAATCCCCAAGGATTAGGGTGAGTAATATCGAATCCCCAAGAATTAGGGAGAGTAATATCGAATCCCCAAGAATTAGGGTGAGTAATATCGAATCCTCAAGAATTAGGGAGAGTAATATCGAATGCCCAAGAATTAGGGTGAGTAATATCGAATGCCCAAGAATTAGGGTGAGTAATATCGAATCCCCAAGAATTAGGGAGAGTAATATCGAATCCCCAAGAATTAGGGTGAGTAATATCGAATCCCCAAGATTTAGGGTGAGTAATATCGAATCCCCAAGAATTAGGGAGAGTAATATCGAATCCCCAAGAATTAGGGAGAGTAATATCGAATCCCCAAGAATTAGGGAGAGTAATATCGAATCCCCAAGAATTAGGGTGAGTAATATCGAATCCCCAAGAATTAGGGAGAGTAATATCGAATCCCCAAGGATTAGGGTGAGTAATATCGAATCCCCAAGAATTAGGGAGAGTAATATCGAATCCCCAAGGATTAGGGTGAGTAATATCGAATCCCCAAGAATTAGGGAGAGTAATATCGAATCCCCAAGAATTAGGGTGAGTAATATCGAATCCTCAAGAATTAGGGAGAGTAATATCGAATGCCCAAGAATTAGGGTGAGTAATATCGAATGCCCAAGAATTAGGGTGAGTAATATCGAATCCCCAAGAATTATGGAGAGTAATATCGAATCCCCAAGAATTAGGGTGAGTAATATCGAATCCCCAAGATTTAGGGTGAGTAATATCGAATCCCCAAGAATTAGGGAGAGTAATATCGAATCCCCAAGAATTAGGGAGAGTAATATCGAATCCCCAAGAATTAGGGAGAGTAATATCGAATCCCCAAGAATTAGGGTGAGTAATATCGAATCCTCAAGAATTAGGGTGAGTAATATCGAATCCCCAAGAATTAGGGAGAGTAATATCGAATCCCCAAGAATTAGGGAGAGTAATATCGAATCCCCAAGAATTAGGGTGAGTAATATCGAATGCCCAAGAATTAGGGAGAGTAATATCGAATCCCCAAGAATTAGGGTGAGTAATATCGAATCCCCAAGAATTAGGGAGAGTAATATCGAATGCCCAAGAATTAGGGAGAGTAATATCGAATGCCCAAGAATTAGGGTGAGTAATATCGAATCCCCAAGAATTAGGGAGATTAATATCGAATGCCCAAGAATTAGGGAGAGTAATATCGAATCCCCAAGAATTAGGGTGAGTAATATCGAATCCCCAAGAATTAGGGAGAGTAATATCGAATCCCCAAGAATTAGGGAGAGTAATATCGAATGCCCAAGAATTAGGGAGAGTAATATCGAATCCCCAAGAATTAGGGTGAGTAATATCGAATCCCCAAGAATTAGGGTGAGTAATATCGAATCCCCAAGAATTAGGGAGAGTAATATCGAATCCCCAAGAATTAGGGAGAGTAATATCGAATCCCCAAGAATTAGGGTGAGTAATATCGAATCCCCAAGAATTAGGGTGAGTAATATCGAATCCCCAAGAATTAGGGAGAGTAATATCGAATCCCCAAGAATTAGGGAGAGTAATATCGAATCCCCAAGAATTAGGGAGAGTAATATCGAATCCCCAAGAATTAGGGTGAGTAATATCGAATCCCCAAGAATTAGGGAGAGTAATATCGAATCCCCAAGAATTAGGGAGAGTAATATCGAATCCCGAAGAATTAGGGTGAGTAATATCGAATCCCCAAGAATTAGGGTGAGTAATATCGAATCCCCAAGAATTAGGGTGAGTAATATCGAATCCCCAAGAATTAGGGTGAGTAATATCGAATCGCCAAGAATTAGGGTGAGTAATATCGAATCCCGAAGATGAGCACTGCTAACGACCGGGCGCTAAAAACAACACCTTAAAGGTGATATCGCGAATATGGAGGAATTCACAGACTGCTATAACGGATCGCAGTAAATAGGGAAAGGGTCTTCGCGTTAAGCCAGGATATTCACGGGTAACGATCACCAATATATGCCAACAACTAATCTCCAAGAATTCCTGGATGCCAATCGCGCAAATCGGAAAAGGTATCCCCCCCCCCACCTCTTCTCTGTGTTGAGGACCTGCTCAATGGGCCATTTACCCACCACAGCCGCAGCCAGCGGCAGCCTACGTGTATCAATCATGGCAGAATGTTATGCGGATCGAAAGGCTTGATGTTAGGGGTTTAAAGCCTTTTCTTGTTAACAAATAGTACTTTGCGACGGCAGCAATAAATTAAAATCGGTAGCTTATCGTAGGTAATAATCCTATAAACTATATATATATATAAATATACATGTATATATGTGTGGAGCAAGGCTATATTCCTGGAACTCGTCGATCTAAAGCGCAGCGCCCTACCACTGGATCAAAGAACCTGGAATTTAATATTTTTTACTTGCTACCAATACGGTGCGTCTTCCATTGAAATCGACCAATCGGTCACAAAAACCCACATAAATCAAGGACAGTACGTAGGTGGATCTGCTGGCCAGGCAAACACACGCCCCCCGCCCCTTCCCAAGGTGTGAACAACAATCGGCGGGTGGCCGGAAGTGTCAGTCCGGGCCATGGACCGACCCACAGACAGCGAGGACTCCCCCCTCAGCTGTCACATTCATCAAACACGAACACTGGACGGTCGATCTTTACCGATTTATTGAACCAACAAAAAGGAGTAAAGGACACTGAATACCGATAGTGTAATGCTGGACATTGGCGCTCAGCATGCTGACACGTTAAACACCGCACGGAGACGGCGCTAAACTGTCCGGTTGTCTTGGCTGACTCAACGACGAGAGTCCAATGCATATTTAATAATAGATGGTTGGCATCCGGCCGTCTGCGAAAGACGATGCATATTCTTATATATGTAGTCATATTGAGACCTCTCGTCGTCTTAAGAAGCATCGAGTCTTGTTAATAAGCCACATGAGACACCGTTGAGGTCAGTTTCTGTGTTTATTATGTACAGGCTTCGGGACTGTGTCGACAAGATGGTTAAAATCGTCGGTATAAATTTACTTGCTTCATCGGCGTAGAACGGCGAAATGCATGGATATCCGACACAGCCTTACATTCCCTGACCTGTTACATCTGGCTTATAGTTAACATTTGCTATAATACACAATTTTAAAAGCCAAGAATCTCTGTCGGGATAGAAAAAGAACACTGAAACCTGTCGAAGCGAATAAGAAAAATATGCCAATGTATTTTATTGGCTTCCGTTTATAATTCGAACAAAGTTAAAACTTTATAATAATGTTAAATAAAACGATATTCTACGATAAAAACATATCAACTAAATGTCGTTTACATTCATTGCGTGCTATGCAAGGGTTATCGGGACGCGGGTATTCTACAACACACAAACAAAGGTTATATATATAAGTCTATAGACAACGTGCAGGAGACCAAACCTAAGACTGTGAATCACACCTGGCTATAGCTACACTACCACATCTGCTACGGTTTCTCTTCTCATACAAATACCATAACAAATATGAAAATCAGTCAACATCTATCAGCACACATGAACTTACTTATTTATATACAGCGTAAGATTATCTTATCTAATACAATAGTTGGGGAGACACAACGGGTTTAAAGCTTTTATTATTGACTGTCAGTACCTGAACCTGTCAACAGACTATACTGACCGTCAGTACCCACAGCTGGCAATAGGCTATATTGACCTCAGGGCCCACAGCTGTCAATAGGCTATATTGACTTCAGAGCCCACGGCTGGCAATAGGCTATATTGACCTCAGAGCCCACAGCTGTCAATAGGCTATATTGACCGCATAGCACACAGCTGTCACTAGGCTATATTGCACGTCATTGCCCACAGTTGTCAATCGGCTATATTGGACGTCAGTGCCCAAAGCTGTCAATAGGCTATATAGGACGTCAGGGTCTACACGACAATCACAGAAAATACAAAACGCATAGACAGGTCGAAAAGCGGCAATAAAGACAGTGACAGTCAACCTCCAGCAAGATAAGTTCAAGGCTAGCACGGCTTAACCTGAGTACAAGAAACCATGGCTGCTTCCAATACCAACAATAACAGGGACCCGAAACCTTCCTTCCGGCAAATCCTCAACTAAACCAAAAAAAGTGGTCCAACTGAAAGTACTGTCATAGATCTATGTATATTGGTGGGGCTCATGGCAAGTTGTAAGCGCATGTGAAAGGAGGAGATGTTACACAGAATGGGGGCTTCTCAGACACAAATAGCTCTCGTAGGCTGCAATCGTCACGCACCGCACATTTGCCCTCCTTTGTAAAGTAGCTTGAAGCTGCCCCATCTGCCAAACTATCGATTTGCCTCCCGAACCCAAGCTGATCTAACAAGGCCTCCACTTATTGCTACCCCCATCACGCACCTTTCACTAGAGACAGCCAACAGATCAATAAACGAATTGCAGATCCGCGGCTATACAGGTCGCATGCGTTACATCGGGACTTTTCATTTTTGAAATATAACACACAAACCATGAAATATATATAAATCGTCATAAAATAGCACGTATCAATTGTAGAAGAATAAATGCAAAAAGAGACATCGTATCCTAACAAGAAAAAAACGTGGCGTTAATATCAAATCAAAATATAAATCCACTGAAAACATGTAGATTCATCAATAATATAATCAGGTCCAGGATGTTTCCCAATATTTCAGCGCACTTTTTTTTTCATTGTGCAGACATAGTTTCCGGGAAGACTCACATACTTTTTTATCAAACAACATTCACCCTTATGTACCACTTCCATATTTGGCAATCAGAAACTACTACGTTATAAACATAATATCCTTCTAAAGATTACGTATTCTTCTCCCAAATCTAAGAGGTAACACTGCATACCAGGGAACATTTTCGTCAGTTCATTTACCAACAAAACGAAACATACAGATACAGACCGTCTGACAAACACAATGAGTAAAGTGTTTATACCTCCTCGTTAACACCTACGAGTAAAAAGTGCAAGTAGTAGTTCAACAACCTGTGCCCCCCTCAAACTGTCCGAGGGTTCCAAACACATCTTTCACGAGGACGACAGAGCAAAGCGTGCCCCCTCTGTATCTGTGTCACGTGACGGCGCTATGGCTCACGGATCTCTAGTCCTGTGACGTCACGATTCGTGGCCCCGGTCTTACGAGTACATAGTTGTCTGGATGAACTGCAAGGGCAAGAGAACAGTGCAACTGGTCAGCGGTGTTTCATGGCACTGCATGTAAAGCCTCATCGTGTGAGGAATCAGCAGCTAGTCAAGGGTGAAAGCCAGAACATCTATCGTACATAAACTTGAAACCTCAAGCGGAAAGTGTCATTAGAATATAGTGACATAAAGAAGACGCACCTAACATTGCTGCTAAGAGCTCGCTGGTCCCAAGACGATCATATATCATACATTTTAAGTCACAAATGACATTTCGGTTACTTTTTACTTGGTGGTCATTTCTCCGCCACACTCCATGTACGTTCATTTGTCCAGCAAAGAAATACTTCTGATACAGACACCTGTACAGGGATATTTAGGGCTGCAGCCAACACGTGACGGAAACCCCGGAGCAATGACGAGCGGTGAGGGGAAACATGCCCCAGATGAAGTTACCAGGGCGCGAACCCATGACCTGTTGGTATGCAGCTCAACCCGCTTATCAATTGGGCTACGGAGGCACCACTTTGGCAAAGACAAACGTCATTTACACCCTGGGTTTTAACGCCGTGAGCGAGCACTTTACCCGGTCTCACTTTATAGCGAAAAGACGTGTCTTTTCGCTATAAATTGAGACCCCACTTTACCTGGTCGAGGCTGAACTCCGCCCTGCCGCCCGGCTTGCCACCGCGGTCCATCTCCTTGAAGATGTCTGCGGACAAAACAACCGTGTTGGTTGGTATAGCAGATAGACAGAACGACGAGTCCTTATCGTGCACAAACATGGATACTTTTTTTCTTGGATACCACCTCTCAAATGCAGTGTCTACTTCAGTACCAAGAAGATTATATTAGATAAGTTGAAGATTGATTTTTTTACTTTCCTGATATTACATCAGTTTCTTCAAACATTCATTGCAGGTTAATAACTGTAATAAAGCTCAATATCTTGCAATTTGTAATTAAGAAAAAAATCCTACATTATTCATGGATTATACATGGACCATTGCATATCGTTAATCGAATGAAGTGCCTACTTTAGTACCGTGGTAAGAAGGTAAAGACACAGGGCAAGGTGAACACATGGGACCGGAGACCATGGAGGACCAGTGACCACGTGGGACCGGCGACCATGTGGGACCAGTGACCACGTGGGACCGGCGACCATGTTGGACCAGTGCCCACGTGGGACGGGCGACCACCTGAGACCAGTGACCACGTGGGACCAGTGACCACGTGGGACCGGCGACCATGTGGGACCAGTGACCATGTTGGACCAGTGACCACGTGGGACCGGCGACCATGTTGAACCAGTGACCACGTGGGACGGGCGACCACCTGAGACCAGTGACCACGTGGGACCAGTGACCACGTGGGACCGGCGACCATGTGGGACCAGTGACCACGCGGGACCGGCGACCATGTGGGACCAGTGACCACGCGGGACCGGCGACCATGTTGAACCAGTGACCACGCGGGACCGGCGACCACCTGGGACCAGTGACCACGCGGGACCGGCGACCACCTGGGACCAGTGACCACGCGGGACCGGCGACCACTTGGGACCAGTGAACACATGGGACCAGTGACCACGCGGGACCGGCGACTACCTGGGACCAGTGAACACGTGGGACCAGTGACCACGCGGGACCGGCGACCACTTGGGACCAGTGACCACGTGGGACCGGCGACCACCTGGGACCAGTGAACACGTGGGACCAGTGACCACGTGGCTGTCAGTGATGCCTACCGAACATGGTCTTCATGCGGACCACGCAGTGGATGAAGTCGTCGAATTCTATCTTGCCGTCCCGCTGACTGTAGCGCTGCACCAGCGCGTTGAACGTCTGGTTGCTCACTTTAAATCCTGCATACATAACAACAAAGCCACTGTAACACAGTTATACACAACTTTATAAATTGCTATATTTAATTTTAAGTTGTGAATTTTCAGTGGTTTGATTCATTTTTTAATTGTCAACGTTTATTTGAAATTGTTAATTTCATTTGAAATTGTAAATTTCATTTGAAATTGTTAATTTCATTTGAAATTGTTAATTTCATTTGAAATTTTTAATTTCATTGGAAATTGTTAAATTTCATTTACACTAAGCAATTTAAAACAAAAAAATTTAACAGTTTCAAATGAGATTGAACATTAGAAATTGTATAATTAAATTTGAACCGTTATTTTTAAATTGCTTAATTTAATTTGAACTTTTATTTTGCAATTGCTTAATTTAATTTTTACAGTAATACATTTTATTTTTACAGTGTAATATTTTATTTCACAGTGCCAAATTATATTTTTACAGTGCTAAATTTTATTTGTACATTGTTAAATTTAATTTTAATGGTAACATGAAGAGCTGGTAGCCTACCGATCGCGTGGAAGGCCTGGCGCAGCTCGTAGCTGTTGAAGTTGCCGCTCCTGTCCTTGTCGTGGTTCTTGAACACAGTCTGCAAGAGGCAAAATATATATGGGCTCCAGCTTAGTGAGAGCAACTCAGAGAGGGCGTCGAGCTTCACAATCGTGACGTCGCAAATATCTATCATCGTATAAGAACAAGACTGACGCCACATGTATGGGAACTATAATGTTTTATCAATTATTGAACAGAAATAAGTAGTTTTTTCAGGGGCACAACACGGCAGCCACCCAAGCAGTGAAACAAATTGCACATAGCTTTTGTCTCCATCGTCTGTGGCACACATTTCCACCGCCTAAGATGTTTGAAATATCATCACAGTACATTCCAAAGCATACGATAATAATACAATATAATACCCGACCCATAAGTTAGGACACTGACCTTCCACAGACGTAGGTCAATCCACAGCTTGCGGAACTCCTCAAATCCCAGACGGCCTGACCTGTCGCCCTGTGGCTCCAGTCAAGGAAGCCAATCAACCCACATATATAGCTATTGTGTTTATTATAGTCACTTGTGAGTTAAATAATACAACATACACGCAACACAAATAACAGAAATACACGGCTCACCCAGCCATGGTGACAAATTGTGATAAATTGAACATAATAATATAATATAATTGAATATAATTGAACAATATAATATTTGTCATTAGTAATCTCATTCAGTCTACTATTATTATATTATACTACACTATTATTGACCGTGCTCAATCTGCTATGCTCTAAAACCCAAATTTGTAATTGTCTCTATTAACAGAATATTTAGTCCAAAGTGAATTTGTTTTTCGGGGCTTGTATCTTCCGCATGCCAATCTGAAGCACATTCCACCTCGTTCAGATTAAGCATTCTGGCAATATTCGGTCCATCTTGTATGTTAGCCTCCGAGAAATGGACTAATCTACCAGCCCGAGCAGTGACGTAAACAATGATCATGTGTTCGTTCTTCATCGAGGATTATAGGGCTATACAGTTCTTGCGATCGGGCCGCGAGACTTCAGGTTTGGGGACAAACAAACACACGTGCTCCATGTTGAAGTATAGGCAGCTATAAGTCAATTTTTTTCAAGGTTTATTCTAAAGACTATGAGTACCATTTCACTAAACATGGCTATGGGAGATATACGTTAAAATATTTGGAGGCGATGAAGCGCAGAACTTTGGGAATATAGAAGGAAAAATCCGTCTTCAAAACACTCGAAAGCTAAAAATAACGTTCTAAATTTAGCCCTGCACCCGGGCTTTCGCAAGTTCACCAAACAGCGAGTGACGTCACAGAGTTTCGCGTGCCTCCGCGGTTACAAAAATGGCGAAAACAAGTGATCGACTTAACCATTCCGCTGTCAAAATGCGCAGTGCATGGAGTAACAACACACTGGTGCGTCATTAAACCACATGGTAAAGATAAAATAAGACCAATTGGATGTTTTCGTATCACTTTTAGATCACGAAAAGACCAAGTTTCTTCATTTTTGTAAGTTTTCTGTTTGAAGCGTTGCGCCAACGTTTTCACCGGGGAGACTCCGTGTGACGTCATAATGCCTCGTTTTCGTAGGAAATGCCAAAAAACGTTACTTTCTCAGTAGTATTGTCCCGTCGTAACAAATATTCGTCATTGTGATGGCGCAAACGAATAAAAAATATGTCCTCTATCTGTTTTGTGAAGCTATATTTCTTAAATATTCTTAATCATAGCGCTAGGCCTTCCGTAATGGAACCACCCCTCGGCGCCTGGCTTTTGCGCAGGTAGTCTGGTTCCCAGTCTCTCTCTTTGCGTAACTTACACGTCACCCATACGTCACAGATAGTCAAGATACCAGTGTGCGCAGAGATTCTAAACTCGTTCCGAACACGTGCTTCGTTTGTTTGTCCCCAAAATGAGTAAACCGGAAGTCTAAGCGAACGAGACTTTATAGCCCTATTATTATATCCTGGTTACCGATACGGACACCGGAGTGGAGTAGATATTACGTGAAGGATACATCCAGAGTGGCCACCATACTCCTGCACGTCTCGTTACTGAAGCCATCGAACTTGAACTCTGAAAGCCACAAAACCATCCATCAACAACTTCATTTATCATAAATCACATGTACCATTAATGTTATCATCATGAATAAAACAACATTATGCATCAATCGTGAGATACTGCTGTAAGATGCAGCCAAGGAGACAACAGAATAAGAAGATTACAGATTAGCAACACTTCAGATGAATATTAGATGCGTTATCAAAACACGATGCTTTCACTCAGAAATAACAGATTGAGAAACAACATACCCGTAATATGCACACACAAAAAAACGTTCTTCGATATTAATGTTTAACCAGCATATAAATACGGTAGTCAAAGTACAGGATTGGTGGATATACGTTTCCGGTCGCCACACTTATCTAGGTCAGGTCAGGTCAACACCACACGGAAGCATACTACTACGAGAGCAGTTTTGTGGGACGACAACATCACTACAATCGCTAACAAACGTGTATCGCCAGCAAGGGACTAGATTACCAACCGTAAGCCTGACACACCGTTTGGTGTATCACTACCGTAACACACAAGGCACGACTGAAGGGCATTGCGCGATAATACGGAATATCTCTTAGTCACCGGCGTGAAAATTAAATGGCCAGGATTGCTTGCATCATGTGATAGTACATGAAAGGTAAAGGGACATGCTATCATGTCGTCTCAATTTGCAGCATTTTCTTCATTAAATGGACGTAAACTTGTAAACGATATTTCTACATGTTAATCCACAATTAAATACACTTGGGAATGAGACAGTGATGTGGTCAAAAATCATCTAACGTTTTACATTTCTTTCTAATTTCTTCACAATGTTCCTCAGCCCTCTTTCCGGCTTTCACATTTAAGGTCAGAGATATATGTAAATAGAATCAGAATTACAAAGCACCTAAAAACGGACGCTCATGGTAAAGCTTCCGATCAGGAACACCATAGTATCCTTGTTAGTATTTAGAAATAAAAAAAGCTATTGTTTAAGTTCAGCTAATATAATGTGGACAGTTTATGAGGTGTTAGTACATCGGTTGGAGGCAAGCAGGATGAAGTGGCTCACAATGTGAAAAATTACTGGCCATTTACAAAGATTTATAACTTTGTAAATCCCGTTTTACTCAGATGATTTCAGAAAGAGAAGAGAATAAATACCTGTACCTCATTAGATGATTTAAGAAAGAGAAGAGAATAAATACCGGTACTTCATTTATATCAATGATTCCAGACGGTCAATTGACTCTTACTATGGTAAAGCAATATATTCTGTAATTTTTTTGTATTACCAACCTCTTCCCCATGTCAAATAAGTATATTCTTGAATTTAAATCCTGAAAGCCTGTGGGCTATCCGTAGAGAAGCAATTTGGTCACCGGAGCAGAAGTTGGTGGCCGGCTTTATATTCCTGCGCGCCTGTTCGCTGTTCGGTATTTTGTGTATGATGTCGACCGCGGCTTGCTATCACGTCCGCGCGCGATGTAAATAAACTGCACAGTCTCATGTTGAAATTGTTGTTTTACAGACTCTCAGAGATATAAGACATATACGCATCATAATTTTGAGATACTTTTAGTCTTGATTCTAAAATGTAAAAAATCTAAAATGGCGCAAGGTAAGTATATTGCTTTAAATCAGTTTTTTTTAAAATTTATTAATATATATTTCATTTAGTTTACGTTAGCTGAGCACAAATCATGAAAGTAACTTGAACGACGCTTGGGGAATAAAGCTTGAAGGTTGAATGGAATGGAATGTTGGTGTTTTAGGCCACTTTTGTGCACATACAGGCTAAATTGGGCCAAGGAACCTCCCGAGACGATGAAGGATGAAGGAATGAAACATGCCCCAGATTAGGTGCCCGAGCCCGGATTCGAACCCAGGACCTATTGATCTGCGGTCTAGTGCGCTAACCACTACACCAGGGAGGCCCCCAGCTTGAAGGTTGAGCTGAATGGGTGAATGAAGCTTGATGGAAGTTGAACTGAGCAGGTGATTGAAGATTTATGGAAGTTAAACCGAGCAGGTGATTGAAGATTGATGGAAGTTGAACCGAGCAGGTGATTGAAGCTTGAGGGAGGTTGCGCTGAACGGGTGATTGAAGCTTGAGGGAGGTTGCGCTTAGCAATAAACACCGCTGGAAAATAAAGGCGAGCGGATGCGCCAAAATCTGCCACAAGTCACCTACACGTGACACTGTCAGGCTACTTCAGCAAATATAAAAGTGAGGCGGGAAATAATAAGCTGTGGAGGTTGAAATAAAAGTGTTCGACTAATATAGCTACATCGTCGCATACTTTACCTCTCCCTGAGAAATAACAGTTAACAACAGAGATTAAGTGCCGATGCACATAAACACTGAAAAATGCAGTCAGCGTGACGTATAACAAGAACTAAATCGATCTTGTAACGAACTGTAATGCTGAGTTCCTTTCTGGAATGCTATCCCTCTCTTTAACCACAAGGGGTTTGTTTATACATACAGTGTAACTTTAGTGACTATGGTTTTACCCAATAACATGTATTTATTTAGATATACTACTTGTGTTGACCAATTCCAACACAACTTCACCTATACACGAAGATCGAAACGGGCTTTCGGAATCCCGATATTGGGTAATTATAAAAAAGAGACATAAACATAAGTTTTAGGCGCTGAAGCATTAGATGAATACTTGGATCTTGTGCTGGACATACAATTTTGCATAACAGCAAAGACACCACGCCATGCTAGTTTAATAAGAATGTATTAATATAGGTGCTATTAATATACGATAATTCTGTGCATTCCTTAGAAGAATTGAGATAAAGTGTAACCGATATCTTGTTAATATAAGGGGTGCCGTTAAAACGAAGCGTCACCTCCATCTGGGCCTGAAAGAGCCAGTTATGTACACACATATACAGTTAAGGCTGATTAGATATAGCTCCTTGAACGGCTTTCTTTGTCATCATGCGGCATAACTTGCCATAACCTTAAAAAATACTGTATGCCCCACCAAGCGAACCAACAACATCGAACGTACTTTAATACAATGGTCAAATATTATAGTTCCAACACCGCACTTGCCATTAATACAGACACCATAGAGAGACCTCCCATTGTATTACAGTCTAATCCACGTAAATATAATATTCAAGCAAATGGATCTGTTGGCAAAGGTCATTACAAATCAGCCATATATACAACCTCGTTTTCTATTTTAAGTGGAAACCTCCTTATAAACAGAACCCTTTCCTCTTAAGGAACCATCTTATATTATTATTATATTATTATAATATACATATTTACATTGATATACAGTCATGTAATCCATCCTTAACCAGACTGAAGGTCAAGATGTGGCCACAAGGGTTAACCCGCACCTGCCATCTGGGAGACCGCAGACTTACCCTTCATGAAGGCGGCGTTGAGGACTTCCCGCAATTCGTAGGCGTCTATCTCCATGTCCTCCCCGGCCACCCGCTTGAACGCGTGCTTCATGTCGTTATCCTGCCTCACGTCGTCATCCGTCATCTCCTCCTGAGGCTGAACACCGGTAGAACAAAATGATCAGTGCAAAATTCAACATCGCTTTGCGCGCAAACTTGTCTCATCGGTCACCGGCTAGAAAGAAATAGTCAGTGCTATATACAATGGCATGTTAAGGCTCGTCTCACAGCAGACATTTGGGTATAATTATGGGTTTGGCAGGCACCTGGTGAGTACTCACGAAACATTCCTTGTGTAAAATTAACAAAACGAAGTAACAAATCAGTGCCTCGCCACCGATGAAACAATGCGTTAGCATCCCATTTCATAAGATGATACTGTGACACAAACACACGTCCTGTGTAAGAGAAAATAATCAATTCATTAGGCACACAGGACAAACCAAAACATTAATGACATTATTCATGCAAACCTGAAAAATTACATACAATTGTTATTTGCATTCACCATTGCATCACCATTATTATAAAACCATCGGTAGAGTATATCCTGAAAATTAAACAATTTACAGTAAATTTAGAACAAAATAACAGGGTTAATAAGTAAGTACATAAACCTTCGATCGGTCAAGAAATCGTGTCATTAGAGATAAGTTATGGAACGCAGGCAGACGGTCATTGATTCAGAACAGAAGCAAGGCGACAAAATGTCGCGTCCATATCAGCATCAGGTGAATCTTGAATGTTTGAGAGCAAACCTCAATGTGATAAGCGCGCATTATGTCAATGAAACGCCATTACTAGCAATAGCCACCACGCTATTAAAGACGTTCGCTGACGCTGACGTTTTCTACGAGAACAAAGCATTGACTCGTCTAAAAATTATAACACCGTTGCCTGCATAAACGCTATAGATCTACATCGCAGTACCTGTTTCTGAGTCTCTTCAGCAATGGACGTGACCAAACCGTGAGCAACCGTGGATCCAGCACGTGGATCCAGCACGTGGAAAACGATGTTTAGTATTACCCTTCATGGTGTTGGCATACCTTCCCAGCGTGCATCTTCCCAGTGAAATTACGGTTTGTTACAAGTCCGAAAAGGGTGAAGATTAGTATTTAGGTCGGACGTTACGTCACGACCTCTTCACAACTATGGCAAAATGGTAATATGGTCGAAACGCTCAACAGAACATATTGCTGCAGAAAGGTTCTCGAGTATTTCCACGTTTTGGGTATCTGATACAGACAAATATGACTTTTATACTTACACATCGAACACCATAATAAGTTATTGCCAAACACTATTTTCAAACGGTCGAGTTCAAAAGTACTTCGACAATAGCAACATAACACACTGCAACCTAGATATCACTGATTGGAACAGATACGACGAAAGATCGTCACTGCCACATAAAATGGGTTCTACCTGACAAATACAACGGAAACAGCTGGTCATCTGCAGATGACTCGAACCAGGCAGATTGTAAATTGAAGTCATCGACTAACCTGAATCTCAAGCACTTTGTTTTTGTCCGCAAGAAACAAAACTTGTTCAATAGTAGGATCGCATCAATGTGATTGGAATGAAACAGGGTATGGGTAGCCTGGCCATGATAGTCACATGACGTCACAAATAACACGCTTTCGGGTAACTCCAGTGAACCCTTTCGTGTGATACCCTGGTGAGCATTAAACGTTAAGCAAA
This sequence comes from Arenicola marina, assembly GCA_964019135.1. Classification (NCBI taxonomy): domain Eukaryota; kingdom Metazoa; phylum Annelida; class Polychaeta; family Arenicolidae; genus Arenicola; species Arenicola marina. Next base: position 1,493,557 of record OZ025252.1, read on the forward strand.
TGAATGTTTGGTTGCTTGGTTGTATACTCAGGCCGCTTTAACCATTTGTGGTTATATCGCATCAATGGGAGAAGGAAGAGAGAGTGGAGCCATGTCCCCGGGAGTAACCCGCTACTCTTTGCGAAGAACATGGGATCTTTATCCTGCGACCACACAAACACGGCGACAGCGGGGCGCGAACCACCGATCCACGCAGAAGGAGGTGTCAGGATTCAACCCCTGGACCTACTGGCCGGCTACTCAATCTGCTTAACAACCAGGAAGTGTCAGATAGACCGAGATATAGATCCGACGTAAAAAGTACAACGCAAGTCAAGTAATCATCTCTTCCAATTCCTTGCATGGTTGACAGTTGCTTCAACACTGTACTGAGGTAACTTCACCATGCTTAATAATAGCGATATGCCATCATAGCAGGACTGATTGCGCACGCACAGTCTAAACCTGACCCAGAAATCTTGGGACAATGAAATGAGCGGATGAAGCGACCCGAGATGATCTCTGCCTTCACGCTTCGCAACATTCGATGGCACCAGGGCAATGACGAACACGGCTGATCAGGCCAACACAAGACAGAGATCAACAGAAGTCAGCAGCTTCAAGGTCAACGAGATGTATAGACGATAAAGGGGGTGAGGACGAAAGTAACACAAACGGTAAAAGACGTCACAAAATCGGACGCAATATCACGAAAATGGCAACAATGCCATTTTAAACTGGTTATACCACACGAGACGTAACAAACGACATGCGCACAAGACAAACACAAACATGTAACGATGCAGCCTAAACAACAGATCATGTACTGTGCGAAACTTGTTTATAGTTAATGAAGAAAATTTTGCCCGAACCGATTTTTACCGTTGCAAACGAAACGAGATCTTATACAACTATAGTTTCATATTTTACAATTTAATATTTTTAATTAGCCGTCGGGGTTATTCGTGCCATCCTAGAATTTCTACCAACGCTTGATATATTTGGTTCTTGGCATAGAACACCCATATGGTCCCGTGGTAAAACATAAATCTAGAACTCTAACTGAAAATTAACGTCTGATATGCATAGGATGATCATTTAAATAATAATGGTCAAGTTTATTACGGTATCACACGTTTGGTTCATGTCCTCTGCCTTGGGAAAGTAAGATTTATTAGTTTCAAATCCAGTTCAAAACAAAATCATTCGGTTTACCTTTCCGTCATGTTCATCTGTCTCGTTCACTGGCTGAAACGTGTACCAGAGACTACATACATTAGAATATAACACGAGGGTAACATTGCCCAGCGACACATGGCACAGTTCTGTGAGTAGGGTCAGAAGGTCAGAAGGTCATAGGGTCACAGCAAAGCGACTCCGGTTCGCCTCGCCAGAGCGCATGGCTTCATGCGAGCATCTTTATGCAGATGATACCTCACACCAACATAGCGATAAGCTGCAAGGTAAATCACCACATGTATATCGTATCCCTTGTTCCGACTGCAATGGTCCTGAAATACTCAATATGCCTCAACATAATGTAGTGTTGAATGGCACACAAAACAATACTCACATAGAATAACATGTATGCAATCCATACACTCGTTCCAAAACAAACGTCCTGGCAGCAAATAGGTTAATGGCGGGGGAAACAAAACAAAATAAGATAAAAAGATGGCGGAAAGGTTGAAGCAATCTTCATATTCCTCTTTAAAAGTACCCAAAAGCCTGGAAACACAACATTCTGTTGGTAAGGTGGGAAGATACAACGAGAAACATGGGCAAGCGAATATTAAATGACAGATACCGAAACTCAGAAACTCCACATAACGTATTAGTCAAGGGATCCATAACATTGGCTACGACACTGACGAGAACAACGCATGCTTGACAAAACGGAAACATACAGTCATTGGTGCACACGAGTCTCATGCAAGGTGATATCATGCGATTTAGTCAAACCGAATATGGTTCTTTTCTCGTCCATTTTTTGTTGCCTACATAAATAAAATACAAAAAAAAAACTTCTTCTTTTCTGTCTAGGCGGGCTACGGAATTTTCAGTATATCCATTTTACTGTTTCTTCACACCTTGCGTCACTCTTACCTTCCAAGGTCGTTTGAAGAAGGAAGCAAGGTTATCTACAGGGTTTCTCATGTCAAAGCCCGATGTATCGTTGCCATAGCGACCATTGCTCCTATCTTCTGCGTCATGCTCAGGGGTGACTTTCTAAATTGGTTTAGTACGCGCAAGTACAGACAAAAGGTGAGGTGAAACAGAGAACACATACATGAAACATAATGAAAAGCAAAGGAGAATATATTATCACCAAACACCATGTAAACAAGGGAACGATAATCCAAACCGCATATCGAGTGTTATGCCTATGTACCACTAGTTTCAACAAGTCATGCTTGGGAGACAGACAAATGACCGTCATGCACAAACAGGATAGTGAGGTTAACGTGTCGGATGAGATGAAAAGGGTTTCTGTGGGTTTAAGCTCATTCATTATAAATTATTCTACATTTAGCCGGTGGTCGCTATGCAATGCAGCCTTTGTAATGCATTGCAATTAGCTTAGGTGAGTCAGTGTGCCTATCAAAAAAAGTAGATTAACTGAGGTGCAGATTTAACTTAAACTTAACAGATTATGAATAGGCTAATGTTATTATGAATAACAGGATATGAATAAGTTACCACCTGATTAGTATTACGGATTGCTTCGGATTCAGTCCTTATCATATAGTGTTGCGTCATATGTTAATACGAATATTATTTACATTAAATACAGGGAATATCCCAGTTTTTACATGTAATTTTAGCAGCATATTTACAAAAAATGCTGGCATTAAACAAAAATTAATTATCAAAAAGAAAAATAAGGTCAAATGTTTTTCGAACGTAGCTTAAAATGTACAGTTTGAGGCTGTTTACCAAAAAAACATCGTTTCATGTCATTATTTGAAATAAGATAACCATACAAATAAAATTAAACAAATAAATAGAAAAACGTCTTAGATTAACTGGATAAACCAATGTTAACAAACCATCAAACCAAGCATAATTATCAAGTGAGACTTGTTTACCAGCACTGATTACCTTCTTTTTGGTTTTAGGTTTCTGTAACAAGATTTAATCAATAAAATCAAAAGAGGGGAAACAAAGCACCGACGAGATATTTAGATGCCAACAAGATAAAATGATAGTTAACACCAACTTCAAGCTAGTGTTTCGGCCCATCAGGCATATTAATTCGTTTTAAATTGAGTAAATTAACATTTATAACAATCACTCAAACACAAATATTATTATAATTATTCAGATGCAGGAAAACTAGAAGCATGAATCAATTATCGTAGTGCACAGCTATACACCAACCCATAGCAGCATGGCTAGACTAGGGTGAAACACTCATGCTACAACAAAAAGCTTCATAACATAAGGGGAAGCGCACCTGCCCAGACCACGATGGCTTATGGAAACATTTTTGCGAGAGTTTTCTGGGGGTTTTTCTTCTCCCGCAGAGAAATGCATGTACTTCATATCCATTCCTATACCAAATATCGTATCATTGTACATTAACTATTACTCATAATATAGCATAATACAGTCTAAAAAAGAAACTCCCACAAGCGTGTTTACAGTTTTGGCGGCCATCTTGGTTTGGTGCATGGTCAGTCGCCATTTAAACGGGTACGGCCTACAGGCTATTAAATCACTCTCAACACTCATTTGTTCTCATGTGTTGTGTGTCAGGCCTGACACAGTTTAACTACCGAGCTCGTGATAAGCCCCAAACCCAAGCGCTAATAGCCTCATGGGGGTAGAGTAGTCTAACAGGTCATTATTACTACAAAAGGGGGAGTGGTAAGTTCCTGAAAGAGCCAGTTAACGGAAGGCAACCAAGCAGTGACTACAGTGGAAGTTGTCACGTCGTTGGGGAATGATTCAGATGTCGACGTCAGTCAGGCGGTCGATTATTACACGCGGCAGGATAGTCGGACCATTCATGGTGGGGGGGGGGGGGGGGGGTCATATACTGAATACTCATATCAAATGTAGTGTAATTGAGTGGTAAATTTATGTGGTCACAAGCTAAAGTCATATCACAGATAGTGTCATAAACTGAGGTCCAATCACTCATTGGGTGATCACAAACTGCGGTCCTATCAATCATGGTTGTCATAAACTGAGGTACTATCACTCATAGGGTTGTCATAAACTGAGGTCCTATCACTCATGGTTGTCATAAACTGAGGTCCTATCACTCATGGTTGTCATAAACTGAGGTCCTATCACTCATAGGGTTGTCATAAACTGAGGTCCTATCACTCATAGGGTTTTCATAAACTGAGGTTCTATCACTCATAGGGTCATCATAAACTGAGGTCCTATCACTCATAGGGTTGTCATAAACTGAGGTCCTATCACTCATAGGGTTGTCATAAACTGAGGTCCTATCACTCATAGGGCTGTCATAAACTGAGGTCCTATCACTCATAGGGTTGTCATAAACTGCGGTCCTATCATTCATGGCTTTCATAAACTGCGGTCCTATCAATCATGGTTGTCATAAACTGAGGTCCTATCACTCATGGTTGTCATAAACTGAGGTCCTATCACTCATGGTTGTCATAAACTGAGGTCCTATCACTCATAGGGTGATCATAATCTGAGGTCCTATCACTCATAGGGTTGTCATAAACTGAGGTCCTATCACTCATAGGGTTGTCATAAACTGAGGTCCTATCACTCATAGGGTGATCATAAACTGAGGTCCTATCACTCATAGGGTTGTCATAAACTGCGGTCCTATCATTCATGGTTGTCATAAACTGAGGTCCTATCACTCATAGGGTTGTCATAAACTGAGGTCCTATCACTCATGGTTGTCATAAACTGAGGTCCTATCACTCATAGGGTTGTCATAAACTGAGGTCCTATCACTCATAGGGTGATCATAAACTGAGGTCCTATCACTCATAGGGTTGTCATAAACTGAGGTCCTATCACTCATAGGGTGATCATAAACTGAGGTCCTATCACTCATAGGGTTGTCATAAACTGAGGTCCTATCACTCATAGGGTTGTCATAAACTGAGGTCCTATCACTCATAGGGTTGTCATAAGCTGAGGTCCTATCACTCATAGGGTTGTCATAAACTGAGGTCCTATCACTCATAGGGTTGTCATAAACTGAGGTCCTATCACTCATAGGGTTGTCATAAACTGAGGTCCTATCACTCATAGGGTTGTCATAAACTGAGGTCCTATCACTCATGGTTGTCATAAACTGAGGTCCTATCACTCATAGGGTTGTCATAAACGGAGGTCCTATCACTCATAGGGTTGTCATAAACTGAGGTCCTATCACTCATAGGGTTGTCATAAACTGAGGTCCTATCACTCATAGGGTTGTTATAAACTGAGGTCCTATCACTCATGGTTGTCATAAACTGAGGTCCTATCACTCATAGGGTTGTCATAAAATGAGGTCCTATCACTCATAGGGTTGTCATAAACTGAGGTCCTATCACTCATAGGGTTGTCATAAACTGAGGTCCTATCACTCATGGTTGTCATAAACTGAGGTCCTATCACTCATAGGGTGATCATAAACTGAGGTCCTATCACTCATAGGGTTGTCATAAACTGCGGTCCTATCATTCATGGTTGTCATAAACTGAGGTCCTATCACTCATGGTTGTCATAAACTGAGGTCCTATCACTCATGGTTGTCATAAACTGAGGTCCTATCACTCATAGGCTGATCATAAACTGAGGTCCTATCACTCATAGGGTTGTCATAAACTGAGGTCCTATCACTCATAGGGTTGTCATAAACTGAGGTCCTATCACTCATAGGGTTGTCATAAACTGAGGTCCTATCACTCATAGGGTTGTCATAAACTGAGGTCCTATCACTCATGGTTGTCATAAACTGAGGTCCTATCACTCATAGGGTGATCATAAACTGAGGTCCTATCACTCATAGGGTGATCATAAACTGAGGTCCTATCACTCATGGTTGTCATAAACTGAGGTCCTATCACTCATAGGGTGATCATAAACTGAGGTCCTATCACTCATAGGGTTGTCATAAACTGAGGTCCTATCACTCATAGGGTTGTCATAAACTGAGGTCCTATCACTCATAGGGTTGTCATAAACTGAGGTCCTATCACTCATAGGGTTGTCATCACTCATGGTTGTCATAAACTGAGGTCCTATCACTCATAGGGTTGTCATAAACTGACGTCCTATGACTCATAGGGTTGTCATAAACTGAGGTCCTATCACTCATAGGGTTGTCATAAACTGAGGTCCTATCACTCATAGGGTTGTCATAAACTGAGGTCCTATCACTCATGGTTGTCATCAACTGAGGTCCTATCACTCATGGTTGTCATAAACTGAGGTCCTATCACTCATAGGGTTGTCATAAACTGAGGTCCTATCACTCATAGGGTTGTCATAAACTGAGGTCCTATCACTCATAGGGTTGTCATAAACTGAGGTCCTATCACTCATAGGGTTGTCATAAACTGAGGTCCTATCACTCATTGTTGTCATAAACTGCGGTCCTATCACTCATGGTTGTCATAAACTGAGGTCCTATCACTCATAGGGTTGTCATAAACTGAGGTCCTATCACTCATAGGTTTGTCATAAACTGAGGTCCTATCACTCATAGGGTTGTCATAAACTGAGGTCCTATCACTCATGGTTGTCATAAACTGAGGTCCTATCACTCATGGTTGTCATAAACTGAGGTCCTATCACTCATAGGGTTGTCATAAACTGAGGTTCTATCACTCATAGGGTTGTCATAAACTGAGGTCCTATCACTCATGGTTGTCATAAACTGAGGTCCTATCACTCATGGTTGTCATAAACTGAGGTACTATCACTCATAGGGTTGTCATAAACTGAGGTCCTATCACTCATGGTTGTCATAAACTGAGGTCCTATCACTCATAGGGTGATCATAAACTGAGGTCCTATCACTCATAGGGTGACCATAAACTGAGGTCCTATCACTCATAGGGTGATCATAAACTGAGGTCCTATCACTCATAGGGTGATCATAAACTGAGGTCCTATCACTCATAGGGTTGTCATAAACTGAGGTCCTATCACTCATAGGGTTGTCATAAACTGAGGTCCTATCACTCATAGGGTTGTCATAAACTGAGGTCCTATCACTCATAGGGTTGTCATAAACTGAGGTCCTATCACTCATAGGGTTGTCATAAACTGAGGTCCTATCACTCATAGGGTTGCCATAAACTGAGGTCCTATCACTCATAGGGTTGTCATAAACTGAGGTCCTATCACTCATAGGGTTGTCATAAACTGAGGTCCTATCACTCATAGGGTTGTCATAAACTGAGGTTCTATCACTCATAGGGTTGTCATAAACTGAGGTCCTATCACTCATAGGGTTGTCATAAACTGAGGTCCTATCACTCATAGGGTTGTCATAAACTGAGGTCCTATCACTCATAGGGTTGTCATAAACTGAGGTCCTATCACTCATAGGGTTGTCATAAACTGAGGTCCTATCACTCATAGGGTTGTCATAAACTGAGGTCCTATCACTCATAGGGTTGTCATAAACTGAGGTTCTATCACTCATAGGGTCATCATAAACTGAGGTCCTATCACTCATAGGGTTGTCATAAACTGAGGTCCTATCACTCATGGTTGTCATCAACTGAGGTCCTATCACTCATGGTTGTCATAAACTGAGGTCCTATCACTCATAGGGTTGTCATAAACTGAGGTCCTATCACTCATAGGGTTGTCATAAACTGAGGTCCTATCACTCATAGGGTTGTCATAAACTGAGGTCCTATCACTCATAGGGTTGTCATAAACTGAGGTCCTATCACTCATTGTTGTCATAAACTGCGGTCCTATCACTCATGGTTGTCATAAACTGAGGTCCTATCACTCATAGGGTTGTCATAAACTGAGGTCCTATCACTCATAGGTTTGTCATAAACTGAGGTCCTATCACTCATAGGGTTGTCATAAACTGAGGTCCTATCACTCATGGTTGTCATAAACTGAGGTCCTATCACTCATGGTTGTCATAAACTGAGGTCCTATCACTCATAGGGTTGTCATAAACTGAGGTTCTATCACTCATAGGGTTGTCATAAACTGAGGTCCTATCACTCATGGTTGTCATAAACTGAGGTCCTATCACTCATGGTTGTCATAAACTGAGGTACTATCACTCATAGGGTTGTCATAAACTGAGGTCCTATCACTCATGGTTGTCATAAACTGAGGTCCTATCACTCATAGGGTGATCATAAACTGAGGTCCTATCACTCATAGGGTGACCATAAACTGAGGTCCTATCACTCATAGGGTGATCATAAACTGAGGTCCTATCACTCATAGGGTGATCATAAACTGAGGTCCTATCACTCATAGGGTTGTCATAAACTGAGGTCCTATCACTCATAGGGTTGTCATAAACTGAGGTCCTATCACTCATAGGGTTGTCATAAACTGAGGTCCTATCACTCATAGGGTTGTCATAAACTGAGGTCCTATCACTCATAGGGTTGTCATAAACTGAGGTCCTATCACTCATAGGGTTGCCATAAACTGAGGTCCTATCACTCATAGGGTTGTCATAAACTGAGGTCCTATCACTCATAGGGTTGTCATAAACTGAGGTCCTATCACTCATAGGGTTGTCATAAACTGAGGTTCTATCACTCATAGGGTTGTCATAAACTGAGGTCCTATCACTCATAGGGTTGTCATAAACTGAGGTCCTATCACTCATAGGGTTGTCATAAACTGAGGTCCTATCACTCATAGGGTTGTCATAAACTGAGGTCCTATCACTCATAGGGTTGTCATAAACTGAGGTCCTATCACTCATAGGGTTGTCATAAACTGAGGTCCTATCACTCATAGGGTTGTCATAAACTGAGGTTCTATCACTCATAGGGTCATCATAAACTGAGGTCCTATCACTCATAGGGTTGTCATAAACTGAGGTCCTATCACTCATAGGGTTGTCATAAACTGAGGTCCTATCACTCATAGGGTTGTCATAAACTGAGGTCCTATCACTCATAGGGTTGTCATAAACTGAGGTCCTATCACTCATAGGGTTGTCATAAACTGAGGTCCTATCACTCATAGGGTTGTCATAAACTGAGGTCCTATCACTCATGGTTGTCATAAACTGAGGTCCTATCACTCATGGTTGTCATAAACTGAGGTCCTATCACTCATAGGGTTGTCATAAACTGAGGTCCTATCACTCATAGGGTTGCCATAAACTGAGGTCCTATCACTCATAGGGTTGCCATAAACTGAGGTCCTATCACTCATAGGGTTGTCATAAACTGAGGTCCTATCACTCATAGGGTTGTCATAAACTGAGGTCCTATCACTCATGGGGTTGTCATAAACTGAGGTCCTATCACTCATAGGGTGATCATAAACTGAGGTCCTATCACTCATAGGGTGACCATAAACTGAGGTCCTATCACTCATAGGGTGATCATAAACTGAGGTCCTATCACTCATAGGGTGATCATAAACTGAGGTCCTATCACTCATAGGGTTGTCATAAACTGAGGTCCTATCACTCATAGGGTTGTCATAAACTGAGGTCCTATCACTCATAGGGTTGTCATAAACTGAGGTCCTATCACTCATAGGGTTGTCATAAACTGAGGTCCTATCACTCATAGGGTTGTCATAAACTGAGGTCCTATCACTCATAGGGTTGCCATAAACTGAGGTCCTATCACTCATAGGGTTGTCATAAACTGAGGTCCTATCACTCATAGGGTTGTCATAAACTGAGGTCCTATCACTCATAGGGTTGTCATAAACTGAGGTTCTATCACTCATAGGGTTGTCATAAACTGAGGTCCTATCACTCATAGGGTTGTCATAAACTGAGGTCCTATCACTCATAGGGTTGTCATAAACTGAGGTCCTATCACTCATAGGGTTGTCATAAACTGAGGTCCTATCACTCATAGGGTTGCCATAAACTGAGGTCCTATCACTCATAGGGTTGTCATAAACTGAGGTCCTATCACTCATAGGGTTGTCATAAACTGAGGTTCTATCACTCATAGGGTCATCATAAACTGAGGTCCTATCACTCATAGGGTTGTCATAAACTGAGGTCCTATCACTCATAGGGTTGTCATAAACTGAGGTCCTATCACTCATAGGGTTGTCATAAACTGAGGTCCTATCACTCATAGGGTTGTCATAAACTGAGGTCCTATCACTCATAGGGTTGTCATAAACTGAGGTCCTATCACTCATGGTTGTCATAAACTGAGGTCCTATCACTCATGGTTGTCATAAACTGAGGTCCTATCACTCATAGGGTTGTCATAAACTGAGGTCCTATCACTCATAGGGTTGCCATAAACTGAGGTCCTATCACTCATAGGGTTGCCATAAACTGAGGTCCTATCACTCATAGGGTGATCATAAACTGAGGTCCTATCACTCATAGGGTTGTCATAAACTGAGGTCCTATCACTCATAGGGTTGTCATAAACTGAGGTCCTATCACTCATAGGGTGATCATGAAGTGCATAGTCCTATCATTCATAGCGCTGTGTGCCAAAGCACTGTGATTGAACTTAGGATGGATCATATTGAAATTGTTACATTATGCATATGTTATACAACACATAACGTTGTCTGTGTGAAGCATTGCCATTGTTCATGTCCCGTGTCTGAGGCAGCAAACATAGACCGGGTAACACCGGATAGCGATGTGGGTGTCTCAGGCAGCAAACATAGACCGGGTAACACCGGATAGCGATGTGGGTGTCTCAGGCAGCAAACATAGACCGGGTAACACCGGATAGCGATGTGGGTTGAGCGGTAACACCGGATAGCGATGTGGGTTGAGCGCTGGTTTTACCTGTACTTCTGACATTCCGGTCTCCTCGTCCATCTCACTGTAAAGTAACGGATCGGTGGGTCAGCGCCTGGTCAAGGCGTCAATACAGCAATAAACACAATACAGCAATAAAGTATCTCATTATAGCTGGGTCAGCGCCTAGTCAAGGCGTGAATACAGCAATAAACACAATACAGCAATAAAGTATCTCATTATAGCTGGGTCAGCGCCTGGTCAAGGCGTGAATACAGCAATAAACACAATACAGCAATAAAGTATCTCATTACAGCTGGGTCAGAGCCTGGTCAAGGCGTCAATACAGCAATAAACAGTAATACAGTAATAAAGTATCTCATTATAGTTTTCAGCACTTCCTAAGCTATAAATAGGAGGTTACACAACAAAGAACATCTCTTAGCATTAAGATGGATGGATGGATGGGTAAATACAGGTGACCATTTACATATGTATGCGTTTGTTGGAACTTCATAAAATAAATGATATTTACAACAACAACAAACCCTTCCTCTCAACGCCGGGCGGCTCCCCATACTATTAACAACTACCTTCTACTGAAAAGGCAAACGAACGCCCACTCAATAAATTCCCCCACCACCCTCAACACGTGGCTCACCCAGCGATGGCAGGCTTCTCGGAGAAGATGCGGAGGAGGAATTCGCCCTCCTGGTTGGGTTCGTAGGTGGAGGGGATGACGCAGTACTGGCCGGGGGGCAGCTTGTGGCGGCCGCACACCTCCCGCAGGTTGATGAAGGCCGGGGACTTGGCCACCGAGGCGTTGTACTTGAAGAAGCGCATATCCAGCGGGCCCGTGTCCGTCTCCTTCAACTGTAGGCCAGACCATTAACAATGATACATATTAGAGATCTGCGCGGGGCGGGCATGCCCGCGCGGGCTGCCGGTACCCGCGCCCGCAGTGCTGGTTCGCAGGCGCGGGGCGGGCGCGGGCACAGTTCTTGAGGGCGCGGGGCGGGGCGGTCAGATCCATATCTGTGCAGGGCGGGCGCGGGGCGGGCGCGGGCAGGCCTTTGCGGGCACTGCCCACTTTTGGTCATATCGCGGCAATGGGAGAAGCATGGGAGAGTGGAGCCATGTCTCCGGGGGTAACCCTCTACTCTTAGCGAAGAACTGACCTTGTACAGGGAGTAGCCCATGGTGAGCAGGTCGACCCCCTCTTTGCGCAGCTTGCGCCGACTCTTCTGCATGAGGGCCACGAGCACGGTGCCCATGTTGTCGTCATCATCATCATCGGGATCCACCACGTCCACGCGGTACTGCGGGTTGGTCCAGAACGTGTCTGTGGCAACGACATCGGGGTCAAGTCAGCAGGGGAGGAAGGAGGTTAAATGTCTGATGACGTTTGGCATCAGGTCATGTTGCAGTATCTGCAGCTATGCCGCTTGATGATAATTTTTATGGTGCAATTCTCAATGGGTTGATATGTCCAGTATTTTCACGCAGCCGTATTAATATTCGAATTTTCGCTATTTACTCGCATTAACCCATTCTGACCCGAGGAGTCCCGTCCTATACCCGCATCGACCAGTTGGGAGCCCAATACTCGCCCAAGTAGTCTCGCCATAGATCCGTATTAACACAATACGTCTCGCCTACATTTTGTATCAACCCAAATGGTAACGCCAATAATCCATTTCACCTCTGACCCCAGTAGTTCCGTCCTGTACCCGCATTAACACTTTGGAGCCCAAAACTCACCTGAGTGATCTAGAAATTTACCTGCATTAACCCCTTGGAGCCCAGGACTCACCCGCGTAATCTAGAAATTTACCCGCATTAACGGTTTGGAGCCCAAGACTCACCCAAGTAGTTGCGGCACCCGCCCGCGTTAACCCTTCGCTTCCAGCCGCCGTCCTGCGTATTGCTCTCCCAGCGTTTCTTGCCCTTGGCGCGCGACTCATCCGTCAGCGCGTCCGGACCCAGGTTACAGATCTCAACCTTCTGGAAGTTGTTCTGGAAATCCTGGAAGGACATCCTGAAACATAGAACCCATCGGTCAGGTCATAACAGTGTGATACAAGATTTCAGTAACATATAAGAAGAACTAAGAGTTCAATGGTATGCAGGTGTATACAGTATGTAGTGATAAACCAGCCGGCGGTCATTTTGCTATTCGCACTGGTAACAACAGCAGGCAAACCATGACAGACACAGAATGGAATTTAACATAATTTTGTTAGTTGTAAGAAAACTTGTACTGCCTTGTACCCTGTACTGAACTTAGTATTTATTGTATTATTTATTTTTCTCTTATTATTATTTTCTATTTCTAATATATTGGTCCTGGGTTCGATTTCCGGCAGCGACATCATGATTGTGACATCTTCTTTCATATAAATTAACCTCTAAATTCACCTGTCAAATGCCCAATTGGTTCAGCCTCACGTGCCAGTCAATAAAAAACACATACAGGACGACAACTGATAATACGTGTAACCTTGAACCATATGACACAGTCTCAGATCTATTCAGCGATACACATTGTATGAGCCAGGATAGCGGATGGATCTGTGTTTTGTGCCACCTTTGTTCACAGACATGAACTAACCGGGGCCCAGTAAGTCATGTGACATGAAAAGGCCTCAAAGACATGTAGAACGTGAACCAGCAAATGGTTTGTTTGTTGTGGAATATGCTACCATGCGGAACCCACGGGCAAGAGATTAATTGTTACAGACCAGAATTCTCCGTCGTCGTTGAAGGTCAGGCCGATCTCCTTCCTCTCGCCCTCCGAGATGAACTTCCACTCGGCGGACCTGCAACACGTCACGTGATAGTCAGTGGCGACTTCTCGACCCAGCAAAGCATACACCCTGAGCTTACAGAATCGGCCTTCGGTGGAAGCCTATCAATTGCTATTGCAACAGTTATTTAACAATTATTTAACAAGTAAACCACACGGCTTGATACGTAGATAAAGCGGCCCCGATACTCTTCCGATGGCGTCGTATTATCACGCATATAAATAGACGTTAGTCTACGTTCGAAATCGCCTTTCACGAAGCAAAAGGATTATTTTTACTTTAAAGCACTATAGGCGCGATCAGAACTTAATTGACAATCAAATATTATGGGTAAGTGGCTCCCCATTATCGCCCAATCGTCTACGACTTCCAAAAAGACCACAATACGGAATGGAAGTGTCACTGACTTGTCGCTCCACGCGCCCTTCCACTCGCACTCGTTGCCCCAGGGGTTGCGCACGCGCACCATGGGGATCTCGCCCTTGACCCGACTCGTCTGGATGTCAACCTGAGGTCAAGGTCACACGGAAGGCCATTGAGAATACATCCTACATGCAATTTCAAGTTTGTACGAAGTTTTCCTTATTTATGTTACAGGTATTAAATACGGAATCACAACCCATTCATAGATAATACTTTTCGTTTTATTAAAGGTATTATTAAAGGTTATCAGCTGCGCCTTTCAGCGTATTGGGTTTTTTTCTTACATAATTGTTATATAATCTGTCTCTTAAACTGTAGATTTATAACTTCAATTGATATGAATCATGCAAGAGAGACCAATAGCTCTTTCCCTATAAATATACCATATTTAACATAGCTTAACGTCTTGCTACATTTAACCTAATAGGAAAGATTATCTTATCATAGGTCACTCAAGATCTTTATAATACAATGCAGTAAAAGAATTTTCGCGACAACCGAAGCTGTCCACCCGGCTTTTTTCCATTCCAACTAAAGACGCGGTACACACACAAATATACATTCTTCTAGTTGACTGACCATCCACCAGAGCGGCAGACGGGTCACTATGCACAGTAGAATTTATATAGATGTGAGTGAGGTTCGGTCAGTTTGGCGCAAATACCGCACCATACCGCCATTGTTTCATGCATTGGTTGTTTTACGCATGTCCATACATTGGACTCGGTGTGGGGGTGTCCACGAGTGAGGTTCAACCATAGTGAGACCTGATGAGCGTTTCTCTCTCGACCTTATGAGCTCGTAAGTATATCCTTTACATGCTAATGTTATGGTAATGAAAAATTATAATCATTAAATAGCGACTAGTAAAGTCGAGCCGTTTGTGCATGCAATTAGTTTCTGGGATATATTATTTAAATAGATACGTTGTTCTTTGTCCATCTCCAGGCTTGCAATTTAACTTCCGGATATTTCAGTGAAGCCATCCCATTTTTATTCGGTTAATCGCAGGGAATCTCTTACATTGTTATCATTGATAAATTATAACAGAGACCCACGTTATTGTTACACTCTCCTACACACGATGGCCTTCGTTATAATGTCTGTGTTTTGGCCTAGCACCTAAAGGAATATCCTTGCGAGAAATTCCACCATTCCTTACCAAAGTCACTAGCATTCTCTACTTATCACGCTATTTTTAACCTTTTGCTTCATGTACATATAAGACTAGCTTGTCCGAACACTTGTCTTAGTATCATGGCCTATTGTCTTACGTTACGACCACCGTAATTGTTTCTGTTGTAATAAGGGCAATTCGGTCCAACTGAAAACTGAGGCATACAAAGCAAGCTGAATCGTCTGTACGACATAACTGATTGGTCAAGGCATGAATACTGATAACAAAGTCATCCAACACGTCTTGTATAGTCATCCGTGGCCCTGACTGACAGACTGGCCATTATAAACTGAATAGATAAGCCGACAAGAAAAGAAGAAACCTATATACAAATTCATCTCCAGTTTCGTTATCCGCATATATTAAGGGACAGATATACCCGAAAGAAGCTGAGAAGATGTCCTATAATATAAATATATACATACTGCAAGACACCTGCCAATATGTGTGAATATATATATATACATATATATACAACTAAAATGCAAACAAGTCGGAACATAAATGAAACACCATTAACCGTTTGCCCATGAACGCGTACTACAATTCAACACAATACCTTTTCCTTCGATGCATTCAGCTGATTCACCCAGAGAATTAAAACAAGAGTTTTCAGCCAGGCATTAAGTAGACTGCTCTAGGCCAGATGGAGCCATTATCTACTAGACACCGGGGCTGGGGCTCACAGGGTTCAGGCGTTATGTGAAGCGGTGGTTGGGAGTTTCCTTGCCATCCCGGGTGGGGGAAGGAGGGGGGTGCGGGGGGAGGGGTTAAGATAATCTACTGAAGTGCCGATGTAACAATGTGATCCTGTATGATGTCCACACCATGGGTAACATAACCGTGTGTATGGTAGAAAGCTTGGGGCCAAAGGCAAGTAATTAAAGGTGGTAGCATTTCACTTAACAGGATAACCATGTGACAAGACGACAGCGTGGCATGACGACCACGTGACATTATTACCACGTGACATTACGACCACGTGACATTACCACGCGGCTTGACGACCACGTCATTAGACCCCGTGACATTAAGACCACGTGACATTAAGACTACGTGATATTGAGACCACGTGACATTAAGAACACGTGACATTAAGACCACGTGACATTAAGACCACGTGACATTAAGACCACGTGACATTATGACCACGTGGCGCCATGATCCCGTGGTCAGACGCCCATGCCCCGAGCCTCCCTCCCACATACCGTGGTGACGGACGTGATGGTGTAGGCGTGGCCCATAATCAGACCGTTGGCCAGCTCAGCCTCCAGTTGTCCGGGTTTGGCCTGTCGGGAGAAAAAATAAACATTAGTCTCAGCTCTGCATTACCTTAAAATATATACTTAGTACTGTGACGAAACGTGGTCAAATTGAGAGGTCAAACATGGAACTCCTACAAGCAACCATTTCTAAAAGAAAAATTAGTATTCCGGTAATCCGCACATTGTTTATATCATGATCAGAATACCAACATCTAACTACGCGCCATTGTCTGTCGAAGCGTATTGACATAAATGTTGGTTGCCGTCAGTTTCTTTCAGACACGTGCAATCATATCATAACGTCCCCGTTGAAGTCGGACCATTGGAGAGACTACTCTGGTAGACGTGGACCTCGCTAGCCGCGTCCATATCACATTCTGCACCATTACTAGAAGGGGAGGGAGGGGTGAGGTTGGGGGGAGGGGGGCGTAATGTAGGATAATTAGGCTTCATTCTCGGAGCGGATAAGGTTGGTTGGTTGTATATTCAGGACGCGTTAACCCCTTTGTGGTCATATCGCGTTAATAGGAGAAGGAAGGGAGAGTGGAGCCATGTCATCGGGGGTAACCACCCACTCTTTGCGAAGAACGAAGAACGACCACACAGACATAGACACAGCGGGGCTCGAACCATCGAGTCACATGCTGTTAGGCTCTCAGGTGGCCAGAGCACTCAAGGAGAGGGCTCTAACCGACTGAGCTACCGGGCCGGCCCCGGGAGCGGATAAGGGACTCGAATGCCAAACAAACGTTAATTGGTTGATTTCAGTTGGGATGTTATAACCTTGTTAGGACATATCTCGACAACGAGAAAGGTTAAACTTGAGAGCAGTAACCACTGTCTAATCATTGCGCGAAGAGCACCATATGCGGCTGTGAGGTGGGGGAGGTGGGGGGGGGGCGCTTCCCAAGCTACACAGATGGGAGAGAACACAATGAGGTCAGACCGCACACCCAACTCATCGATCGTTCGCCAGAGGGCGACACCGGTCACGGGTTGCCATTTATCCTCCGATCAATGCGACTCAAATGTCACGAAGATTCGCGACACATCAATGCCGCAAATACCGCAGCACTTCACGTCTGCCAAATGCCAGCAGGTCGCGACTATCGCAGGTCAAAGGTCACAGTTGGTAGTTATAGCAGAATGATGCCCGGCATTCCAAGCAACATATTGACTATACGTGGTTTAGGTGAGAGCCGCAATATGAGACCGTATATATATATATATATGAGACCATATATATATATATATATATATATATATATATATATATATATATATATATATATATAAACTAATAAAAAAAAAATATATATATATCGTTGGTGCAGGATAAGGCAAACAAAAAAAATCCTTCTGAATTGAACGCTTCACGGCCAAAGAGTCGAATTTGTCATACCTGCACTTCAAATTATCTGCTAAATATAGTTCACCCGTAATCAATATTTGCGCACCGTTCGGACAGCTATCCACTTGACCCACCAGAGGGAAGCGGTTCAATCTGAGAGCTCCTGCGCAGACACGTGACCTGAGAGGCCATCAGGCCAGGAAGGCTCCGCAGCTCAGTTGGTAAGCAGGCTGAGCCGGAGATCAACAGGTCGTGGGTTCGCGACCTGCCACTTACATCTGGGCCATGGTATATTCAACCCCATGGCATTGTCCCGGGAGCCTTCGGTGCCCAGCCTTCTTACACAACGCGATCCGAACCCATTGAGCCAGCAAGCATTGGCAGATACTCCTCTCGATGTAAAAAGTAAAAAGCTATTGAAAAGCGTTGATTCAAACTAGCATTAATCTGAAGATTATACATATCACGTCATGTACATAAAATTTAACGGAGTATTTGTCAAAGACTTGAAATACTTTTTTGATTTGTTTTACTTTATTTAATTTTTGCAAGTTAGAAAACCACTGGTAAAAATGTGCTTTTCACCTTAAGCAAATTTAAGCGGCTTTACCCAACGCGACGCACCAGACCGTTACATACCGTTTCATAGAAACTACATCCAACTCCTTGGCCATATCTGAGAAGGCGCCAGCACTCTCTACAGGCAGCCAGGCGCGGTGTGTGTAGGGGACACCTCTAATGATCGATTAGCAATCATCTAGCACAGGTCACATTGGTGCCACGTCTATGTGCTACGGGCTCTCTAACATGTCTTGCTAGTCACCATTGCCAACTCCATCGTAATATAGTGCTGCCACAGCGAAAAAAAACACCCCCTTCTTTCATTACTGAATTCCGAATAACGAAAAAGAACCTATACAGTACGCACACACACACGTGATTTAAAAGCCTATTTGTGTTTGTCTAAACTGACTTTTCAAGATGAAAGAGAGGAAAGCTCCCTTCTCAAAAACTAAGAGCACTGATAAAAATCCCGATGAAGGAAGTTACATATATGTTGGAGACTAAGAAGGGAAATCAGGACGGGCCTCAAGAAGGCGTATCGGGGAGACACGGGACATAATGACAGGCTCGTCTCTGCCTTTGTCGGACATAATGGGGGCAACGGAGGGGGCGACGTTCTCAGAATGAGAGCGCGGCACGCACATGAATAAGCGTAAAGTTTAGATTTCAATATATGAGCATGCGACATTTAAATGAATGATTGAGTGACTTGTCACCCGCAGAGTGAAGGATGATAACGGTAATCGTGCATTCGTTGTGAAACGGGTCAGCCAGAATCCGATTAACTTGACCTTTGACCTACATATGCGACAACGAACTCGTCATCTCGCGCGTATCGAGGCTATGTTAAAAGTCTTACCTTTGCTGACGGAAAATTACGTGACCACTTCTCGTTAATATACCACACATTATCTCAGTATAACATTGGTACATACTCTACCATGTTTGGGTGAGCTATGTTTGGTAAATGTGCGGTAAATGTGCCGTAAGAAAAATCACTTTGAGGACAATTCTGAATGAACTGTTCTTCTTCCGCCTCTTTACGATGATTACCAGAGAGGCTCTACAAACTACAGATCAAAATAGGTTTTTGTACCACGACCCGGCTGTGACCTTGACCTTGATCTTGACCTGGTGACCCCGACACGTTGTTGGCCACATCTCACCACGTAATAAACATATCTCATTGGTAACCCGGCATAACGGTGAAGAAGGGACTCACGTCGATCGAGCACCCCATGAGGGAACTCCTCTCGTGAGCCTTGCGCATGATCTGGAAGAGGTTGGGGGGCGGGTTCTGGCGGAGGTCGTACATCTCAGTCACACCGCCCGTGAAGTCCTCCATCGCCTCGCTGGTGGCGCCACCTTTCAGCGCCTCGTACGAACCAACCAGCCTGTGGGAGCGACCAAAGCAATACAGACGTCAAACCACGTGCTACGGAATCAGTGCGCCAAATGCAGTGATAAATAAAAGCTGTTCGTAGAAGTATTTGCAACTTACATAATGACTTGCACACTAGTGTAGGTGCCACGAGAAAAGACATGTTTGTATGTGGCATTCATATGATATACTCAGTAACCCAATGTCTGATAAAATAATCTAAAAAAGGTACCTGACTCTTAAACCAGCTTGATTGCGCTTTATCTATTTTGTGTTCACCTTTTTTACATTGGAGAAAGTTGTCTTTGCCTTGTAGATCACACCATTCCACCCCAGCACCCCATTAATTGGCGTAAGTTTTCTCCACAATGTATACTTTCCCTTTTGGGTTACCCCAAGCCTACCCCCCCCCCCCCCCCCCAAGCGCTACTCACCCCACTGATCCCAACACACACTTACTTGGCGTAAGCTTTCTGCACAATATCTACTTTGCCTTCTGACTCCCCCCTCTTCCACCCACCACTACCCTAGCGCCCCCTTCCCACATTCCGCCCCCCCCCCCCCACCACCCCCCCACCCCCCACATACTTTGCGTAAGCCTTCTCGAGCAGCGGGCTCCAGAACTCGTTCATCTCGACGGAGTGCATGAAGACGAGTTTGTCGTAGTAGGTGGGCAGGCGGTCGTCCACGATGACGTCCTGCCACTCGCCGTACTGCCAGAACTGGAAGTGGAAGATGCCGGCGTAGCCCTCCGAGAAGCTGTTGTCCCGGGGCACGACACGGTAGAAGAGGTCGTCGTGGCCACAGAGCCCGGCCACGGCGGCCAGCAGCCAGCAGTCGCCTGCAGGAAGCAAGGATTCATCAAGGATGGTTTAGGCAACGTGTTGTGCACGCATGGCCAATTACGTAATAGCGAGCCAAGAGAGCTACTGAGGGAGCGAAATGAGGGACATGTGTCAAGACAGCCCCGATGTCCGACGTCATTCAGGATCGAATCCGGGTCCATAGCTCGCTGTACTACGGGCTGAACTACGCCGGCTCCCGTGACTTGGATGACATCATTTGGACATATCAAAAATCGATGTTTTGGGCCATTGTTTGGTGCACACGCGAGCAAAAGCTATTCAGCAATCATCCGCAGATAACAAAAGGCCCGAGATAAGCAAGATAATATCCTGTGTGCATAACAAACCCCCGAGTCATAGAATTCAGCGTAGTCCCACTATTCACTGCTTTAAAACAAAACGCTTTAATAATTTAAAATGTTGTGGAATGAAGCGCCATCAGGTACGGCAGGCGTCGCCAGGTGTCGCCCTGAAGAGCCGTTCAATGCATCATATTATATCCCTTGTTATAGGCCTTTATCATGGCAGCCCTGTAGCGGAGTGCCGTGCGCCTCAAAGTCCAAAGACCAATGACAAGACAGAAGTGATAACTGACCGGACAACACAATAGAAACGGCGACATTATGTCGTTAGGGTAGGCCGCTAGGGCGTCACACTTATTCAAATATAACCACCTGTCCCTACCGGAATTATCCAACTTTTCCTGCCAGACACCAATCACTTACCCAGCTCTCCCTGTTTGACATCGAACCGACTGGCCCCTCCGGTGAAGAACTCTGGGTTGGAACAGATCTCCTGCAAGGGAATAAATAATGCAATGTTAGGCCAGCCACAATAATATTTTAAATAAACCATCACACCAAAAAATAACCCAAAGATTAACATTGTCTGCCGTATATTGGAGCCCAACATGCCACATATTTTTAATAAAATAGTCGACCACGTGTTCGCTGACGTCACTATGGTACCCATTGTGACGTAACTGAGCTGGTTCAGCCATTACCTCAGAGGCCTTTAATTGCCTCCAATGACACCGGAAGCTGCCATGGTCATGGGAAGAGATGCTTATGGCATTGGTTCCGTTGTGCGCGATGGGTTAATCTTTCCCAATAATCAGACATGTTAAAGAGACTGTGAGGCGCTGAGGTAACCCTTTCTGGCGCGAGAAGCAATGTTACATGCATGTCTTCGCACGAACCTTCGTAAATTTTACCCTGATTGATAGCTTAAATGGTTTTACTAGTAGAGGACTGTTACAATGGGTAAGTCGAGAGGATGCGATTATGCGGCTAACCGTAACTAAAAAGAGTTCTACCAGAAGTACCAGGGCATCCCAAGGAGATCGAGTTCTACCAGCAGTACCAGGGCATCCCAAGGAGATCGAGTTCTACCAGCAGTACCAGGGCATCCCAAGGAGATCGAGTTCTACCAGCAGTACCAGGGCATCCCAAGGAGATCGAGTTCTACCAGAAGTACCAGGGCATCCCAAGGAGATCGAGTTCTACCAGAAGTACCAGGGCATCCCAAGGAGATCGAGTTCTACCAGAAGTACCAGGGCATCCCAAGGAGATCGAGTTCTACCAGGAGTACCAGGGCATCCCAAGGAGATCGAGTTCTACCAGAAGTACCAGGGCATCCCAAGGAGATCGAGTTCTACCAGAAGTACCAGGGCATCCCAAGGAGATCGAGTTCTACCAGAAGTACCAGGGCATCCCAAGGAGATCGAGTTCTACCAGAAGTACCAGGGCATCCCAAGGAGATCGAGTTCTACCAGAAGTACCAGGGCATCACAAGGAGATCGAGTTCTACCAGAAGTACCAGGGCATCCCAAGGAGATCGAGTTCTACCAGAAGTACCAGGGCATCCCAAGGAGATCGAGTTCTACCAGAAGTACCAGGGCATCCCAAGGAGATCGAGTTCTACCAGAAGTACCAGGGCATCCCTTGGGGATCGAGTTCTACCAGAAGTACCAGGGCATCCCAAGGAGATCGAGTTCTACCAGAAGTACCAGGGCATCCCAAGGAGATCGAGTTCTACCAGAAGTACCAGGGCATCCCAAGGAGATCGAGTTCTACCAGAAGTACCAGGGCATCCCAAGGAGATCGAGTTCTACCAGAAGTACCAGGGCATCCCAAGGAGATCGAGTTCTACCAGAAGTACCAGGGCATCCCAAGGAGATCGAGTTCTACCAGAAGTACCAGGGCATCCCAAGGAGATCGAGTTCTACCAGAAGTACCAGGGCATCCCTTGGGGATCGAGTTCTACCAGAAGTACCAGGGCATCCCAAGGAGATCGAGTTTTACCAGAAGTACCAGGGCATCCCAAGGAGATCCAGTTCTACCAGAAGTACCAGGGCATCCCAAGGAGATCGAGTTCTACCAGAAGTACCAGGGCATCCCAAGGAGATCGAGTTCTACCAGAAGTACCAGGGCATCCCAAGGAGATCGAGTTCTACCAGAAGTACCAGGGCATCCCAAGGAGATCGAGTTCTACCAGCAGTACCAGGGCATCCCAAGGAGATCGAGTTCTACCAGAAGTACCAGGGCATCCCAAGGAGATCGAGTTCTACCAGCAGTACCAGGGCATCCCAAGGAGATCGAGTTCTACCAGCAGTACCAGGGCATCCCAAGGAGATCGAGTTCTACCAGCAGTACCAGGGCATCCCAAGGAGATCGAGTTCTACCAGAAGTACCAGGGCATCCCAAGGAGATCGAGTTCTACCAGCAGTACCAGGGCATCCCAAGGAGATCGAGTTCTACCAGCAGTACCAGGGCATCCCAAGGAGATCGAGTTCTACCAGCAGTACCAGGGCATCCCAAGGAGATCGAGTTCTACCAGAAGTACCAGGGCATCCCAAGGAGATCGAGTTCTACCAGAAGTACCAGGGCATCCCAAGGAGATCGAGTTCTACCAGAAGTACCAGGGCATCCCAAGGAGATCGAGTTCTACCAGAAGTACCAGGGCATCCCAAGGAGATCGAGTTCTACCAGAAGTACCAGGGCATCCCAAGGAGATCGAGTTCTACCAGAAGTACCAGGGCATCCCAAGGAGATCGAGTTCTACCAGAAGTACCAGGGCATCCCAAGGAGATCGAGTTCTACCAGAAGTACCAGGGCATCCCAAGGAGATCGAGTTCTACCAGCAGTACCAGGGCATCCCAAGGAGATCGAGTTCTACCAGAAGTACCAGGGCATCCCAAGGAGATCGAGTTCTACCAGAAGTACCAGGGCATCCCAAGGAGATCGAGTTCTACCAGAAGTACCAGGGCATCCCAAGGAGATCGAGTTCTACCAGCAGTACCAGGGCATCCCAAGGAGATCGAGTTCTACCAGAAGTACCAGGGCATCCCAAGGAGATCGAGTTCTACCAGAAGTACCAGGGCATCCCAAGGAGATCGAGTTCTACCAGCAGTACCAGGGCATCCCAAGGAGATCGAGTTCTACCAGCAGTACCAGGGCATCCCAAGGAGATCGAGTTCTACCAGAAGTACCAGGGCATCCCAAGGAGATCGAGTTCTACCAGAAGTACCAGGGCATCCCAAGGAGATCGAGTTCTACCAGCAGTACCAGGGCATCCCAAGGAGATCGAGTTCTACCAGCAGTACCAGGGCATCCCAAGGAGATCGAGTTCTACCAGAAGTATCAGGGCATCACAAGGAGATCGAGTTCTACCAGCAGTACCAGGGCATCACAAGGAGATCGAGTTCTACCAGAAGTACCAGGGCATCCCAAGGAGATCGAGTTCTACCAGAAGTACCAGGGCATCCCAAGGAGATCGAGTTCTACCAGAAGTACCAGGGCATCCCAAGGAGATCGAGTTCTACCAGAAGTACCAGGGCATCACAAGGAGATCGAGTTCTACCAGCAGTACCAGGGCATCCCAAGGAGATCGAGTTC
Source organism: Arenicola marina (assembly GCA_964019135.1). Classification (NCBI taxonomy): domain Eukaryota; kingdom Metazoa; phylum Annelida; class Polychaeta; family Arenicolidae; genus Arenicola; species Arenicola marina. Next base: position 1,518,136 of record OZ025252.1, read on the forward strand.
TACCAGAAGTACCAGGGCATCCCAAGGAGATCGAGTTCTACCAGAAGTACCAGGGCATCCCAGGGAGATCGAGTTCTACCAGAAGTACCGGGGCATCCCAAGGAGATCGAGTTCTACCAGCAGTACCAGGGCATCCCAAGGAGATCGAGTTCTACCAGCAGTACCAGGGCATCCCAAGGAGATCGAGTTCTACCAGCAGTACCAGGGCATCCCAAGGAGATCGAGTTCTACCAGAAGTACCAGGGCATCCCAAGGAGATCGAGTTCTACCAGAAGTACCAGGGCATCCCAAGGAGATCGAGTTCTACCAGAAGTACCAGGGCATCCCAAGGAGATCGAGTTCTACCAGAAGTACCAGGGCATCCCAAGGAGATCGAGTTCTACCAGCAGTACCAGGGCATCCCAAGGAGATCGAGTTCTACCAGAAGTACCAGGGCATCCCAAGGAGATCCGAGTTCTACCAGAAGTACCAGGGCATCACAAGGAGATCGAGTTCTACCAGCAGTACCAGGGCATCACAAGGAGATCGAGTTCTACCAGAAGTACCAGGGCATCCCAAGGAGATCGAGTTCTACCAGCAGTACCAGGGCATCCCAAGGAGATCGAGTTCTACCAGCAGTACCAGGGCATCCCAAGGAGATCGAGTTCTACCAGAAGTACCAGGGCATCCCAAGGAGATCGAGTTCTACCAGCAGTACCAGGGCATCCCAAGGAGATCGAGTTCTACCAGAAGTACCAGGGCATCCCAAGGAGATCGAGTTCTACCAGAAGTACCAGGGCATCCCAAGGAGATCGAGTTCTACCAGAAGTACCGGGGCATCCCAAGGAGATCGAGTTCTACCAGCAGTACCAGGGCATCCCAAGGAGATCGAGTTCTACCAGAAGTACCGGGGCATCCCAAGGAGATCGAGTTCTACCAGAAGTACCGGGGCATCCCAAGGAGATCGAGTTCTACCAGCAGTACCAGGGCATCCCAAGGAGATCGAGTTCTACCAGAAGTACCAGGGCATCCCAAGGAGATCGAGTTCTACCAGCAGTACCAGGGCATCCCAAGGAGATCGAGTTCTACCAGAAGTACCAGGGCATCCCAAGGAGATCGAGTTCTACCAGAAGTACCAGGGCATCCCAAGGAGATCGAGTTTTAACAGCAGTACCAGGGCATCCCAAGGAGATCGAGTTCTACCAGAAGTACCAGGGCATCCCAAGGAGATCGAGTTCTACCAGAAGTACCAGGGCATCCCAAGGAGATCGAGTTCTAACAGCAGTACCAGGGCATCCCAAGGAGATCCGAGTTCACGCATAATATGCACCGTTATAAGGTGAATATTGTTTGGAAAGACGTACGTGTCAACGACGTCGTTCTGCCCCCCCCCCCCCCCCCGCCCCCTTTCGTGGGTTAGGCGGCTGTTTATAGAGTTACCCCAGCAATATGGCACAGAGACGCAGTAAAAGCAATTAATCGACATTTCTTTCTGCATCCTTTCTCTTCCTCAAGTGCAGTAGAGGCAGGGGACTCTCCAAGGTCGCTGTAGTTGCTATCAATAGGACCTGAGGCTCCAGGGTCACACAACCACACATGAACGCACCGACAACTAGAACCGGGTTGAAAGATTCGAGGGGGCGATTTCTAAACGTCACTCCCTCCCTTTTTTTTAATTGCGAGTCGCTCATGCATGCTTGCAGCAGTTAAAAGCGACCCATGCAGTCCAGGACATGGTTGAAGATGACATGGTTCGAGGGGGGCCTTGGGAGGGAGTGTATTCATATCTCTAACCATAAAACTCCCATTAAACTAGAAGGCAGATTCTGGTAATATATGTGTTAGTTTGTTGCATAGTACACAGCAGCATGGTAGAGGTACGGTTGGCTGACTGGCCTTGAACGAGAGAGGGTCCTTAATGATTTTATGCGACGAAGAATGCATAAAGTTTATGATAAAGGCCGGATACGTAGTGATCAGTTGGAGGCGTGGTTCCCTTTAACAACTACGTCTTCTAAAGCGATTCCTTGGTGGTTCATTTCAAGACATGATGTTACTTTCTGTACCCTCTGAATAGCTACATTGCTGTATTTGTAAGCAACAACCTTCTCGGGAAGTCGGGCTGTATTTTTTACCCAGCTCACGATTAATGAGATCGCTCTTATTGTAGTGCAGCAACGAAACATATTATAGCACCGTCCGACGCTCCCTCCACCCTGACCATGGTCCGACGCTCCCTCCACCCTGACCATGGTCCGACGCTCCCTCCACCCTGACCATGGTCCGACGCTCCCTCCACCCTGACCATGGTCCAATCTACATACACTTCCAGGAACAAATCCTGGCAAAGTGCGGTCCAGGTGGCCACCCCGCTGGCTGGTGTCGGACGGAGATCTGCACGCAATCCCTGACCCGCAACTTGATTGGTCTCGGCTTGTTATTTACACTGTAAACAGTGCGCCTCGCCTCTAATGGCCGAACCACAGTGAGAAATTTAGCACCTCGCTCACGGCTCGGCCATGCCATAAAACCCAACCGATGACGGCGGAAAGACTACCGCAGAACTGCCGTGGAATTTCAAAGATCAAGAATAGATCTATATGACCACAATAGGCTTGCCCTCTATATCATACATGAAAGATATAAGCACAACATGAGGTTCGGAAGGCTAGTCCAAACGGATTACCGCTGATTTTCGTAAAAACATGAAAAAAGCTTGAGAATACTGTAGTTGGAGAAAATCACTTATACCTCAGGACTGTGTTTTGCATTGATATTAACCCCTAAAGTAGATATATTTTATAGAGTTCATCACAGCTAACCCCACAGTAGAAAACCTTTTTTATCAAAGCTTTCAGTTTCATTAATTTAAAACCGATAATTAAAACTGGCCAGATAAACCCGGATAAAGCTAGGTAATAAACAGGATGTGAAGGGGCGAGGGGTGGATGGGGGGGGGGGGCATTTCCAACACCCGCCAACTACCCCGTCCATCTACACTGTGGTACCCTGTTGGGGCGTGAAACCGTCATGATAAGTTGGACGCTATCTGAAGGATCTCGCCCTTGAGCCAGCAGCCTTCCGTTGAAAGAACCCAAACAATGCAATGAAGCGCTCGCCGTTATAATACCAACCACCATGCCTGAACCTATAACGCAAGAGAAGATTGACCTCACCAGCCCATCGCATTGAACGCATTTAATCTGGCGTGTCCAACTCATACACACCGGCCTCCACACCCACCGCACCCCATCTCGCGAGCTGTCAGAGGCACACATGTGGCCGTGACAGACGTGCTTTCACTGAGACAGGTCTAGCTCCAGTTAGACATGTCAGACGCGTGTACCTGACTATTAGGGCTTCGGGCTTCCCAACGACACCTCACACAATAGGCATGGGCGGCTATGAGCTCATGAGCAGATCGACTCCCTACGCCTGCCCTTTCGGAGGCCGCCTGGCGAATAATAAACACGTAATAAAGACATGTCATCCAAGCGGTGTGGGGGGGGGGGGGGGGGTCCTGAAAGATACACTCGATGATAGGCGCAATTCTTAGAACTTTATAGAAGGGTAAAAAATAACCTCATGGTTATTAGTGCTGACACCATCGGGGTGAGGAGGGGGAGGGGGGGGGGGGTGAGTCGCGTGAAGCCTCACCTTATAAAGCTAAGCGACGTTAAAGTCAAGATCAATTGGCCTCCTGCCTCGTCACGTGCCGGGCAAACTGAGACCTCCATACATTGCAAATAGACGCGGGAAAGCCTCTCACTTCCGGTGAAGTGCATAAAGTCCTTACATGGCCAACCGTTAATCTTAATCTCAAGTGTTACTGGCCATTTCACTCTTCCTGGAAGCAGGTGAAGTAAATAAAACTAGCACAAGACGTCAAAATGAACATAATGTTGGTGTTTAAAGTCACATCATGGCAAAATGGAGCCAAGAGACCTTCCCGGAATATTAAATGTGGATGGATGAACCTCGCCCCAGAGGCAGGTGCCATGGTTAGTACACACGGTGATCGGCAGCTCAGTCATCAGCCAGCTCAGCCAGCCTAGCCATCAGCCAGCCAGCTCAGCCAGCTCAGCCAGCTCAGCCAGCTCAGCCATCAGCCAGCTCAGTCAGCTCAGCCAGCTCAGCCAGCCAGCTCAGCCAGCTCAGCCAGCTCAGCCATCAGCCAGCTCAGCCATCAGCCAGCTCAGCCAGCTCAGCCAGCTCAGCCAGCTCAGCTCAGCCAGCTCAGCCAGCTCAGCCATCAGCCAGCTCAGCCAGCTCAGCCAGGTCAGCCAGTATTCTGCAGTCGCCCCGTGTCATAACCGGCTCGTCGGCAGGCATCAGTTGTGCGCCAAAGAACTGCGTCACATCTGATGACGTCACGACCATGTGCAATTAAGAACGGCGTCACAAGATGTGATGACGTCATGTACAACACTTTATCGGACCTCCTAAGAGTGGTGGGTAAACATTGTTGTCGCAGCAAACATCTCAAGCCGGTCAGGAGGACGTGATGAGAGGAGGACGTGATTAGAACATGACGGGATGAAAGGAGGTGAGACGTTATTAGGTATGAAACGCATCAATCTCTTGGGGGGGGGGGGGGGGGGCTTCCTGACGTGAGAGGTCCAAAGACCAATGCTGAGGTAGTTAAACCCATATCACTGAGGCAATAAATATTACATAATCAAACCGATTCCAGGTTATCAAATATGCTTCCGTTGAAGCACATATGTAACGTTGTCGGTGACCGCTTTAGTGACATTAAAAAATGTCCGCAGGCATAGCGTTTGTTGGGCAACGTTGTCCTTATACATTGGCTCGGTAAACACTGGTTATAATAGTCCAGCAATGCCACCCATGAATAACTCAGTCACTCTCGCCTATCACTCTATGCCCCACATAGAGGCCCACATACAAAAAAGTTTGTGGTATGTCGAGGTTACAACATCCAGGGGCCGTATTCACCACATGTAGCGTACGCATGAAAAGTGCGCTTCGTCGTACCATAACCAGCTCGTTGTGGTGGTGTTTATGATCCAGAAATCACATTCAATATAATTGTATCTCTTTTTTTATTTAGAAACTCCACCTCTTGGATGAATACTTCTCTATTTTGAACCCAACAATCGCTCGACAAATATTCCACTTTGCGCTAAGTTGATCTGCATAAGCAACCTGTGGTTTGTGAATACGGCCCCAGGGGCGGTATGCATGATATGTCAAGAGTCATTTCACAGCCACTGACGCACGGATAGCGGTGTGTCCATTAGACATGATAGTAGTAGCAATACCTATGGCACATACAATAGTCACGACGCCAGTAACTGTACACAGGACCTGCCAAATCTTCTGTGTAGGCTACATGTGACTATGAATAACGCCTTAGCGGGATACACGAATGAGAGTCATAAACATACAAAACCAACGCCACATGTCAAGGTTGAAAAGAGCCGCGTCCGGTGTACCAACACCTACTCTTTTCGAAGAACGCACCGGTTGCTGAGTTGACACGCCATTGCATAATTGACGAGCAATCGAATGCGCTTTCGACTTTGAAAGACATATCATCCTGTCTCATTTCTTTGCGCCTGATAATAGACTCTTCCATGGGCCTACTTCTTTTAACCAAACGCAGAAAAATTACCTTTATCTTACGACGCCATAGAAAGGCGGCTGCTAACACACTTTCGTCTGCTATACTTTATACTGGATGTTGTGCTGTTAATAAACAAGATACACTTACAAGTAAGTAAAAATCCCTAGGGTGTCATGTAATAAAGTACACAAAAGACTCGGCGGCAAATGGTGCACACAGATTTACGAAAGCGAGGCGGCAGATATTTAACGCCGCGACTATAATAAGTCGTCATGCACGGTGACTTCAATCCTAGCTAGTAAAACGGCATACATGGTGACTGAATGGTACATCGTCATACTTGGCGACATCAGTTCTCACACTTACAGTGGGTCGTTTCCACACCAAGCGTCTCTCGGGCTTGTGGCTGTAATAGATCGAGGAATCCTCGGCCGGGAAATCCGGGTCCTCATACAGACACCCTTCCTTCAAACACCGCCTCCGCAGCTTGCGAAACTGCGACGAGCGCCCCCTGCTTTCAGATTTCGGGCGACTCCATCCGGTGGAGTATCTGGACTTCCGGTTGTCGTCGGCTTTACTCGCCATCTCACCAGGGGGACTTTGGAACAGTTAGTTGACCGAGCCGCAGGTGATGAAATGAAATGATTGTTGCCTTGGGTCGTTCTATGCACACGAGGGATAACTTATTAGGCCACCGTGACGTCTCTGAGTTGGAATCCCCACGCAGAAAAAGCCGCCCTGACTGGTATGTCAGTGGGTTTTATACCAGTCACCCTGGCCCGTCTCCGCCAGAGGAAAGGAGGGAGGGCTATCTTCCGGGATTGGCGTGACGTCACACGTGAGGGTCAGGTCACTCAGAATACTGCCCGAGCGTGATGATACCGGGGTGTAGATGGCAGTCTAGTATGACACCGTGATATCAGGCCCGGCCGCCCCGCTAACCGGCCAGTATTAAGCAGCCATAGGTAACCCTGAGCAATATTGGGGAACAATTATTGGTGCAGCTGACAGTCTGATGGTCACGATGTCAGTAACTGCATAATCGGCCTGCCAAAGTCCCTGCGTAAGCTACGTGTGGTCTATGAATACGGGTCCCCAGGGGCGGTATTCATAAACCATACATAGTGCTAGCGCTAAATATTCTAACTAAACTATTATTACTGACAGAAGTCTAAAGACTTCTGTCAGTATACTACTCAGTTCGGTTTGTAAATTTGTTTGTTTGTCCGCTTTGTTGTCAGATCGATACAGGTCGTAATTCGACAGCTACGGCCATCGATCTTTACCAAAAGGTAGATTGGTGAAATGGCTCGGTCAAGTTCGTTAATGGCATATATAGGTCAAAGGTCAAGGTCACAGCGATTTTTTATAAAAAAAAGTTAACAACGCATATATCTCCGTTAATATTAGAGATAGAGATCTCGGGTAAGGTTCAGAATGTGCCGCCCATCAAGAGGCATCTTTCGTGTATTGTTCACTTTTTGACGCGTCATATTCATTTTCGAGCAAAATGAGATAATAGGTTTTTCGGAAAACACACTAAATCACCTCTGTCAGTTTTGTGGCTTTTAGACACATTTGAAACCAAGTTATCGCTATAAGGTTCTGACATGTCATAGAAATATGAATAGGAATAACCTCTGTAGAATCTTAGGTCTCTCCAGCGCGTCACGTGACGTCACGATGACGTCAGTTTCGGTACATTAAAAACATTGTCAAAAATCGTTCCAATCAAACAATGCGTTCCAATCTTACTTCCGGTTCCAGAGCGGGGGGGAGTTGTCTATGGGACTTCCCATGTTAAAGCCCTCCATCTCTCAAGCAGGGAAAAAATGTTTTGTCGCATATTTCACAAGTGCGATCGTCAAACACTACCAGGATTTTTTCTTTGATTCAATATGGTACCTAGTAGAAACAATGGATACCATATGGTATTTGAATAAGAAATGACGTCAGAGGAATTTTTGTGAAATTTGGCCAATGATAAAAGATGGGGATTTTTAGCGCTGGCAAGGGCTCCCACGGGCAACCTATGCCAGTTATCGTTCAATGCTTGCAGTTGTGGATGGACCGGACTGAGATGAGCCACCAACGGTAAACATGGTGACATAACATACTAACTTTTCGGTATATAGTCGAAAACGTTTAACATGGAACCCTATGGGGAAAATATAATTTCATTCAATTTGACATACTTTCGTTTGAGCGATCTCACTTTGCTTTACCATGGTGAGAGATGTGGACGAGTACAAGAGTTCCAGGGTAGGCTGACGGCGCACGCTCATCTCAGTTTCTTTTTCAATGGCAACCGACGATTTGCCCAATGATAAAGTATATGGATTCCGTCCAATTTAAAAAAATCGTCAAAAATCAGAAAAACAAGCTAAAGCTCGGATCTTTGCGGATAATGGTAGGGAATATATGTCTCCAGATCACTATCAGCAGTGAAACATTATTATCGTTTTAATCTTGGGTACAGATTCCTTTCTTCGTCTGCTCGTTTCTCATTTATTCGTAATGATGAAGAATAGCAATTTCCGGTAATTAGGTTAAGCCATATCTAAAAAGCTGACAGACCTACCGCCTAACTAGTCAACGTTTTCGATTGATGGTATAAAGGTTTGTATTTTAGTACTTAGATGTTGTCGTGCGTCATGCCATGACATCAGCATGACGTGATGACGTCATAATTTGGTAAATGCCATTACTCGCCTATTATACGTCATAGCGACTTCCGGTTTGTTTGAGGGTAAACCTTATACCAAGGGACAACTGGTGGTATGCGTAACTTTTTTGGCGGTACTGAAGCGTGTGCGTCAAAAATGACGTCCAAGTTTACGTTACCCGACTTAATCGCGAGATCGTCTAAGTTTCAACTACTTAGGCACTAGCTAAAATCACTAGAGGTACATAAGCAGGTAAAGTTAAACAAATTAAAGCTAAATTGTTCATTTTTGTAAGCATCAGTGACGTCATGTGGCGTCACGTTGACGTTTCCATGGCAACGGAACTAAGCCCAAAGGTAAAGTATAGAGAGTCTGGCCAAATTGGAAAATTCGTCAAAAGTCAGGAAAGCTAGTTAGAGCCGCGATTGTTACGGTACTTAGTAGGGCTGAACTATACATGAACATACCTGTGCTCACAAATGACCTATTGCCCTTAGCCTAGGAACCATGGCGCTGCACAAAGGGGACCCCCTTTGCTCGGTCGCCAATGATGAGAGAATGGGGAAATGGACTCATGGCACTTTCAATTCCCTCAGTGTTGCCACTTGTAGGTGCGATTGTAGGCTAAAATGTCCGTTTGTATGAGTTATTTTAAGCTACATTGACCGCTGCAATGAATTCTCCTGATCGTCTGTAACAAAATCACTTCTGTCAGTAAGCCTCAGCCTCCGGCTGATTTCGGCTCTTGTTATTATACTATTCTAACTAAACTATTATATATCGCGTCCAAGATTTAACCAGGAGGTGGATTTTCTGAAAACAGAAAGTGCCCATCTTCTGATAAAGACCAGTTCAGCATTATGAGTCCGACTGCTGCGGACCCAAGAGGCGAAGTCAGACGAAAAGGCCAGTTTGGTGCGTAAGCTCAGTGTGGTTTATGAATAGCGCCCCAGGCCCTGGTGTATGACGTCATAGAGACACACTCTATTGTTATTTACCCTCTTTTATGTCATCCTTCCCGACATTGGACGACACGTGGACTAGATCAAGTTATACCATGGGACTATCGATATCAGCAACACCACCAGAGAGTGCATATACAGATACACTTACATACATTGTATATATGTGTGGACTTCCTGTTCGGTAATAGCCGTATAGTTCATGGTCAGCCATGCTTGAAGCTCATGTCCGGGTTCGCTTAAAGTTAATCAAGCTACCGCTAACGACGCAGTAACGTTCCCGACTCACCGGGACACAACGTTGCTTAGTTAAAAGGCCTTACATGGTGATCTGTCAATTCTCGGCATTGTTTTTTTTTCTAACAGAAAATCTTCTCAACCGTGAAGGTGTCTCTCACTCTTGTGTGTCAGTCCGGGGTCACCTGGTAACCTAGAGGCGCCTTCGTCTAGTGTCGACTGGGCCCTGCAATAACAGCCCCAGCGGCCAGGTGCGGGGTTCGAATACCACCCGAGTAAATGTATATTTATGTGCAGGATAAAGATTTTATGTGTTTCTTGACAAAATGTAGGGGTTACTCTGGGAGACATCGCTCCTCCCTTCCTTTGCCCTTCCCATTGTCGAGAGATGACTTACATCTATACTAATAAAATGAAGCTGTCTGTCCCACTATGCCGCGGCATGCAAGAGCCCATTGGCAACAGCAGCCGCCTTGAACCTATTATTATCCAGCCGCCGCTCTTAGATGTGTCAAAGCTATCGCATGTGTCAACACAACCTCTGGGTGCCTATCACCTTATCCCGCGGCATCGGCGGGCTACCTGGCTTGGTGCCAACAGTAATAATATTTCTCCCAACGCCTTATCGCCCGAACTGTCATCAAATCAAACAAAGCCCGTACTGTATCGCATCCACAACTTCCCATTAGTAGCAACGAACTCTGCCCGGGGGACCTTGCCTATAATACGCTTCTCTTAGCATCAGTCACAGCAGTATCCAATTTTACTACACGTCAATTCTATAGATCCAACCAGGACGTCAGGCAGATTTTATCCAATGAAGTTAGTAGTACTACGTTAAATGACGAACAACGGAGGGAAACAGTCCCTTTTTTATTCTCAATCAATGTATGAGCATGGGCCTTAGTGTTACTGGACTGATATTCGTTTATTAGCGTGCTTTAGCCGCAATTTGAGCATTCTGTACTGGATGCACAATAATTGCACAGGTTGAAAGTGTTTTAATAACCTTAACATTTCTGTCCCGTTATTCCGTAGCCCCCGGTCTCAATTTATGTCAATATAATTATCGATGTTATTTCTGCCCAATGTCTTCTGCCTGCACTTTCAACCTGTGCAATTATTGTGCATCCAGTACAGAATGCTCAAATTGCGGCTAAAGCACGCTAATAAACGAATATCAGTCCAGTAACACTAAGGCCCAAGCTCATACATTGATTGAGTAAAAAAAGGGACCGTTTCCCGTCCGTTGTTCGTCATTTAACGTAGTACTACTAACTTCAGTGGATAAAATCTGCCTGACGTCCTTGTTGGATCTATAGAATTGACGTGTAGTAAAATTGGATACTGCTGTGACTGATGCTAAGAGAAGCGTATTATAGGCAAGGTCCCCCGGGCAGAGTTCGTTTTTAATAACCTTAACATTTCTGTCCCGTTATTCCGTAGCCCCCGGTCTCAATTTATGTCAATATAATTATCGATGTTATTTCTGCCCAATGTCTTCTGCCTGCTATTATTTGACGCATAAAACAAAATACTGTCATACTGTTATTTCTTTCGCTTATCACTACGAACGCTAGACGGCGGCTAGTAGGTTCAAACGTCTTACACTTTGCTGCGTGTCAGGGAGCTAGGGTGCTGCGCTAAAGGCCATAGCTGCAGCCTCATAGCTCCAGCTACAACGGTGTCGCTTTCACGCTATTTAATTAAAGTTACTAATTCAACAAAACGTAAACATTGCACGAGCGGGGACGCAGAGACTTGCGTAGTGAGGTCAGAACACAGACGGAACCCGGATGAATAAACTCTTCCGGGATACGGCGCAACAGCTTCTCACTTGCCGTATATTCACCGACTGTGATGCATCCACGCGAGAGAGCGTGATTATGTCCACTGCTGTTCTAATAGCGAAGGCGCCTCCCTCCGATCTGACGGAACTGCCCCCCCCTCCCCCCTTGAATGAGTAACTTTAACTGTGGGTGGAATGGCTGGCGTCATCAGCCACTTCTGTGCTCAATAAGCCAACGAATAAATGGGAAAGGTGAGATGGAAGGGTGGCAAGGTGCCCAGCATAGGTGGGGAATAAACCCGCGGCTTAAATGGTTGTGTGTGTGTGTGTGGGGGGGGGGGGGGGGGCGGGGGGTTATACGACGGCTGATTCTGTTATTGCAATGCACAAAAACAATCTCGACACGGTTTTCCGGTCTAGTTGTACATTGTGGCGCAGGATATGATTGACATGTTGACATGTTGACAGGTGCGGCTTGATTCGTTCTGCTCTTAATGGACTTTAATACGAGGCAGACAGTAATAAATGACTACAACTGTTTTTTTTTCTCAATTTGTCGGCCAGGCGTTGAAACGCTGGATAACTTTCAGAGCAGCCCACTAGTAACACGGGCGTCACTGCAGAAAGCTAGACCCGCTTCACGTTTTGCATGATTACTTGTAAAAAGTGTCGAGGTGTTTCCGTGAGGGTCTCAACCCACTTCTATCAGTGCGGGCCTTACCCCACTTCTGTCAGTGCGGGTCTCACCCCACTTCTATCAGTGCGGGTCTCACCCCACTTCTATCAGTGCGGGTCTCACCCCACTTCTATCAGTGCGGGTCTCACCCCACTTCTATCAGTGCGGGTCTCACCCCACTTCTGTCAGTGCGGGTCTCACCCCACTTCTATCAGTGCGGGTCTCACCCCACTTCTATCAGTGTGGGTCTCACCCCACTTCTATCAGTGCGGGTCTCACCCCACTTCTGTCAGTGCGGGTCTCACCCCACTTCTATCAGTGTGGGTCTCACCCCACTTCTATCAGTGCGGGTCTCACCCTACTTCTATCAGTGTGGGTCTCACCCCACTTCTATCAGTGCGGGTCTCACCCCACTTCTGTCAGTGCGGGTCTCACCCCACTTCTATCAGTGTGGGTCTCACCCCACTTCTATTAGTGTGGGTCTCAACCCACTTCTATCAGTGCGGGTCTCACCCCACTTCTATCAGTGCGGGTCTCACCCCACTTCTATCAGTGCGGGTCTCACCCCACTTCTATCAGTGCGGGTCTCACCCCACTTCTATCAGTGCGGGTCTCACCCCACTTCTATCAGTGCGGGTCTCACCCACTTCTATCAGTGCGGGTCTCACCCCACTTCTATCAGTGCGGGTCTCACCCCACTTCTATCAGTGCGGGTCTCACCCCACTTCTATCAGTGCGGGTCTCACCCCACTTCTATCAGTGCGGGTCTCACCCCACTTCTATCAGTGCGGGTCTCACCCACTTCTATCAGTGCGGGTCTCACCCCACTTCTATCAGTGCGGGTCTCACCCCACGTCTATCAGTGCGGGTCTCACCCACTTCTGTCAGTGCGGGTATCACCCCACTTCTATCAGTGCGGGTCTCACCCCACTTCTATCAGTGCGGGTCTCACCCACTTCTATCAGTGCGGGTCTCACCCCACTTCTATCAGTGCGGGTCTCACCCCACTTCTATCAGTGCGGGTCTCACCCCACTTCTATCAGTGCGGGTCTCACCCCACTTCTATCAGTGCGGGTCTCACCCACTTCTGTCAGTGCGGGTCTCACACCCCACTTCTGTCAGTGCGGGTCTCACCCCACTTCTATCAGTGCGGGTCTCACTCCACTTCTATCAGTGTGGGTCTCACCCCACTTCTATCAGTGCGGGTCTCACCCCACTTCTATCAGTGCGGGTCTCACCCCACTTCTATCAGTGCGGGTCTCAACCCACTTCTGTCAGTGCGGGTCTCACCCCACTTCTATCAGTGCGAGTCTCACCCCACTTCTGTCAGTGCGGGTCTCACCCCACTTCTGTCAGTGCGGGTCTCACCCCACTTCTATCAGTGCGGGTCTCACCCCACTTCTATTAGTGTGGGTCTCACCCCAATTCTATCAGTGCGGGCCTCACCCCACTTCTGTCAGTGCGGATCTCACCCCACTTCTATCAGTGCGGGTCTCACCCCACTTCTATCAGTGCGGGTCTCACCCCACTTCTGTCAGTGCGGGTCTCACCCCACTTCTATCAGTGCGGGTCTCACCCCACTTCTGTCAGTGCGGGTCTCACCCCACTTCTATCAGTGCGGGTCTCACCCCACTTCTATCAGTGCGGGTCTCACCTCACTTCTATCAGTGCGGGTCTCACCCCACTTCTGTCAGTGCGGGTCTCACTCCACTTGTATCAGTGCGGGCCTCACCCCACTTCTGTCAGTGCGGGTCTCACTCCACTTCTATCAGTGCGGGTCTCACCTCACTTCTATCAGTGCGGGTCTCACCCCACTTCTATCAGTGCAGGTCTCACCCCACTTCTATCAGTGCAGGTCTCATCCCACTTCTATCAGTGCGGGTCTCACCCCACTTCTGTCAGTGCGGGTCTCACCCCACTTCTATCAGTGTGGGTCTCACCCCACTTCTATCAGTGCGGGTCTCACCCCACTATTATCAGTGCGGGTCTCACCCCACTTCTATCAGTGCGGGTCTCACCCCACTTCTATCAGTGCAGGTCTCACCCCACTTCTATCACTGCGGGTCTCACCCCACTTCTGTCAGTGCGGGTCTCACCTCACTTCTATCAGTGTGGGTCTCACTCCACTTCTATCAGTGCGGGTCTCACCCCACTTCTGTCAGTGCGGGTCTCACCCCACTTCTATCAGTGCGGGTCTCACCCCACTTTTATCAGTGCGGGTCTCACCCCACTTCTATCAGTGCGGGTCTCACTCCACTTCTATCAGTGCGGGTCTCACCCCACTTCTATCAGTGCGGGTCTCACCCCACTTCTATCAGTGCGGGTCTCACACCCCAATTCTATCAGTGCGGGTCTCACCCCACTTCTATCAGTGCGGGTCTCACCCCACTTCTATCAGTGCGGGTCTCACTCCACGTCTGTCAGTGCGGGTCTCACACCCCACTTCTGTCAGTGCGGGTCTCACCCCACTTCTATCAGTGCGGGTCTCACCCCACTTCTGTCAGTGCGGGTCTCACCCCACTTCTGTCCGTGCGGGTCTCACCCCACTTCTATCAGTGCGGGTCTCACCCCACTTCTATCAGTGCGGGTCTCACCCCACTTCTATCAGTGCAGGTCTCACCCCACTTCTATCAGTGCGGGTCTCACCCCACTTCTATCAGTGCGGGTCTCACCCCACTTCTATCAGTGCGGGTCAGATGCACAAAAGTGACCCAAAACAGCACGCAGCAATTTGTTTCATACGGCAACCCATAAAGTCCTTTGTTAGACGCATAATGAAGCGACACACCATTCACGAACAGGAGATAAACGCTTTTCACGTGAAACAGGAAAATCGTCCACTCCACCAGAGCCTTTTAAAGCACGAAAATTAAATATTCATGATCACTGCATAATGAGTACGACCGGTACAAGAAATGATGCAAATTTAATTGAATGAACTGAAATCAGTTCTGTTTTAGGCCCGTCTTGTGAACACGAGGGCTGACTTAGGAACAAACCTCCGTGGACAATAGACAATATGGATAACGTAACGATGTAGTGCTAACTTAGGCCAAGGGATAAACCTCCGTGGACAATAGACGATATGGATAATGTAACCATGTAGCGAACGGGTATTTTTCTTCCCACGTAAGTTATGACAGGCTTACGATTACAGCCTCGGGCCCAACTCCATCTTTCCCGTGGTTAGCCGTAGGACAAACCGAGAGGTGTAGTGGTCCAGATATGATAAGGCGGACGCCATACGTCCAGCGTTTATTTACCCTGTCTATTTACACCTCTCCATTTAGAACGCCCCTCCTGCAATAATCCTTATCACCCCCCGGCGACAGCGAATAAACGACTCTTGGTGACCGACTGAGACGCCCCCTTCCCCCCCCCCCCCCCCCCCCCACACACACGCACACACGGGTCTCCATTGGAGGCTGGAGGGGGTCAGGCAGGGCAGGGGGAGGTGCAGGGGGTCAGGCAGGGCAGGGGGAGGTGGAGGGGGTCAGGGAGGGCAGGGGGCGGGGTGGGGTGGAGGGGTATTAATAGTAGTAGGAGCTCCACTGTAGTGAACACAGGGCCCAGTTCTGGGTGTGGCTGTGTATTATAACTGCCATTACATGACAGACATGGTCAGATGCAGACAGATCCCAGGCATTACTCAGCATGACGACACAGGACGATGAGCGTCTGTCTTCTCTTTCTGGGGAGTTATGTCGGGCGTCGACGCATCAGCGAAACCTACACCGGTCTTCACGCCCTGACTCTATAACCTCCACCCCCCCCCCCCCCAAAAAAAAAAAAAAACTCCACCCACAGCCCTGTCTCCGTCCTCTCCACTACCCTCCACCCCTGCTTGCTCAGCTCCAAACGCATTCAAATACCTCTTACGTCAATTACATCGTTCACCAGATGTTGTCAGATTAGGTTTTTGATGTGGAATATGTTGCCACGTGGTGGGGTCTCTTGGAGACAGCTCCTCTAGTGGAACCCTCCTCTACTGATCCAAGTCCAAATGACCGTAGGCGACAAGCCTACTCAAACCTGCCATAATCCTATGTTATTCGTGCTCCCATTCAATGTTACATGGGATCTAAACGACAACAACATTTGTACAGAATGCTCATGCACCGCGTGAATCTCAATTTCTATCAATTTATATTCTGTAATAGGTCCATTCCTCCATCGAACCCATATAAGACCAGCCGAACTGAATAGCTTTTATGCAATCGATGGAACAATGCCCCGGTATTGTTGTTGTCTGTTCGTTAAAGCTACTTAAGCAGATATTGTTCGTCAATTAAATAAATCTTAATCGGATCCAGAAATGTAAGGTCGACATTCACATTTAACAGAACTGCAACATTTGCTTAAAATTGTCGTGGTAATGTCGTCACCGGCCAGAAGAGATATTTTCTGCGCGGCAGCTTACCGTAAGTGGAAGTTATGTGCACTACGTCACAGATTTGTGTGTAGTTTCCCGGTTGCACATTTAGGGATGCTGAACGGGCTCCAGGCAATGCATATCATGGATAATCAACTGATAAGAATAGGTCATTCTTGCTCTCATCAGGCCACAATCTGACCTGGTTTTAGGGGGAGACAACGGTTTAAATAGCTTTAAGTGAAACCCTATCTTGTCGTAACACTTTGTAATGGAGGCAAATCCCCCACCGTATGGTTAACCACATAACTGCGGAATGACTCACTAGGTGGAGGCACTGGTTACTCAGGACTTTTCCAGTGCACCGTCTGTGGAATCATGTACGTGGCCACCCCCTGTCTACACCACCCTAGTCGCTCTTCGGGCAAGGCACCCACTAGCATAGCACGAATATAGTGCCGCCCTCTAGTGTGCCATTTCGCAGTTTAATGATAAATTGTGCTAACGGTGCGACGAGAAGGTGCCGTCTGGTGGAGACAGGCAAGTCCCCATGTCGTAAATAGCAGATAAATATCTCTATGTCGTAAATCATGTCGTATCAGATAAATATCTGTATAAATGACGCAACACAGATATTGAGCCGAGGCATTTTTCATGAAGTCCCCAGGACTAAATTAACATTATCATGGGCATCATGGCAACGCGGTGTTCACACGTGGCCGGTAGCCAGTGTCTCGTTCCCATGGAAACCGTATCCTTCTCATCAAACTGAGGGGAGAGAGGCTCCCTAGCTCAGTTGTTGAGCAGGCTGAACTACAGATCAACAGGTTGTGGGTTCGAACCCTGGCGCGTGCATCTGGGGCAAGTGTCATTCAACCCCATTTGATTGTGTCGGGAGGTTTCTGGGCCCAACTTACCCATCATGTGCACAACAGCGCCCTTAAACACCAACATTTCATTTCATACCTAGGAATCCATCAGCTTGTTGCAGCTTAGGTCAGCTCAGGTGAGCTATGAATTTTTGAGAGCCTCACGTGAGCTGAAGACCTATCGAGTTGATAAGGGGTAGGGTCATGCTGAGCGCGCTAACACCGTCACCTAGATACATAGCGTTGTAACTTGTCTTGATCTTATCATGTCAATTTCGTGACACGCAAGAGGATGGGGTGTGAGGGTTGGGGCAAGTGACACTTGTCCACCCCTTACCCGTAAGTAAGTAGTATCAGGTAAGATAAGTAGGGTTATTTCAAGAACCTTGTAAAATTTGTAAATCGACAGTTGCTGAATGTTACGCGGTGGGCGTACACTGAACATTTTGTAGAACACGCAGCGGCTGCGTTTTCAGTCCCTTTTGTCCATATTAAGGCTACACTGAGCCAATAATCCTCGCGGGATTAATGAAATGGGGCTGGATAAAACAGGCCCTAGATGAAGGCCCTGACAGGGCGCTAAGCCTTGACCTGTTGAACTGCATGCAGCTCAAACTGCTTACCGACCGACCTGCATGGCAACCATGGAAAGAAGCCACGACCGACAGCATGAAGGATGTGTGAACACAGACAGGAGTCTGGGAGGGGGGGGGGGGGGGTCCAGTGTCGATTTTTCACAGTGCCGAATGTCTATTTTTCATGACTTTCCATTTCGCTTTTTGGCTACGCTCAGTGTCGTTTTTTTTCTAAAATGCCACTATCTGTGTCGATGTCGCATTTTCAGACCCTGTCTCAGTGTCAGAATTGGGGGGCGGGGGAGGGACAATGTCGAACCTCACAGGTTCATGAGAGGGTGGATTGTGGGGCAAAGGTCGTGCGCAGGTGGCGACCTTGTGATGGTGATATTCACGAGTCAGTGACTCTGGCACGCAGCGCTGGAGTCATGCATTACATAATTACTTCACAATAAATGAACCCAAATGAGTTATGCACATGAGTGTATACAGCACCACTAGTTCAATGCGCTGACCTCTCCGTCTCACGGAGGATGACGTCATCGGCTGAACCAACTTAATTAATACGCCTCGATATAACGGGGACGTGGATGGTGGGAGTGGGGCGGTGAGAGGGGAGGGGAGGCGAAGGAAAGAGGGGGGGGGGGGGAGGGAAGAGGGGAAGGGGAGGGGTAAGGGAAGGGAGGAGGGGGAGGGGAGGGGGGAAATGACATCTCATGCGTGCTCGATCACGCGTTCTGCAACGTCACACTAAAAAGGAAATCGAATGGGACTGTAGATGGTAAAGTCTGACCACTACATGCCCGATAAATGGTAGTGGTGGTGGGGGGGGGGCACGACCTCTTGCTTCCGCCAACCAAATTATCTGCTGACCCGACATAAGAGGCATGCCTACGTGAGCCGTCACTTCGTGCAGTTGGCACCCACATCCAGCGTCACGGGAGGCTTAGCGGCTGGTCAGTATTCAGTCATATTCAGTAAGTTATCCCATGTGGCGGTATTTGAGCTTCTAATGACTGAACAACTCCTATGTCCAGATCGGCATGTAGATGTTGCTACACACATCACATCGCTACCCCGTTGTTTGTGGTGTTTTGCGGTCCCTAGTCTGCTAAAAGTAGGTTAAACAACCGCATAACATGTCGTCAATGACACTATGAGGAGTAAACTATTGTGTATGGGATGAAAACTCATATCGCCACAAATACACAAAACACACAAATACACAGTATCCTAAGCTTTGTCGGTGCAAGTGCGCTGTCTCCACCAACAATGGCACAATTTAGTTTTTGAGTGTGTGTGCTTCAAGTAAGTGATATAACTTCACATGTCACGGGTCAAACAGGTCCTTTCTTACAGGACCCCCCCCCCCCCGCCCAATTCTTGTAAATGGTAAGGGGTCACTGCTCAATTCCTTGTTTGGATTAATGGCTTTTTATTAAGCTTAGCCCAGGGCTCTTTATGACATCTTTCCTTATTTTCTTTCACGGTCATTTTAACCGTATGGACTATTTGTTGCCTGCGAGACGTTAAGCTGAACTGAAATCTGGCTAAGGGCAGAGTTTGATTTATAATTTTATTTCTTTGACAATAAAGACATATCAATTCAGGGTCAACTTTAACGACCTCCCCCCCCCCCCCCCCCCCACCTCCCCTCCACGTCAACCATCGGTGGGCGTGGAAGCCGTGACTAATGACGTCATGTACCACCGGATTGAAATACAATATACAATACATATGGCTGTCCGTAATCCGAGGACGCTGTTCCGGACACCCGGCTGGCTTTCAACGCCTTCCTCATGGGAAAACAATAGCGTTGAGATCTCGTAGGATCCTCCTCGCCAGGCCGCAAGTCTCGCCTACTGTGGCGGCGTGTCGATAGAGGTCACCGCGGTGTGGGCGACCACGAGCGGCGTGTCTATAGAGGTCACCGCGGTGTGGGCGACCACGAGCGGCGTGTCTATAGAGGTCACCGCGGTGTGGGCGACCACGAGCGGCGTGTCGATAGAGGTCACCGCGGTGTGGGCGACCACGAGCGGCGTGTCTATAGAGGTCACCGCGGTGTGGGCGACCACGAGCGGCGTGTCTATAGAGGTCACCGCGGTGTGGGCGACCACGAGCGGCGTGTCTATAGAGGTCACCGCGGTGTGGGCGACCACGAGCAGCGTGTCTATAGAGGTCACCGCGGTGTGGGCGACCACGAGCGGCGTGTCTATAGAGGTCACCGCGGTGTGGGCGAACACGAGCGGCGTGTCTATAGAGGTCACCGCGGTGTGGGCGACCACGAGCGGCGTGTCTATAGAGGTCACCGCGGTGTGGGCGAACACGAGCGGCGTGTCTATAGAGGTCACCGCGGTGTGGGCGAACACGAGCGGCGTGTCTATAGAGGTCACCGCGGTGTGGGCGAACACGAGCGGCGTGTCTATAGAGGTCACCGCGGTGTGGGCGACCACGAGCGGCGTGTCTATAGAGGTCACCGCGGTGTGGGCGACCACGAGCGGCGTGTCTATAGAGGTCACCGCGGTGTGGGCGACCACGAGCGGCGTGTCTATAGAGGTCACCGCGGTGTGGGCGACCACGAGCGGCGTGTCTATAGAGGTCACCGCGGTGTGGGCGACCACGAGCGGCGTGTCTATAGAGGTCACCGCGGTGTGGGCGACCACGAGCGGCGTGTCTATAGAGGTCACCGCGGTGTGGGCGACCACGAGCGGCGTGTCTATAGAGGTCACCGCGGTGTGGGCGACCACGAGCGGCGTGTCGATAGAGGTCACCGCGGTGTGGGCGACCACGAGCGGCGTGTCGATAGAGGTCACCGCGGTGTGGGCGACCACGAGCGGCGTGTCGATAGAGGTCACCGCGGTGTGGGCGACCACGAGCGGCGTGTCGATAGAGGTCACCGCGGTGTGGGCGACCACGAGCGGCGTGTCGATAGAGGTCACCGCGGTGTGGGCGACCACGAGCGGCGTGTCGATAGAGGTCACCGCGGTGTGGGCGACCACGAGCGGCGCATTGTGACATAAATACAGACAACTGACTGCATGTATCTGCACACATGTAAATACTCCAGGTGTTTACCCGCTGCAGACTTCTGAAGAATGCTAATAGCTTAATGACCATCTCACGTGAGAGAGAGAGAGAGAGAGAGAGCCTCGTGGTCCCGCTTTGACCTTTCCAGTTGGCTTCTACGCATGGTCTCATTATTTTGTAGACATACCGATGGTGTGGGGAGTAGGTGGACGAGGCATTAGACTAGCGTCTAATGCCTCGTCCAGACCCAGAGGAGATGACCATAACGGGTGATTTCCATCGTGGGTCACGGTCCAGGTCACGACAGAGGTCACCTGGGACGCGCTGCACCGGGCGCGACATGAAAAACCGTTTCGCTAGACAAGGCGACACATGAAAAACTGCTTCGTTAGAAAGGCGAGACATGAAAAACTGCTTCGTTAGACAAGGCAGACATGTTTAAGATAAAAGCTAAACCTTTATTACGATATTACGGTACACTAAACAAGGACGTGGTTCATTATGTGACCAGCGTCTAGGGGATATATAGGTCAGACAAAGCGGTTGGTTGGTTTAAGTAGAACGCTTTGAAATGTGCACGTTAACTCGCGACAATCAGAAGAAAGGGTCTGACTCAAGGTAGAGAGGAGCCATCTCCCCGGGAGTAACGCCCTACTCTTTGCGACAGAGTGCATGCGATGTTGCACAGACATCAGACATTTGCAGACTTGGGATGTGAACCATGCACCGGCAGCTTCGGCTAAACTGAATTCCAGCGCTCACCTAATCGTCTTAATAAGGCATATTTCTTTTTCTGACCGCCCCGCCCCTTCCCACTTACAACGGTCCCACATACGCACATGGAATACATGACCTTGTTCACTGCATTCGGCCATGCTCGTTGGTGCATTCGACCTTACAGCACTGGTCGTGAGTCCTGCCTGCACGCCCCCGTCTCTCATTGAGTGACCCAAACCACGGGTGACGTGACCCTCACTGCCCTCGTCACAGCCCCCGGGGTGCGAACAAAAAAAAACACATCACTCACCACTCACCCGCAGAAAATCGTTGACTTATATCTTGACATTCCGCCTATATCAACGTATTCATCATGCCAAGGTCAAGGTCATGGTGTGCACTGTGGCAGGACAGGAAGAAGATTCCTCATGCTGGTAACAGTATTTCGATCCCCCCCCCCCCCTATCTCTTGCGTATAAAACGTCAATTAAGCATACGAAATTAACAATGCTGAAAAAGTGTGAAAAGAAATGTTGGCGTTTCATGCCACTTTTGTGCACATGGAGGCTAAATAAACTGTTACAATAATACGGGTTTGCACGAAACCTGTCTCAGACGCAGATAACATGGTTCGAACCCACAACTTGTTGTTCTGCGGCTGAGCCGGCTTGCAAACTGAGCCAGTGAGCCCCCCCCCCCGTCCCCGCCCATGCTGGATGTAAATGGCTGATTGAAATGAATACGAATCAATCTTCTAAATACAAAAGCAATTGAATTGATGATCTAGGGGAAGGAGTCATCCTGGCATGAACGAAATCGATTATTATCGCTGCGGTAGACCTTCCAACTACTCCACAGACTACTTCAAGCGGGGTCAGCTGCAATTGTTGCATATGGATTCGTCCAGAACGAGAGTCAATAAGATGGAAACTAAATAATAAATTGGCTTCCTCTCACTATATATCACCGACCCGTATCGCACTTGTCAAACCCGCCGCAACATACACATTATTTAGACTTGAAGGGAACTGGCGGCAAGGAGTGTATATTGTACCATGGACGGGTTGCTGTCGGGGGTGGGGTGGAGGGAGGTCGAGAGATGTGGGGGGTAAAGAGGTGTGGGTGGAGGGATGTGGGAGGTGGAGGGGTGGGAAGGCAGGGTTGACGTCGTCACGCTAGCCGACCGCAGCCAGCCACACTGTCAAGGTCATGTGCCACACTGTCAAGGTCATGCGGCATATATATACATATGGCTCATGTTCCACACTGTCAAGGTCATGCGGCATATAGTTACATATGGTATAGGAAGCCAGTCTAAAGGTTGCATGACCCCTGGACGGACTGCTGACTGCTGATCGCAGCCCTGGAAATACATACCGACCGGCACATAAAGTTATATGGCCACTGGGGGAGGCCGAGAATGGGCGCCGTGGGGGGGGGGGGTGTCAGGAGATGGGTGGGTTAGAGGGAGCATGTCCACGAAACGTCCAGCAAGACCTGAGGGTCTGAGGCCGGGCTGTGAAAGGGATGGCAGGGGTGAAGGGAGTGGAGGGGGTGGAGGGCATGGCGGGGTTGGAGGGGGTGGAGGGGGTGGTGGTGGTGAAGGGGATGACGGGGGTGGAGGGCATGGCGGGGGTGGAGGGCATAGCGGGGGTGGAGGGCATGGCGGGGGTGGAAAGAGTGGAGGGGGTGGAGGTGGTGAAGGGGATGACGGGGGTGGAGGGCATGGCGGGGGTGGAGGGGGTGGAGGGCATGGCGGGGATGGAGGGAGTGGAGGGGGTGGTGGTGGTGAAGGGGATGACGGGGGTGGAGGGCATGGCGGGGGTGGAGGGGGTGGAGGGCATGGCGGGAGTGGAGGGAGTGGAGGAGCATCGCGCGTTGGTGGATGGGTTATAATGGTGGCCGAGACATCTGGAGTAGGAGGTTGGGCCACAATTGCCAGACTGGCCCTGCAACTGGTCTGGATCAGACGGACTGTTTTTCCATCGGATTTATAGATAGCTTGGTAGAATTAAACCTGATGAGAGCTGCAAGGGAGGCCCTGCTCGGCGCCATAACAACGCACAGCAAGAGCCGAATTAATGTCTGGTTAGATAATTAGTTGAGGTTTGCAATGAAATGTTGTTGTGTCATACCACTGTAGTGCAGATGGAGAGGGGGGGGGTGCTACAGTGGACCAAGAAAGTTACCGAATGAAGCAGGGAGAGACAAAGCCGACAGACTACTGGTTGTATGCCTGACGGGGCAGGTGAGGATGTATACTGCGATCTATCGCTATTCAGCAATATCCATGCAGTCAAAATCCGAACCATGCGAACAGGAATGGAATGGAATGTTGGTGTTTCAGGCCACTTTTGTGCACATACAGGCTAAATTGGGCCAAGGAACCTCCCGAGACGATGAAGGATGAAGGAATGAAACATGCCCCAGATTAGGTGCCCGAGCCCGGATTCGAACCCAGGACCTATTGATCTGCGGTCTAGTGCGCTAACCTCTACACCAGGGAGGCCCCCCGATGCGAACAGTAACTGCACGCTAACTTTCGTTTTTTGGCCCAGACAATATAACATCGGACAACTGTGTGCTCAGTCATAGGCGCTCACTTTTCGGAACATAATGTTGCAGAATCGTCGAAGTCCTTGCAAATAAGACCGTAAATAAATTGTTTATTATTTGTATCCACGTTTTGTTTTTTTCAAGTTGATAGGACAGGTGATTTTTCAGGGGGGCAGATCAATCTCAACACCACGTGCCCGGCAGGAGGAGCCACATCTCAAGTTAATGTCTGTCCCTGTGAAGGCGAAAATGGACTCTTGAGAGGAGACGCCAGTGCTGAGAGATGGAAGAGATGGTACACGTATGTTAGGGCCCAAAACGTCATAGTGACGAAAACGTCAGATCACACGG
Source organism: Arenicola marina (assembly GCA_964019135.1). Taxonomy (NCBI): domain Eukaryota; kingdom Metazoa; phylum Annelida; class Polychaeta; family Arenicolidae; genus Arenicola; species Arenicola marina. The sequence goes on from OZ025252.1 coordinate 1,542,502, forward strand.
TCTGAGCCATCTAGGAGCAAATGTACAGTTTCACATTGTGCCTCGATCGCAGTGTCTGTTGACGGGGGCTATGAATATATGAGGCAGTAACTCATATTTTCAGTTTCAGATATATTTAAGTGCTTTCATAAAGGATGGAATATGGGTATCGCCCATATATGCATGCCCGTGCCTCCAAGTAGCCTACTAAAGTAGGCACCACTTAGCCGAGAGCGTCGATCCCACTGGGCAGTTATCCAAGCAGTGAACTCGAATCTAGCACTGTTACACCATTCAGACAAGAGCTGGCGGTAAAGACCGATTTGAGCAGGCGAAAGCGCCTTAACCCCCAAAGCTAGACTTAACTGACACATTGGCGGATCCAATTGGGGGGGGGGGAGCCTCTCATACACACATGGATAATTGTAGTAAATGGTCTACGGCATGCGACATACGTGAGATATGCTGAAACAATGGTTCGCCTTAACCACACGGAAGAACGACACCAATTTGGATACCCACATCCACCTTGGATTTCAAACTGCTGGATCCGCCCCTGAGATACCTGTTACACGGGTAGCCCACACTAGCATTGACATGCCGTTTACACCACAGCACCCCCATCACCCCTATCACACGTAGTGTAGGGCTAGTCCTCACCGCGGGGAGGTATACCTGATCGATAGCACTGAGCGGGTAGATAACAGTCACACTGGGCCTCACCCTGGTCAATATACAGTACAGTGGAACCCGTGCCACACTTAAAACACTGGCCCATAGATAGTACGGTGGAACGTTTGTCACCAATAACACTGGCCTATATACAGCACAGTGAAACGTATCAGATATAATACTATATAATAAAGTGAAACCTCTTCACGCATAACACTGGCCAATATATAGTGCAGTGGACGTGAGTTGCAAGTGAAACATTACCATTGGGTGGCTTGGCATACTTATATCATACAATATCATATATTGATATTGACTTGTGACGGTCAGGACCGAGCGACAGGACATCGATGTGATGACTGTGGCGAGCTCTGTCCGACTCAAACAAGCTTAGTCAGCAACAAATGTAAATACCGCTACATTAGTCGGATTACAACTACCTAAGCTGCAATTAAATTCATCGTCTTATGCAGACTGACGGACGCCTACTGAACAACCGCATGCCAAAGGGACATGGAAAAAAACCCTGGTCAAAGAAATGGGTGGGTAATGAATGCATTGGGCGAAACATGCCCCATGTACAGGTACCAGGGCGCGAACCCACAACCTGTTAATCTGCCGCATAGGCTGCTTAATAGGTTAGCTGGGGAGGCTCCCTTCAACTAGAGAGTAGAGAGGGGTGGGGTGGGGGGGGGGCAATGGGGAATACACTGTACGAGATCTCGTATATACCATACACCCAGCACCCTCCGCGAATGATCTCTCATCTACGGTGGGATTTAGCCGGGCGATAACCCTTCGTTGTGTACGCTATGGACATTCCCGGGTGGCTGCGGGTGGAGTAAGTACCCTGGCTACATCCCTCCGTACCCCCCACCCCCGACCCACAGTACACAAACACACGAGCGCCGCGCGGTGGGAGAGTGTCTCGATGAAGCGGTGGAGGCGTGGATGCACGAGCGCCATCTGGTGGTATAGACTTGATGAGGGGCGTCCTATAATAAGGATACCGCATCTGGAATACTGCTTCCCCTATCCTTCATGTCTTCGTCTTGGAATACGATGTCTGAGTGAAGTAGATCACATTGCTTGATGCAACTTACGTGCACCAAAAAGGCTAAATTGGGCCAAGAATGAAACCCCTCTCTGATGCAAGTGCCAAGCTTCCAAGCCATGATCTGTTGGTATAGACTTTTTAAGCGTCTTAGAACAGACTTCTTGTTTTAACCGCCTTAGTACAGATTTTTTGCACGGGTCTAGTGCCTAATGAATGAACTAGCGTCATGCACTACATCACCATGGACCGACGCCGTTTAAGGTAAAACACTGGTATTTTTCTTATTTATGCCCTGATTAAATCAGGGCATCACAGTAGCCTTTGCCACAGAGCACTTGGCAGTTAGTTACGCTGTCGTTCACAATTTTTGATGTCGGAATGGGGCGGGGAGGAGAGAGGAGAGATGGCGGGGGGGGGGGGGCAGGATGGAAGGAACGGGGAGGTGGAGGGGAGAAGGAGAGGCGGTGACGAAACGTCGGCGCACACTATAACACACACCCGGTGTGTGTGTCTGACACTCCTATCTACTAACGCCAGCCTCGCTGTGTTATCTACCTAATACCACGGCTGACAGTCGACTCGTGCACGAATTGATAGCAGATAACAAACACCGTGCATTACAGAGGGATGGTGCGGTAACAAGCACGATCCTGGTGGCAGAGGGAGGGGGGGGGGGGAGATGGGGGGGGGGGGTAGGGAATGGGCAGGCGAAGGAGAGGAGGATAGAGGAGGGCGAGGGGGAGGGCGTGGAGGCGGTAACGTCTTTGTATGGGTAATATATATTGGGTGTCTCCCGCTAACTTAGTTTTGCTTTAAGCTCATCGTATCCATCTTCGTGAAAATGCTTCGCAACAGGGTTTGCTCTTAAGCAACACGTGCATGACCCCCCCCCCCCCCCCCCTACACACTACCTTTACCCCTGGTTTACGCCACGATCAGGATTTTAAGCCCTCCTCGACCCCACCCGATCTCACCCACGCCCCACACCCCCATCGGGATCAGGATTCACGCGATTCAACTTAGTAACCATAGTAACCGGGGATTCAGCTGAACTCCCTGCTCATCCCGGGCGTAATCGCCGAGTAACTGAACAGTCACGTGATCCGTACTACGGCTGGTACCACAGGCTGGTACCACAGGCTCCATCGGAGTGAAGGGTGAGTGAGGAGATGGCAGGAGGTGGCAGGGTGGGGTGAGGGGTGGCAGGGTGGGGTGAGGAGTGGCAGGGTGGGGTGAGGAGTGGCAGGGTGGGATGAGGAGTGGCAGGGTGGGGTGAGGAGTGGCAGGGTGGGGTGAGGAGTGGCAGGGTGGGGTGAGGAGTGGCAGGGTGGGGTGAGGAGTGGCAGGGTGGGGTGAGGAGTGGCAGGGTGGGGTGAGGAGTGGCAGGGTGGGGTGAGGAGTGGCAGGGAGGGGTGAGGAGTGGCAGGGAGGGGTGAGGAGTGGCAGGGTGGGGTGAGGAGTGGCAGGGTGGGGTGAGGAGTGGCAGGGTGGGATGAGGAGTGGCAGGGTGGGGTTAGGAGTGGCAGGGTGGGGTGAGGAGTGGCAGGGTGGGGTGAGGAGTGGCAGGGTGGGGTGAGGAGTGGCAGGGTGGGGTGAGGAGTGGCAGGGTGGGGTGGGGAGTGGCAGGGTGGGGTGAGGAGTGGCAGGGTGGGGTGAGGAGTGGCAGGGTGGGATGAGGGGTGGCAGGGTGGGATGAGGAGTGGCAGGGTGGGGTGAGGAGTGGCAGGGTGGGGTGAGGAGTGGCAGGGTGGGGTGAGGAGTGGCAGGGTGGGGTGAGAAGTGGCAGGGTGGGGTGAGGAGTGGCAGTGTGGGGTGAGGAGTGGCAGGGTGGGGTGGGGAGTGGCAGGGTGGGGTGAGGAGTGGCAGGGTGGGGTGAGGAGTGGCAGGGTGGGGTGAGGGGTGGCAGGGTGGGGTGGGGAATGGCAGGGTGGGGTGAGGAGTGGCAGGGTGGGGTGAGAAGTGGCAAGGTGGGGTGAGGAGTGGCAGGGTGGGGTGAGGAGTGGCAGGGTGGGGTGAGGAGTGGCAGGGTGGGGTGGGGAGTGGCAGGGTGGGGTGGGGAGTGGCAGGGTGGGGGGGGAGTGGCAGGGTGGGTTGAGGAGTGGCAGGGTGGGGTGGGGAGTTGCAGGGTGGGGTGGGGAGTGGCAGGGTGGGATGGAGGGTGGCAGGGTGGGGTGAGGAGTGGCAGGGTGGGGTGGGGAGTGGCAGGGTGGGGTGAGGAGTGGCAGGGTGGGGTGGGGAGTGGCAGGGTGGGGTGAGGAGTGGCAGGGTGGGGTGGGGAGTGGCAGGGTGGGGTGAGGAGTGGCAGGGTGGGGTGAGGAGTGGCAGGGTGGGGTGGGGAGTGGCAGGGTGGGGTGAGGAGTGGCAGAGTGGCGTGAGGAGTGGCAGGGTGGGGTGAGGAGTGGCAGGGTGGGGTGAGGAGTGGCAGGGTGGGGTGGGGAGTGGCAGGGTGGGGTGAGGAGTGGCAGGGATGGGCTGGTGGACGGCAAGTAAAAAGTGTTCTTTGAGGATACAGGCTACGCAACAAACCCATTAATGGTGACTCGGGAACGAGAGGGAGGGCTTGATAAATAGGGGCACTTTGCCAGCAGTATGAATCGTTTGATGGATAATTCTGATGGTTAAATTTGACGTAGGGCAGAGGGACTATAGCTTAAGCGGAACGCCCTCTGCCTGGAGGGGAGCGTAGGGAATTCTTACACGGGCGAAGATGGTTCCCAGGGGATGTTGGGGGGTGGGGGGGTGGTAGTATGTTTGTGGGTGTGCCTCAGTGGAAGACGGGGCGGGTGGGGGTGGGCGGTCCTCGGGTGGGGGGCAAGGGTGAGACGGAATCGTGGGTGTTCGTTCCTCCGGGGAAGACAAGAACAATTTCTGAAGGGATGGCAGAACGTTCAGGCGACGTTAAGAGAACGTTTAGGGGACATTTAGAAGACGTACAGTAGCGGTCTCTTTCTTCCATTCGGTCCACCCAATGTCTCGACCACAATGACAGAGAGCAGCTGAGCCGAACATATGTGGCACGTAAAAAACGGGAAAACTGGCACCGCACCATAACTCAGTTATCGGTTTATTGCTGCGGTATCTCTGTATGCATAGTTTCCACACATCTAGCGCCAGATCGCTGGGCACGACGCAGCAATGGAGGTGACTATTATGATGATGCCAGTTACAGACAGTCAGCATATTCGGCACTCCACTCCAGACAATTACGTAGTGTTTATCGCCACCCCCCCCCCCCCCCCCTCTCCTCCCCACCACCGACATGTTGGCTGCAAGTATGGAGGTCCCGCCGGGGGTCAGGGACTCCCTCGGGCGGCCCATAGCGCCCCCCCCCCTCCCCCAACTCACTCTCCCTGTCCTACCCATCCAGGAGTCTCCACCCCCTCCTATGCACCTCCAGTATATACGCAGTGGCCTGCTAGCTGTAACGAGTGGGAATGGAGCAAAGTAATAAAATTGCGGTACAAACAGCTCATTATTGGCGCCACGTTTTTCTCCGGATCCTGGCCTCCCGCGGAACCCTGGGTGCTGACTGCGGCGACTGCCGCGTGCCGCGCGGCTAGCCCCTCCTTCACACAGCACCATTCGGGACCCCCCCCCCCACCCCGGAGCACACCAGGCAAATACCCACGCGTTTTTTATACCCCGCCACCCCCATAGCAAAACTGGAGCCTGTCTAAGTTTACCATTTACGAAATTGTAAGTGCATTTCCCGAAGTTTTCCGCAACAAGAAGCTATTGTGCAGACGATAAGAGAAGCTTTCATTCATATTGGTAATGCCTGTTCGTTTTCTTCACACGGAAAAAAAACGTTATGTAACAGAGGAAACCTGGACCATTGAGTTAAAACTCTAAGGGTAAGGTAACTTTAGCATAGGAGTTGTTAAATTGTGAGCACAGTTATCTGAGCATTCAGTATTAGACCTCGGGGTGTTCAGGTTAAAGAAGTTTCATTTTTCTCATGTTTATCATAGGTGCGCGCAAAGGCAGTAAAAACCGAAAATTGATTAATTCGTTTCCGCTTCTCCTCGCGATCTAATCGCTAACGACTGAACTTCCTGTCTAAGTTAGAAGCCAGATCAGTACCTAATATCTACGGTAAGCGGAGCTTTTGTTTTCCTGTTCCCCGGAACGGAAAAGCAACCACCATCGTAAAACAACGCCCAGTCCCTCCGACGTATTTTGTTCAAGCATAAGATCCGGCCGGAAGAGAGAGAATAAACCGACTATCCCGGGCAGGGACATGGCAGCGGGTAACCATGGCAACATCTGGTTCCCCTCTGCTCTCCCTCCGTCCCTCCCTCTCCCTCCGATAGCGGTCTTGACCCAGTTAAGGAGCGCTGCACGCCCCCATCGATGCCGACGACGCAGATATCTGTACACTGGTACAGATTGGCCCGGGCACGTACCCTCCCCCCCCGCCCCCCTTCCGACCCAGCCATGCACAGGGACAGACTTCCCCACATCTATGCCGGCCAGGGAACCGCCCACTTTACAGGCCGAGTGTGCATGACTCAGGCTCTCAGAGAGGGAATGGGAATCGAGGCCGACCCACCGGCCGGCCGGCAGCGCTGCCCACAGAGCCCCGCCGGCCGGTACCGTATGTTTTCTTGTACGGAAAAGCTCAACGGCAAACAAGATAAGCCCCCCGCCGCTTCCGCAGCCCATCGCCCACCATTGCCCAGCGTCTCTGCCACGCCTTTTTCCCGGCCGCACGTAGAGAAGATTTTTCGCTGTTTTCCGCATCGAACAGGTGCTAGCTAGCCACGGGTCAAACGGTTCACCAACGCCAAGCCACATATATATTCATTCATTGAGGTCCCATGTTGCTTTCGCTGGACTACGGCTATAAACACTGTTCTCACATACTCACCTTTTCTCTACCTACAGTGACATTATATTATGTGCTCCGTGACACTATCGTACGTAATACCAGGGTACACAAGTATACATCAGGTCGTTATTGTGGGCATTGAGAGATATCCAGAATATGCATTTCAACCAGCTACAAGGTTTTAAGTGTATCCTGCAACAGAATAACCTTCAGGACGATAACTTTACGATAAAATATATACGATAAAAGCAGCGTTTTAAATTACATTGGGAACAGGAACTCACTTTGCGACCACGTGATGTATCATATAACACATTTAAGCTGATGTCGGTCACCCACGCATACACACCCGTTTGCAGCTTCACCACAGATAATTCGGTGATGCATAAGAATTTGCTTTTCACTTTATGACTTGTGAATGACTTGGGTCTCGATGTCTTTTACAACCCCTCTTAGGATGGTCGGCCATACAACTTGCCACAGTCAAACAACTTCCGATGACTTTGGACGGTATTCTATTGAGGTGTTGAAAAGCCTGACCCATGAGTTGACTTCCATTTGGCTCAGATTGAAGGTATAACAGGCAAGGTCACCAATCTGGACCTCTTTCACCCATTTCTTCAAACCTCGCACGTTGCTTCTCTTGATAGTCATGGGAGCGAAGAATGCCAAAGCAAATACCCTCGCGGGGTAAATAAGGTCAATATAGAGCAGAGAAGGGAGCTCAGTGCAAACACCATCATGACAGAAGGTCAGGCCGGCATTGCCTCTCACCAAACACGTGTGTTTACTTTTCCTTTGCCTTAACAACCACCACCCTATATATAGATATCTTCTGTCGTACTAGGGAAGCGATGTGACAACCAGAAGGCATGATAACAAGTGCTGGTTCCGCATCCAACGCTTTTTCGGTACCCAAAAATATTAGTTTTAAAAAACGTTTTTAAAAATATAAGCGATGGACTAGTAAATTCTATACTATAACTATAGAAGACTGCAGTTGCGGATGCAGTCTACACAGGCAGCCGACACTTCCCATTGTGTGACCACGCCGAACCCATGGATGGATAGACTGTGCCCTTCATCCAATTGTTGGGTATCAGAAAGTAAAACGATAGCCACAAGTCCAACGGATCATAGTCCAGCGCTCTTAAGCCTTCGTTTCGTTCTTCAGTCGTCAGCCCATGACGCATGGAAAGGTTGTATTGTAAGCATGTTTACCAGACCAGACTGGTCACTTGGCTTACCAAAGAGACCGCCCTCCTGGTTCAGTGTACATGCAAACCCGTCTTTTGCGCGCCAACGTCCACTCCGCGTGCCACGGAGGACAGGGCGTCACATTGCTTCCCACCCCCTCCCCGCCCCCTCCCCCCGCTTCCACACACCGCGCCCCTATCAAGTTAAGAAGCGCAGCTTTCTAAGTAGCTCGTCTAAGTAGTGTAAAATGTCGCAAACACAACGCAAAGAACAACGAAACTGCAACTAGCTCTTGTGCAGACGAATTGCTCTCTATCGTAAAGTGTATGGCCAGATATGTAACGACGAGATATTGAAATGCAATGGTGTTTAGGCCGCGTTTGTGCACACAAGGGCTAAACTGGAAGAAGAAATCTCCAGGTACGATGAAGGATGAAACATGCCCCAGATTCGAAGAATTGATCTGCGGTCTAGTGCGCTAACCACTACACCAGGGAGGCCCCCAGGACCTATTGATCTGCGGTCTAGTGCGCTAACCACTACACCAGGGAGGCCCCCAGGACCTATTGATCTGCGGTCCAGTGCGCTAACCACTACACCAGGGAGGCCCCCAGGACCTATTGATCTGCGGTCTAGTGTGCTAACCACTACACCAGGGAGACCCCCAGGAGCGATTTTTAACCTGTCTCGAAATAATGTCCTTATCCCACCAGTCCATCAATGCGGTTGTTTACGTAACGATGTAGTTGGTTGCAGAAAGACACCTCAACCTGTAGGTGTCAATCATTGCGCTCGTGGCAAGTCAAGGCTAGAGCGCAGCCGTGTCCCACAGAGGAGAGGCGGGGAAGCAAAACTAAACATCAGAGGAGAACACAGAATCTTTCACCTGCAAAAACCACAGACATCGGCACAGTGGCGTGCGATACCCCGAGCTCCGGCACGATGGCTGGCCTGGCAGAGCTCACTCACCAACGCTGAGCGCGCTAAAGACTAGATCATTGGGTGACTCCCCAGTGGAGAGGGAACCCCTATACTCCGGCACGATGGCTGGCCTAGCAGAGCTCAGTCACCAACGCTGAGCGCGCTAAAGACTAGATCATTGGGTGACTCCCCAGTGGAGAGCGAACCCCTATACTCCGGCACGATGGCTGGCCTAGCAGAGCTCAGTCACCAACGCTGAGCGCGCTAAAGACTAGATCATTGGGTGACTCCCCAGTGGAGAGGGAACCCCAATACTCCGGCACGATGGCTGGCCTGGCAGAGCTCAGTCACCAACGCTGAGCGCGCTAAAGACTAGATCATTGGGTGACTCCCCAGTGGAGAGCGAACCCCTATACTCCGGCACGATGGCTGGCCTAGCAGAGCTCACTCACCAAAGCTGAGCGCGCTAAAGACTAGATCATTGGGTGACTCCCCAGTGGAGAGCGAACCCCTATACTCCGGCACGATGGCTGGCCTAGCAGAGCTCACTCACCAAAGCTGAGCGCGCTAAAGACTAGATCATTGGGTGACTCCCCAGTGGAGAGCGAACCCCTATACTCCGGCACGATGGCTGGCCTAGCAGAGCTCAGTCACCAAAGCTGAGCGCGCTAAAGACTAGATCATTGGGTGACTCCCCAGTGGAGAGGGAACCCCAATACTCCGGCACGATGGCTGGCCTGGCAGAGCTCACTCACCAAAGACGAACGTTAACAGGCTATTCGGGGAACCATGTGAATAAGAAGCTGCTTGGGTGCTATGCCAAATGTGGCTCCCTGTTGCAGAAACAGTTTTTGTTCGTTAATTGATGCCATATTTTGCTCCCTAACTCTTGGCCACAGCGGGTAGAAGCGCCGTTCATAACTCTTGTTCCATAAAGCTCTGTGCTTTGCAACCAGCTCCACACAAACACATTGTCGGCTAGATATACAAAATGGAAATTTCTCATCGCAAGTGGACAAACATGCCTAGCATGCACCACAGAGAACGTCGGGATACCATGTCCATCCTGAAAACGAATATGGCAAACATCCCCATTCTCATATTAATACCGATCAAACTTCCGCGGTTTAACTAAGACGTCTAAACCGGACATGGTCAAAATAAACATCGTACCGGGGCTGATATGCAACACTCGCCTCTGCCTTCCTGAATATGCTCCTATCACATTGCTATCGATAAAACATAAGCGGTTTAACGTCAAACCGATCATGGTCAACTCATCGACATTGTTTCTCACACGACCAGCTGACTGCATCATAGATATATATATGGACCCATTGCAGGGCGGGTACTCACGGGGGGGCGCTTCCACACGAAGGGTCGGGGCGTCGGGCCGCTGTAGAAGATGGAGGCGTCCACGGCCGGGAAATCCGGGTCCTCGAACAGGCGACCTTCCCTGAGACACTGGGCTTTGATTTCCTTGTAGCTCTTTCCATCGAGCTTCATGGGACGACCGACCGGCTTGCGGACCGAGGTCTTGGAGTAGCGGGACTGGAGGGGTCTGGCGGCGGTCGGGGCACGGTGGCCGTCGTTCACCGGTTTCCGCTGCTCGTTGATCTTGATGTTGGCCACCCCGGCGTTGATGGTCATATCGGACGGCAGGAAGTCGGCTCTGAAGCCCACTTCCGGTTTGCTGAAGCCTCCGAAACCGCCGCCGCCCTGGTGCGAGGTCTCGGTCCTCTGGCCATCAGGGCCGTAGGTGGTGGTCGACTGGGTGACGTGGGACCCTCCCGGCCCGCTGGAGCGGGTGACGGTGCGCTCCGTCCGACTCGAGAAGAAGCTCATCGTCTAGCTGAAAGGCGAAAAGACATACATCATATATATTATAGTTCACACCTTGTGGCGTACACCTCAACTTGACCAGGTACCATGGCTCTATGACCTCAAGTTAAAGGTGTTCAGAGCAAATGCAAACTATAGGCTGTCTACAGCATAAAACTGACCAAGCCCACATATAACATTTCAAACAAATTTTATACGTTTTAGGCATTAGCATTAGCAACTATAAATGGTGAAACGTGATTTATGATTTGTACAAAGTCACTGTATAAAGCGGCTTCATTTGTAACACAGCTCTAACATAGAAGTGACCACCATGTGGCCTCGTCAGTTGCAGTATTGGCTTTAGTTGAGTATGCTTGGCTATGCCAATCCAATCAGCTGATGCATGGTTCAAGCCCCACCTCTGCAAATATCTATATTTGAGCAGGATAAAGATCATGTGCCTTTCTTCACAAAGAGTAGGTGGCTACTCCCAGAGACATGTCTCTTGACCCTTCCCATTGTCTCAACCATCAGAAGCATCCTACCCAAACCAACTTAGAACTAACATGGAAAAATCTCACTGTAATGGCACTTATGTATATATTATATTAATTATTTAATTGCAAAACTAGGCTTCTATCATCATGATACACAGATTTGACACCTTGTGCACAAGTAACTGCAGCAGAATAAACAAACTATGGGTAAAATATCTCTATTTTGTGTACCCCCCATTACTAAGTTGAAGTTGACTAGTTATTACTAAATTGTGTAAAATGGCTAGGAAAGTTTATTTTCTGGAAAAGAAAGATCTATATGCCGCGATAAAAATGGCTTTATATTAAAACATATATGATAGTTTTAACTAGTAGCAAATGAAAAGGCAGGTCTAATATAATAAATGATATTTTAAGCAGTTGGTAGTAGGACTACTCTATATATCTAAGATACTAAGAACAAAACATTTATGAATTTTGAATCAATATGAGTACTTTGTATTTTGAATCATTATGAGTACTATACAAAGTGCTCAAGTAGCCCCAAGTACTCACTAAGCTTTTACTAACATGTAAAATAGCGAGAATCCTGCTTGATTCTGATAGATGGCATAACATAAAAGACACCTAGCAAGAATATTTTGATGCAACTACCACAAACACTTTACTTTAGTGCTAGCCAATCACTGTTAACACCGTACACTGGTCTCTAGTATATATATCATAGCACTGCAATGCTAGACTTTAACGCTAGTCAGCTTGTCCAGGACAACTGATTTTGCCTGTAGGATGTGTAAAGACTTTCTTTGCACTTGTCCGATAAGACAAGTGCATGCTGGACAGGAGCAAAGTTTTCAAATAAATGGGAGGGTAGTGCTCTATGCCACAAACACTTTAATATTACAATATTTTTCTGGGGGGACAAGTAAAAATTTAAAGTACTTGTCCTACAAGACAAGTAAATGTTCGGAGTTAGTGTAGAGCCCTGCACTGAAAACATCGGTTTTTGATACAGACAACGTAAAAAAAACAGTGTATTAAGGCAGGGACCTTGGTGACCATCAATGAGGCAAAGTTAGGGATTAGCGTCAGGCCTAAACCCTCTTATTTATATGTAGACACTGTATAATGGCCCCTCTCCTACCATTGTTTCAAAATACATGTGGGGGCCCTGTATGCAGCTGGGCTCGCGCTAGGATATTTTTTTCATTAGCCAATTTGGCTAATTTCGTGGAAAAACATTAGCCAATATTTGTTCGAGGATTTTCTAGTTCCATTTGTTGAAAAAAACATGAATAAAAATGTGTTAGTAACTTAGTTGAAATTTTATATTCGCCATTTTGGCGAGTGTCCAGGAAGTTCTTATCGCCAAATCCTGAATTTTCTCTCCAAATGGCTATTGGCGAATGCTATCGCGAGCTTAGTGCAGCACCATAACTATGCGAATATAGATATATACAGGCCTACCCTTCATAGGAGTATAACTATCTGTTGTAGGTAGGGGAGGCTACCTAAAGTTGGGTAGGCCTATATACCTGTGCTGATATGTGCCGCTGAAATGACCCCTTTTTCTTTCAATCCCCAGAGCAGAAACCTCAATTCTCTCAATGTACTCATCTCAGACTAAAGTTTTTCAAACATTGCCAGGTCTTTCAGTATATATATTTGAATGCCTTTCTTAACGAAACATTCTCTCAAGGACTACAAATTGTGCATTTTTCTCTGGCCCATTTTCTCTCATTCTCCAGGCTATATGCGCTCTATTGCAAGGGTGGAACACCCCTACCACTATCTAATGTTATGCCCCCCCCCCCCCCTCCTCCAGATCATTCTAAATGTATATAAACTGTACAGGGTAAAGTCCAAACTGTAAAAGGGACATCTTGAAGTTGGAAGACTGACTTCTCAAGGTTATGCCATGGCTCTCGGACTCTACACTCAGCAGTACAGCTTCGCTAAGTTACTACAGCCTTGTACCAGAGGCAGAGTAAGTTATATAGTGATAAAGAAGTGGCCTATCGTTCACTGTCAGAAAATTCTTTTTCGCAAGACATTTTCACGATACCGGGGCTTTTTCCCGTTGTCCTTGCTCTCCCTTCAGCGGGAGAGAAGGCGGCGCGGTAACGCCGCAAAACTGTGATATAGGCCTACATACATCTTCAGCAGGCCACACCGCGCGTGTTATGCCAAGCGCCAGCGAGGAGGCCTGGAATCTCCACTGACACCTCAGTAACAGAACATGAATGATCTTAACCGTCTTTGCTCAATGACAAACAGCTTGTACAAAAGATGTTCAGCATGTTAACAAGAATGGCACCTGTTAGATCCGACAGCACGTTGATCTGCTAATCCAAATGCTTCAATCAGCGGCTTTATGCACTGAATAAAGGACTGATATTAGCCACAAATCCTTCGAGACGATCTACACCGATCTACTCCCCGCCTGACTCGATACATACATCAACTCCAACAGTCCAACGCTGGCAAAGTAACGTTTGATGTATGCGCGCAGGCGGAAAGCAACTCGCTAGACGGAGCTACTGTATAAAAGGGAAATGCTCAAACGTGATTGGTTGGTTGTCAGGAGTTATACCCTCCAAGCCCAAGGGTGCCATTATCCGCGCATGACGCCGTTTTGCATTGAGGAAATCTTCACTTATTTGTAATGTATGTGAACGCTAATTGAAAGAATCGTGACTAGAAAGTCGAGTTCTTGGAATTAAAAATGCAAGCCCCCCAAAAAATTATGTTCATATATACATAGGCCTATATATATGTTTGTCTTTTTAATGACAACATGTTAACGTACATAGCAGGGTTGTGGGTGTTTATGAACACGGAACAGGGGGGAAGGAGGGGGGGGGGGGTCGCATTTAACATGTGCAACAAACCATTTACAACGTGTTTTACAAAACAGACTTCTGTTTTTTTTTTAAGTGGCCTAATAACGAAGTTATAGCTGGCCGAAAACATAATTAAAGAACAAGAAGATAGAGAAAAAAACGCTAATTAAATTTGAAGCTATCATCCCTGTTTGACAGAAGTAGGCCTAGCTAATTAAGAAGTCTGAGCTGCTCATGAACTCCCTATGATTAAATGTATACGGCCAAGCGAGGTGTACAACAATTAATATATGACACTTGATACACACATGCGGAAAATGATATACCTATTATATATAAATTATACATTTTCTACATTATTGAACCCGTGCGTCTCTTTTAGTTACTATACATAGATCTATATTGGCTACTAACACTTTTTGTTCGATGGCAAATGAAGATCATTATCGTACATACGTGCACGAATGATAAACTAGGAAGTAACGCCGGGCCACTGAACGCTGACAACTGACTGGGCGCGGAGGGTACCAGACAAAAGAAGAAGGTCACATGTACTTTACTAGGCCACATAGTAGATTGTAAACATTCCTGTCACGTGACACCACAGCTGGTGTTGCTTTCCTTTTTTCGCCCAGACCAGAAAGCGACGTTATTGATGAGGTTGCTTGTTTGTCGTCAACCCCTCTCTGATCATTCATTGCTTATATCGTCCTGTTAGCGAGAAAACCCCTTTGCTAGAATGGAGGGTCCGGCGAACGCCAAGAGCACGCTGAGCGCCTTGAAGGGCCAGATTCGGGCGCTGAGTGAACCGGCCGGTGGGGGAGGGCGGACACCACGTTCTCCGAGATTACCTTTTCCGCCCACTTTACTGAAGCCAGATTTTGAAGCCCTGCGTATAGAAGGAATGAAACGAGGCGTGGTTTTCAGTGATCCTGAGTTTCCTGCCAAAGACACATCTATGTACTTCAGTTGTCATCCTCCCTATAAAATACACTGGATGCGACCAAGTGTAAGTATTAAACTTTTGCCTGATTTCAGCCACTGGGCTGGCTACAGTCCCAGTGATGCATTTGAAGCATGATTTTACTGTAGTGCTGGTTTATTACCCAGATACCAGATGGTCTGCATCTCACTGACATGCCCACTTGGGAGTAGTAATGGTAGGAAAGCATTCACTGTATTTGGTTTGTTGCCTTGCATATATACAAACATCAATGGCTATTTGATTGATGCATAATCATTAAATGTAAAGGTGTAGATGTAACAAAATATTCTATATTATTTATTAAAAGAGCAAATTCTCTGTCTGGCAAATAGTCTGAATATTTTGGAAACTTGCATATTATGCATAGCCTCTTCAGTCAAGAACATTTTATTATAAAGTTGAGACTTATTCAATCTGTATAGGACATTGTGTAAGTTGATAATGCAGGCCTTATTTATAAATGGTACATATTAAAAGTTAATATAATATGTACTGGTATATATGTATCACTATATTTAATATCTGCATTATATTAATTTTACAAAGCCATATAGAAATCTATATAAATTAATACATCATACTTGTATTTTTATATCAATGGACTCTTCAAAGGCTCGATCATTGGTATATTTTATTTTAATGCAGTATCTTGTATCATTTTAAAGTATTTATCTTCATAAACTATTATAATAAGTAATAATATATAAGTATTAATCTAAATACTCTTTCATATATACCTAAACCTAGATGCGGAGTTGTAAGTGACCCATGAAATATTTACTCAGGATTTATCTGATCCTACAGATGGCCTTGTCAGATTAATAAGTAGTAGTTTCTTATCAGGAATCGATGGGATATATAGTCAAGGTATACATAAGTATATAGTATAGGTATACATAAGTATAAAGTCTAGGTATACATAAGTAACCTCTGTATACTTCTAACAGGTCAGTTTTTTTTCAGTGCAATAGACTGAATAAGATGCTCAAACTTCAGTCAAAATATAATTCTTGTACAGACAATATATCATGTTCAATCTTTCAAAGCGGATTGACTCAGTATATGTATATTTTTTAAAGCTATCCCAGTATATTTTTTCACTGTGCATTATATAAACAATTTGTTACGTTCTTCCAATGTATTTCATTCTACTTTCAACAATATAGTACTGTAGTGCCCAGTTGGTGAATTTGCCTCTATTATTTGATTATTCTTTTGAACAGGAACTGACCCAGAAGAGAGGACTGAAGCCACAACTGATGGTCAATACTTCTCCTGTATTCAATGTGAAGAAGGGTGAACTTGGTATGTCTATAAATTTGTATGTAGTGTGAGTCGAATACATGATACATATAGCAATACATTACGTAGAAAAACCTTACGGCATGCCACTTCATCACTCACAGGCTCGCACTTTAGGCCAGCTCCGGTAAGGACAAACCGTAATGAGAAAATGTCAAACAAAATTGGCTGTCTCCCATCAAACAATAGGAGACCAGTGATTAATGAC
Organism: Arenicola marina; assembly: GCA_964019135.1. NCBI lineage: Eukaryota > Metazoa > Annelida > Polychaeta > Arenicolidae > Arenicola > Arenicola marina. The sequence goes on from OZ025252.1 coordinate 1,558,818, forward strand.
TAAGACCAAAGGACAGGTCGTCGTTGCGACGAGTGCGGCAAGCTCTGTTGGTCACATATAGGCTGATTCAGTCACAAGCGCAAATGCAGCGAAACAAGTCGGAATACAGAAATCACAACAAACGCTGCAGCCCAACGTCAAGTATGCAGATCAGACACTATGTAAGGTACTATACGATCTATGTGCAGACGGACGGATGCCAACTGTCTCACAAAATGTAGTTTGGTTATCATTGTTTGCGTTATGACAAAATATTTTGACTACCGTAACTGAGCCCGTTATGATAGCATGTGCTGAGTTAAATAAACGATTGTCCTTCGATGTATATATATCTGCTGCAGGTGACTACTGGTTGACAGCTGCCCTTGCCTGTCTCTTCGATGAGATGGAGTTACTCTACCAGCTGATGCCCCACGGACAGAGCTTCCAGCAGGGCTGGTATTCCGGCATCTTTCGCTTCCAGTTCTGGCGCTATGACGTCTGGGAAGAGGTTGTCGTTGACGACCAGTTGCCTACTGTCGGGGGAGAGCTGGTTGCCATGCAGTGCTGGGACATCCAGGAGTTCTGGCCTGCCTTATTAGAGAAAGCGTATGCCAAGTAGGTGCCAAAAAATAACAATCACAACAGATTGAACAGTTACACTATTTTGACTTTCACACATGGTCCGAAACTTGCTTTATGCAGTCGGGGGAGACATTCTAGGTCAGTTGGTCAACAGGCTGAACTGGAGATCAACAGGTTATGGAATGAAACGATGGCTCACGTTTCTGGGGCATGTTTCATCTAGCCCCATTTCTTTTTTCTGGAAGGTTTTTTGGGTTTATGGAGAAAAAAGTGACCGAGAGACAAGATGTCATCCGCAGTGTGGGTGTATATATCAGGAGATATCGTCCTCGATTTCAGACCGTGGCCAACAAAGTGCGAACGTCACACTTTATGGACCAGATTTATCCTTTTATCTCATGATCTCCGGAGTTCCTCAGTCTCCCGACTGAATCCATATGGGCACAACTTTGGCGTATAAGACCGACCCATACACTCATCAAGAGAAGAAACTTTAGATATTGTCCATGTTCGTCTGTCATAAAATCATTCAAGTATTGCGTATTGCCCTTTTCCCCCCTTTGGTATAGGTCCATCGCTGGTTTGATGACATGTATTTACTTTCCTCTGTGGTGAGGGAGCCTCATATTGGCCCAGTTGGTACGAAATCGTAACTGCATCTGGCGCCGGCTAACAACCCACTCTCCTCCCCACCCACCCAACCCACCCTCCTTCCCACCCACCCAACCCACCCTCCTTCCCACCCACCCAAACCACCCTCCTTCATTGTCCCGGGAGCTGGCGCCGGCTACAACCCACCCTCCTTCATTGTCCCGGGAGCTGGCGCCGGCTACAACCCACCCTCCTTCATTGTCCCCGGGAGCTGGCGCCGGCTACAACCCACCCTCCTTCATTGTCCCCGGGAGCTGGCGCCGGCTACAACCCACCCTCCTTCATTGTCCCCGGGAGCTGGCGCCGGCTACAACCCACCCTCCTTCATTGTCCCGGGAGCTGGCGCCGGCTACAACCCACCCTCCTTCATTGTCCCCGGGAGCTGGCGCCGGCTACAACCCACCCTCCTTCATTGTCCCCGGGAGCTGGCGCCGGTTACAACCCACCCTCCTTCATTGTCCCCGGGAGCTGGCACCGGCTACAACCCACCCTCCTTCATTGTCCCGGGAGCTGGCGCCGGCTACAACCCACCCTCCTCCATTGTCCCCGGGAGCTGGCGCCGGCTACAACCCACCCTCCTTCATTGTCCCCGGGAGCTGGCGCCGGCTACAACCCACCCTCCTCCATTGTCCCCGGGAGCTGGCGCCGGCTACAACCCACCCTCCTTCATTGTCCCGGGAGCTGGCCCCGGCTACAACCCACCCTCCTTCATTGTCCCCGGGAGCTGGCGCCAGCTACAACCCACCCTCCTTCATTGTCCCGGGAGCTGGCGCCGGCTAACAACCCACCCTCCTTCATTGTCCCGGGAGCTGGCGCCGGCTACAACCCACCTTCCTTCATTGTCCCGGGAGCTGGCGCCGGCTAACAACCCACCCTCCTTCATTGTCCCCGGGAGCTGGCGCCGGCTACAACCCACCCTCATTCATTGTCCCCGGGAGCTGGCACCGGCTACAACCCACCCTCCTTCATTGTCCCCGGGAGTTGGCGCCGGCTACAACCCACCCTCCTTCATTGTCCCGGGAGCTTCCTTGGCCCAATTTTGCCTTTAGGTGCTGCACCAAAGCGGCCAAAGCACCAAGCATGTGTTCTATTCTTGTGTGTAGATTGCATGGATCCTATGAGGCCCTGAAGAGCGGATCCCTGGCGGACGTGCTGCATGAACTGACGGGAGGCCTGGTCGAGTCCTACCAGCTCCGAGACAAAGGCTCTCTGCCTAAGAACTTCATCAACTGCGTCTTCAAGGCCCTGGAGAAGCAATCCATCGTCGCTTGCGGTCTCAACGTGCGTATAGACTCGGTTTTTCAATCCATAACGATCGTCTATCTGTGCCGCTGTACCATACGATGTAACCCCAGCATGTATGTAACACTATATCTACTGCCGTAAGGAACAAGTTAGCCGTTACGTGTTTGATCGGCTCAACACGAACAGTGGATTGGGACAATCGCACAATGAGCTTTCTACCCCTAGTTACATTAAAAATAAAGGTCTTGATGCTGAGGTACTAGAGACATATTCTGTATTTAGACAGTTGTTATATTTTATACTCCACATATGCGCGTCCAACGTAAAAGATCCTGAATTGCGACGCCAAATTAAGTGATCAGTGTAAATTACTTTGCCCGTGTGACAGTATTATTTACCGTATTCAACAACATTTGTCATGATACTCGCGGCGAATCATGTTGCGTATAACGATGCATGTTAGTTAGTATTACCAAGTCCAGGGTTCGTTTGTTTTCCTGTATGTGCATGTACCACAGTAAATGGTGGATAATATTTTTACATAATTTTGACATTTAGGATGGTTGACCCGGGCCATTAATATACCATCATAGGTTCGGTTTCACCCTGGCTATAGGCTGCTACCATATTCCCCTGCCCTACTTGCATAAGGCCCGCAGTTCATTCACCCACTTCTTCTAATCGTGTACGTTTTTTCCCGGTCTAGCCAATTCCTGGAAGACCTGAGGCAGTCTTAGCGAACGGTCTCGAAACGGGAGTTGTTTACACAGTGACCGATATTCGCGAGGTGAGTGCTCTCCGTACACCTGAAGATAGCGTTTGATAGCATCGTGCATCAATCCCATTAAGCGTTGCAATTCTTTGCGAGCGCCATGGTACACGACCGGAGAGCAAAACGAATCTGATATTTATCTTCGTATCGATGTTTATAGTTACAATTCATTCCTCGGTGAAAGTCCGGTTAATTTACTCTTCTATATTATGTTTTCGATGATAGTGCTTGATATTATCAGCGTTAGGAGATTTCATTTTTATCTCATTTATAAACTAGTTTTCACGAAAGTTGTGTTCCCATATGTTGATCTAGAATTATGGCTTTTAACAACGTCTCTGCTAAGTGTTATCGTGTGTTACCGACAACTCTTTCGTAGGTGGAGACTTCAATTGCGCACGGGTTTTGGTTTAAGATTAGAATGATCGCTTTCGTAGGTGGAGACTTCAATTGCGCGCGGGTTTTGGTTTCAGATTAGAATGCTATTTTTCGTAGGTGGATACTTCAATTGCGCACTGGTTTTGGTTTCAGATTAGAATGATCTCTGAGCGAGGCGAGGTTCCCATCACACTTATTCGACTGAGGAACCCACGAGGTCACAAGGTGCACTGGAATGGACCATGGAGCGAACGGTAATATATAAGCTCAGATCAAGCCACTCCAATGGTCTAGTGGTTAGCTCGCTCTGCTCGCTCCATCCAGTAAACAGCCAACGTGTCGGAGTTCGCGCCCTATGTTTGTACAGGGTAACAATTCCATTTCCGTCATCGAAAAAGAGGGTTACCCCGCGGGATATCGCTCCGCTCTACACTTGTTCTGCCCTGTTGACATGATATGAAATTATAGTATAAGCTTACCTTCCACAAGTGTCCTTCCGAAAAAAAGTGCGGACTACGCTACTGTTCTTTCAACCTCGGTAGTATACATATATATAGATATGTAGAATTGATATATGTGTAGCACATGGCCAAAGAGATTTTTGGATTAATTAGAATAATGTTTTTACTCACGAATGCATCCGATCATTGCAAGCTTCATTATCTTTGTTCTAGATCTCCAGAAATGAGCAATATCTCACAACATGACCGACAAGTCATGGGATTGATTTGTCGTGATGAGGGAGAGTTCTGGTAGGCTTGATTTTATTTTTTTGTATATTTGTTATATTATAAATCTGTATATTATATTTATTAAGCTAAAATAAAGTTGTCACTGTCTCCACTGTTCGTAATATATTCGGTAGACTGACACGAGTACTTCCCTAGGTTTATGCATGACTGACTCGTCATTGACGTTTCTTGCTCAGGATGGACTTCAAGGACTTCATCAACGCCATTGACACCATTGACATATGTCACTTGCCTCCCACTGCACCAATCACTGTGCAAAGAAAGTGGAAGGCATGCCAGTTTCATGGCAGATGGAAAAAGGGTGTAAACGCAGGAGGAAGACCGGTTTGCTCAGGTATATGGTAGAACGAGCATGTATATATCGTCATTTTCCACAAAAACCCCTTGTCCTTGTCAAGCATGTTGTGAGTAACTAATGTGATTAATATATACCCATACAGTTCTTAACGATATATTTATATCTGTCAGTTATATAATATGTAGACAACGGGATACAAGCCTAAAGGTATGGTAGTTTATCCGCTTCTTGTATGCCAATTACCGAGAAAGACAACCTTTTAAAAAGTTTCCTTCGGGACGCCACACCGCAATTTTCTTATGGGTCTATATCTGTCGCCCTCCTCACCGCAGACACCCACTGGATGAACCCCCAGTACCGACTGTCGCTGGTGGATGGGGAGGAGGACGAGGGCGGGCTGTGCACGTGTCTCATCGAGCTCTCCCAGAAGGACCGTCGGCGAATCAAACACAGGGGCATGCCGACTGTCGACGTGGGCTTCGTCGTCTACAAGGTAAACTTTACTGTTTATAACCCAGCATTTTAACACCTAACGTTCCACTAACGTTACTTTAAGGTTGTTCCCTCGTTACTTTATAACGTAACCTGTTAAAAACGTTTTTGTAACGTTAAATGATTTTAAGGTATATGTACTGTAACCTTCCGAAAACGACCTGATCGCGTTAAACAATGTTTGGGTTATGAGGTAACCTTCCAAAACCTGATAAGAAGATTGCACAATGTTAGGGTTACAAGAAAACGTTATAGGAACGTCCCTTGAACGTTATCAGAACGTTAGCCATAACGTTCGCAAAACGTCAGGAACACTTTCCCAGATAACATCCTCGGAACGTTTTGATATCACTGGGCAAACGTTTGCCTAACGTTACACGAACGTTACTTCGTTATCTGGGAGTCCTCTCTGGAGTTCTCCGTGGCCGAGTGGTAGAACAGTCGACTGCAGCTTAATAGGTCCCTGGTTCGACACCGGATCAGGGCAATCTAACCTGGGGTATCTTTCATCGAAATTATTCAGTCCCCGGAAGTTCTTTGGTCAAACATCGTGTGCACAAAACAGGCCTAAAGCCACAATCGAATTATGTTCACTTCGTTTCAGTTATTTGTGTTAGAATCAGCTTCTCGAAAAGTGTCTGTCTATAGTGGCGATATGGTGAAAGGTCATGTATTGCAGCGGTCCTTCTTTTTTTCAATGTGGACCAAGTCAACATTTGCGGTCAACGGTACTATTTAATGTTGGTTGAAGATACCACTTGACTGTATTATTAACGGCATTCTATGATCGTTTTACACATTCACTGGCCTCACGCAGTATGATAAAGATAAGCGATGGCTACCTGATATAGGAGTAATATGCAACAATCTGTTGCCAAAGTGTTACGAGTCGTTAGTGTCATTCACTGACGGTGATACCGTGGACATTGACCTTATAATAGGAAGACGCCCTGGTTGTAGGTGACGGAGGAGAACCCCTTACCGCCACCATGACAGATGTAGACTTATAATAGGAACACGCCCTGGTTGTAGGTGACGGAGGAGTACCCCTTACCGCCACCATGAGAGATGTAGACTTATAATAGGAACACGCCCTGGTTGTAGGTGACGGAGGAGAACCCCTTACCGCCACCATGAGAGATGTAGACTTATAATAGGAACACGCCCTGGTTGTAGGTGACGGAGGAGTACCCCTTACCGCCACCATGAGAGATGTAGACTTATAATAGGAAGACGCCCTGGTTGTAGGTGACGGAGGAGAACCCCTTACCGCCACCATGAGAGATGTAGACTTATAATAGGAAGACGCCCTGGTTGTAGGTGACGGAGGAGAACCCCTTACCGCCACCATGAGAGATGTAGACTTATAATAGGAACACGCCCTGGTTGTAGGTGACGGAGGAGTACCCCTTACCGCCACCATGAGAGATGTAGACTTATAATAGGAACACGCCCTGGTTGTAGGTGACGGAGGATTACCCCTTACCGCCACCATGAGAGATGTAGACTTATAATAGGAACACGCCCTGGTTGTAGGTGACGGAGGAGTACCCCTTACCGCCACCATGAGAGATGTAGACTTATAATAGGAACACGCCCTGGTTGTAGGTGACGGAGGAGTACCCCTTACCGCCACCATGAGAGATGTAGACTTATAATAGGAACACGCCCTGGTTGTAGGTGACGGAGGAGTACCCCTTACCGCCACCATGACAGATGTAGACTTATAATAGGAAGACGCCCTGGTTGTAGGTGACGGAGGAGTACCCCTTACCGCCACCATGAGAGATGTAGACTTATAATAGGAACACGCCCTGGTTGTAGGTGACGGAGGAGTACCCCTTACCGCCACCATGAGAGATGTAGACTTATAATAGGAACACGCCCTGGTTGTAGGTGACGGTGGAGTACCCCTTACCGCCACCATGAGAGATGTAGACTTATAATAGGAAGACGCCCTGGTTGTAGGTGACGGAGGAGTACCCCTTACCGCCACCATGAGAGATGTAGACTTATAATAGGAACACGCCCTGGTTGTAGGTGACGGAGGAGTACCCCTTACCGCCACCATGAGAGATGTAGACTTATAATAGGAACACGCCCTGGTTGTAGGTGACGGAGGAGAACCCCTTACCGCCACCATGAGAGATGTAGACTTATAATAGGAACACGCCCTGGTTGTAGGTGACGGAGGAGTACCCCTTACCGCCACCATGAGAGATGTAGACTTATAATAGCAACACGCCCTGGTTGTAGGTGACGGAGGAGAACCCCTTACCGCCACCATGAGAGATGTAGACTTATAATAGGAAGACGCCCTGGTTGTAGGTGACGGAGGAGAACCCCTTACCGCCACCATGAGAGATGTAGACTTATAATAGGAACACGCCCTGGTTGTAGGTGACGGAGGAGTACCCCTTACCGCCACCATGACAGATGTAGACTTATAATAGGAACACGCCCTGGTTGTAGGTGACGGAGGAGAACCCCTTACCGCCACCATGAGAGATGTAGACTTATAATAGGAACACGCCCTGGTTGTAGGTGACGGAGGAGAACCCCTTACCGCCACCATGAGAGATGTAGACTTATAATAGGAAGACGCCCTGGTTGTAGGTGACGGAGGAGTACCCCTTACCGCCACCATGACAGATGTAGACTTATAATAGGAACACGCCCTGGTTGTAGGTGACGGAGGAGTACCCCTTACCGCCACCATGACAGATGTAGACTTATAATAGGAACACGCCCTGGTTGTAGGTGACGGAGGAGAACCCCTTACCGCCACCATGAGAGATGTAGACTTATAATAGGAACACGCCCTGGTTGTAGGTGACGGAGGAGAACCCCTTACCGCCACCATGAGAGATGTAGACTTATAATAGGAACACGCCCTGGTTGTAGGTGACGGAGGAGTACCCCTTACCGCCACCATGAGAGATGTAGACTTATAATAGGAACACGCCCTGGTTGTAGGTGACGGAGGAGTACCCCTTACCGCCACCATGAGAGATGTAGACTTATAATAGGAACACGCCCTGGTTGTAGGTGACGGAGGAGAACCCCTTACCGCCACCATGAGAGATGTAGACTTATAATAGGAACACGCCCTGGTTGTAGGTGACGGAGGAGAACCCCTTACCGCCACCATGAGAGATGTAGACTTATAATAGGAACACGCCCTGGTTGTAGGTGACGGAGGAGAACCCCTTACCGCCACCATGAGAGATGTAGACTTATAATAGGAACACGCCCTGGTTGTAGGTGACGGAGGAGTACCCCTTACCGCCACCATGAGAGATGTAGACTTATAATAGGAACACGCCCTGGTTGTAGGTGACGGAGGAGTACCCCTTACCGCCACCATGAGAGATGTAGACTTATAATAGGAACACGCCCTGGTTGTAGGTGACGGAGGAGTACCCCTTACCGCCACCATGACAGATGTAGACTTATAATAGGAACACGCCCTGGTTGTAGGTGACGGAGGAGAACCCCTTACCGCCACCATGACAGATGTAGACTTATAATAGGAACACGCCCTGGTTGTAGGTGACGGAGGAGTACCCCTTACCGCCACCATGAGAGATGTAGACTTATAATAGGAACACGCCCTGGTTGTAGGTGACGGAGGAGAACCCCTTACCGCCACCATGAGAGATGTAGACTTATAATAGGAACACGCCCTGGTTGTAGGTGACGGAGGAGTACCCCTTACCGCCACCATGAGAGATGTAGACTTATAATAGGAACACGCCCTGGTTGTAGGTGACGGAGGAGTACCCCTTACCGCCACCATGAGAGATGTAGACTTATAATAGGAACACGCCCTGGCTGTAGGTGACGGAGGAGAACCCCTTACCGCCACCATGAGAGATGTAGACTTATAATAGGAACACGCCCTGGTTGTAGGTGACGGAGGAGTACCCCTTACCGCCACCATGAGAGATGTAGACTTATAATAGGAACACGCCCTGGTTGTAGGTGACGGAGGAGAACCCCTTACCGCCACCATGAGAGATGTAGACTTATAATAGGAACACGCCCTGGTTGTAGGTGACGGAGGAGTACCCCTTACCGCCACCATGAGAGATGTAGACTTATAATAGGAAGGCGCCCTGTTTGTAGGTGACGGAGGAGTACCCCTTACCGCCACCATGAGATATGTAGACTTATAATAGGAACACGCCCTGGTTGTAGGTGACGGAGGAGTACCCCTTACCGCCACCATGAGAGATGTAGACTTATAATAGGAACACGCCCTGGTTGTAGGTGACGGAGGAGAACCCCTTACCGCCACCATGAGAGATGTAGACTTATAATAGGAACACGCCCTGGTTGTAGGTGACGGAGGTGTACCCCTTACCGCCACCATGAGAGATGTAGACTTATAATAGGAAGGCGCCCTGTTTGTAGGTGACGGAGGAGTACCCCTTACCGCCACCATGAGATATGTAGACTTATAATAGGAACACGCCCTGGTTGTAGGTGACGGAGGAGTACCCCTTACCGCCACCATGAGAGATGTAGACTTATAATAGGAAGACGCCCTGGTTGTAGGTGACGGAGGAGTACCCCTTACCGCTATCTCGGCCCTACTTCGGGGAGCACAACTTCGTGGCTCGGTGCGCCTTCTTCTGCAACGCTCGCCAGATGACGCGCCGGCTGCTGCTGCCCCCTGGCGACTACATCGTGATACCCTCCACGTACGAGGTCCACACCGAGGCTGACTTCATGCTCAGGGTCTTCTTCGAGAGTGACAGTGACACAGCTGAGTATGTCCTCAATCTCATTCCACCCCTGTCCCCACCCTCACTTACCGACCCGATTCACACTCCCACTTACCACTTACCACCCCACTCCCTACCCCAACGCACCACTATCACTTACCACCCCCACTCCGCACTTACCACCCTGCTTACTATCCCCACTTCCCACCCCCACTTTCCACCCGCACTTACCACGCCCACTTCCCACCCCACTTACCACCCTCGCTTACCGCCCCCACTTAGCACCCCCACTCCCCACCCCCACTCCCACTTCCCACCCCCACTCCCCATTTACCAGCCCCCACTCCCCACTTACCACCCCTTCTCCCCACTGACCACCTCCACGTCCCTACTCCACACACCCTCAACAAATACTCGGTTGCCGATTGTTTCACTTACAGTAATAGTTAGATTTGGCGAAATGACACAAATGGTGTTGTAGCTACTTCGAAGCCGCCAAATGCGAGAGTATTTTGCTATCGGTATCGCTCCCGACAACAGATTAGGTAATATGTTATTATGAGCACGTATCCCCATAGGTGTGTCCTATCTTACATCAAAAGTGGGCTCCTTGGTCGCATAGCGACTTGATGCTTGACTTTACAGAGCTTACGAGAATTTGATTCTGATGCCATTTGCGTTTTTGCATTAGGTGATTCCGATAAGAATTAATTACCATGCCTTGGTATCCATAGAAACAGTCTATAACGCCGTAGACTGGCTTTCTCGTAGCTTCGTGGACGAGATCTCGGATATAGTGGAGTTTATGGCAGCCCCCACCGACCCTCAGCTGAAAAAGAAAGAGGACCAGTTCCAGAAATTCTTCTACGACGCCGCCGGCGAGGTGTGTAAAATCGAAGCAAAGACAGTCGACTCATAAAATCAACATACCGTATTTGCTCGACTAAGCGTCCGTTGTCAAATAAGCATCATTGCTCGATTAATCGACCAAATACGGTACATGTGGAACATAAAAGACATCAGGTTGTCCTCTGTTGCGATTTGGTTCATTTACATTCATTTCACATGGGAAATGCAAGGTTAATCTGTTTAATGAAGCGATATTCTGATGTATAAGTTCTATGGGTTTTTTTTAATTTCAGAAATATTATTGTCAGAATACCTGTGTTTATGCAATTTCAATGATTTGTTTCAGAATATGGAAATTGACGTATTTCAATTCAGGAGAATTCTCAATGCGGGTTTAAGTACAGGTATGTTTGGTTAAGCCTGTGACATTGCTTTTGTACTCCTGTAAAATAATTACTAATCAACTAATAAAGCTGTCTGTTAATAGGGCATACTTATGTTTTATGCATGTGACGGTTTGTTTGATAAGTGTACATTAACCGCCTCTTGTTTTCATTGTAATATATGTTGTATAAAGCTTATCGATGTGGAATATCCATAATAACATTTAACAATAATACTTTATGTACAATTATATAACCATACTAAGCGACACTGATGCATCAAATATTTCCATGCACCTCAGTAACATTGTCCCTTTTGATGAAGTATGTGTAACAAGGTGTTTACAATTGACATTTGTTAAAACAAAACTTATTACCTTGTTAAGAAATAAAGAACTGGAATCATGTTGGTAAGGAAACGTTATATATATAGATGTCAGATATGTATATAAAGACATAATATAGGGGAATTACACACACCCTCCAATAGGCTGACTGTAAACATAGCTTGAGAGAGCATATCTTTTTGTTCAGATATTTTGTTCAGGTATATACGTTATCCGTATCATGCACATTGGCATATTTGTGGTATGAATTTATATGTCGTTGGTGAAAATACTAAGACTAGTGAGTTGCATGAATATCTTATTTCTTCAAATGCAACTTTGTACAACTCAGTTGTCTTTCATGTGTACAGTATTGTAAACAAAGTACCAAATTAACTACATACCTCAAATAGATCAATGCACCGGTATATACACTAGTACTTTATACTGCGAGTACTCCAAAAGTAATAGTCAAACACGTGAAAATACTATCTCAGTTCGTTTACAGTCGGCCATCATGGGTTTTACAGTCGGCCATCATGGTTGTTACAGTCGGCCATCATGGTTGTTACAGTCGGCCATCATGGTTTTCACAGTCGGCCATCATGGTGTTTACAGTCGGCCATCATGGTGTTTACAGTCGGCCATCATGAGTTTTACAGTCGGCCATCATGGTTTATACAATCGGCCATTATGGGTTTTGCAGTCGGCCATCATGGTTTTCACAGTCGGCCATCATGGTGTTTACAGTCGGCCATCATGGTTGTTACAGTCGGCCATCATGGTGTTTACAGTCGGCCATCATGAGTTTTACAGTCGGCCATCATGGTTTATACAATCGGCCATCATGGTGTTTACAGTCGGCCATCATGGTGTTTACAGTCGGCCATCATGGTGTTTACAGTCGGCCATCATGGTTGTTACAGTCGGCCATCATGATGTTTACAGTCGGCCATCATGAGTTTTACAGTCGGCCATCATGGTTTATGCAATCGGCCATCATGGTTTTTACAGTCGGCCATTATGGGTTTTACAGTCGGCCATCATGGTTTTCACAGTCGGCCATCATGGATTTTACAGTCGGCCATCATGGTTTTTACAGTCGGCCATCATGGTTTTTACAGTCGGCCATCATGGTTTTCATAGTCGGCCATCATGGTTTTCATAGTCGGCCATCATGGTTTTCATAGTCGGCAATCATGGTTTTTACAGTCGGCCATCATAGTTTTTACAGTCGGCCATCATGGTTTTCATAGTCGGCCATCATGATTTTCAAAATCGGCCATCATGGTTTTTACCGTCGGCCGTCATGGTTTTCATAGTCGGCCATCATGGGTTTTGCAGTCGGCCATCAAGGCGTTTACAGTCGGCATTCATGGGTTTTACAGTCGGCCATCATGGTTTTCACAGTCGGCCATCACGGTTTTTACAGTCGGCCATCATGGTTTATACAATCGGCCATCACGGCTTTTATCTTGTTTTTAGCAGTTGCCCATCATGGTTTTTGTATATCTAATTCCCCTTGACCTTCTGATCCAATGAGACTCGCTCAATGCTTACGCTGCAGATCCCAATCACCGGGACATAAAGTTAGATGCATGCAAAGCACTGCTACTTCTTGTTGACGTATCCTTTTACTGACATCACTAACATGCTGTTTTTCATCAATTTACCTTCCATACTGATAAATTGCATGGCTGGCTTGATGCCTTATACTTTATACTAACCTCCTTTGTGGCGTTTATAATTTGCGAAAGTACTGCTTAACTTATCAGCTTGGTATTTCACGTTAACTGGCGCCTTGTTGCTTTATACATAAGAAGCAGGAATTGTAAAAATATTGCAATTAATAAGAATATAATCTCGATTAGTTATCTTCATCCACTCAAGCTTAGTACAATGTAATATAATCATATTTCATAAACTGTTCATAATAATTAAAATATTGTGTTTTACCATAAGATAACACACAAAGGCAATGGTCATCTTCAAAGAAGAAATACATAAATTGAAGTATGAAAATGAAGTATTAGTTGCATTGAAGAGTTGTGAAGTTTGTGTCCCTTAGCTTCATACTCAGGTGGATAACTCCACGAAGTTGGGTTACTACGAGTTCATCTACTTGTGGAACTTGTTGAACGCGTGGAAGGTTAGTACAATGACAAAATCATCTTGCTATGGGCTTTAGATGTCTCGCAGATAGTTAGATACTTATTCTATATTATTATGATCTTCGGTGTTTCTAATGTGCTTGAGCTGTTGAACATGCTTATTCCATATTATTGTTATCTGGATGCTAAATGTAACCTTGCCATGCATTCGTGACTCTTCGTTGAGTTTACATGGGCCAGTTTTGTCATAAAGATATTTGTGAAGTTTTATAATAATTGAAATTTTAACTTAATGTTGAAGTTAATCATATTGTCTCTTAATGGGGATTAAATGAGACTGCATGACCATCTGTTCTCTCGCATATTTGTCATTGGCTGAAGTAACTTAACTTGTCAATAATAATGTGTTCCGTCGGGTGGCAGGGAGTGTTTGAGCAGTTCGACCCGCGGCACGGTGGCAGCGTGGACGCGTCAGATCTCAGACCGCTGGTGTCAACGCTCGGTGAGTACATTCATACTAGCCACCAAGCCATGTATATATGTGAGTACATTCATACCAGCTAGCCACGTACCAAGGCTTCTACATGTCTATATGTGAGTACAATTCCAGTGTTTTGCGCATATCTAAGTCATGTGTAAGCGTTATTTGTATTGACTATGTGTCAATGCCACAAAGTGTCAATGCCACATGCCATGAAGCCATGACCTCGCTTTCTGGAGGTACATGCGCGCTGCCACTAACGTCCTAATGTCCTGCTTTGCTACCATAGGTTACCGCCTGAGTTGTGAGGTGACCAGCCGCCTTATATTCCGTTTCGCCAACGACAAGTGTCAGATGGACTTTGACGACGTCATAATCTGTATGGTCAAGGTCGTCAACATGTTCAGTAAGTCAAACGCCAGAGTTGGACTGTCTGTATTCGCGTTGGGGCCTGCTGAAAATGTATAGTGAGGTTATCAATGTATACGAATTTATTTGTGTGCGATTTGTGTTGTTTATCTTTTTTTAAGATTTTTGCTCGTGTACGTCATGCACGGTAATTTAAACACTGTTTCTGCCGTTTGATGGCATAGTTTATATACTGTACCAATTTTGTATGAGACTTTATATGACATGATAAGGTGTTGTTTCGCCTGGTATCTGCAAATATGAAGGATCAAAACGTCGTTAGAAACTGCGAAAAAATTGTCAAATATTTGTATTTTGATCACTCTACAAAATTATGTATTGTGAATGTTGCGTTTCTACAGAACTAATTTATTAGAAATATAATTTATTCCAGATGTCTTCAAAGCATATGAAACCAAAGACCAGGCCACATTCACGCTAGAAGAGGTGAGATAAGAAACTCTCCGACTATTATAAAAGGCAAAGGAGGCTTGATCTAAGTTTGCTGAATGTCAAATGATATAACAATTTGGTTTGCTTTCAGAGAATGTTCGAAATCTCCTGTGCAATTAATTCAGGTTACCAAATTGTCATCATTATTGGTGAAGATTCAGTTACTCATACAGGAATATTTTCCTCAATAATAAACTGTTTTGGAATGGAAGTGATGTATTTAGGTTCTAGTGTATAAGTACACATATGCTGTAAATAGATGCTGCATTAAAAATACCAGGGCATGTTGAATAGCCACATTTGTAGGACATTCTGGTGCAGTTACCATTCACACAGTCAGACAATATGTCCAAGAGGTTTCTCGGATAGATTTTTGTATGAGCACCTTTAACAGCTACTATGATTTCATCGGAAGCTTAAATGCTGTTGGCCATCTTGCAGTGGTTGGAGGCATCCTTGGTGTTGTGAATAGCTGGCTGGTGCCCCTGCCTCTCAGTGATGACGTCACCAGGCGACTATGGGCTGCTAGCGCGCCGTGTTGCTTATGCAACGATTGGATTGGGTGGTACCTGATGACGTCATATTTACGTCATAGTCGCGGCATTACGTCGGTCGACATCATGGTAACGGCATAGTCCACGTGGGTAGTGTGACTATCGGTTACGTTCAATATGGTTGCAGTATGACGTGTTTTTCTTTCCTTTTCATGTAATACGTTGATATTAGCGGGTAATGATGACGCTGTAGTTGCGTGGAATCTAGCGGGCAGTAGTCAGGGTAGAATTTGATCAAGGAAGGCTTAATGACGTCACACTTCTGTTGCCATGCTGACGGCATGGAGCATGGATCATGTTAGCGAAATTTTATTGTTTTTATATATATATGTGTTAAGATACGCCATTAAAAACAGGTGTGTAGTTAAGTTTTTTACGTTTCAGTTTACTTATTTGGACTATATACTCATGTCTCTTGATTGGTGTCACCGTTGCCATGGTGCATCTTCCATGTCAGCGCCTACGAAATTGTTGTAGAAATGTGTGGAATCGATGCTACCACAGGAGCTAAATTGTAAAGCTTGTTTGTGGTATCACTAACGAATGACCAACTGTGCGTGTAATTTATCTAGTCGCGAAAGTATCAGGAAGAATTAAACTAACTTTACTTACATTCAACAAATGCATCATTTCGCGAAAACTTTTTGCGCCGAATAAAGTTCGTATGATGTGCATTTGATATTTCACTTTGTACTTAAAAATGTCATTGAGAACAACGTGATGTTTGTTTTAGTATTTGGATAATTCATGCATTATATTTGTGTCGATATTTCATGAAACTTGATTGGAATTTACAATGTTGCTTTTGCCCCTCATTATCTATGCCTTACATGTTTATTGCCATGCCAATTTATTTACCGGTTGTATTCATGAAATGAAACAATATGCAGCTCTATGTCAATCGTCCTGTGCAGTTGATGACGTCACGGTGATGTAGTTGAAATAAATCACCGTATATGTAATACGTTGAAAGCATTAAAGGTTTTATGGGTAACTGTAGTGGTTGTATTGTCTCGGATAGCTAGCTTAGTAATGTATTGAACCACATGTGGTTCTAAGGCTATTCAAACAGTTGTTTCCCACCAACACCATATCAGGATCACTGGCAGGTGAAAATAGTTTCAACTATTTTAAGTAAAAGTTACAGTTGTGTTAAATGTGAATGACGACCTTTCTGTTCCATATGCTATGCATATTTTATATTCAAATTGGTGGGAAACATTTGTTTAAATAGCTTTAGACCCTATGCGGTCAAATATGACTGTTTTCTAAGTTATTTTATTGCGTTATGTTTGTTGGATATTGGGCCACATTTGGACACGTTCTGTTTTTTTATAAGCAACTATTTATTTTATTGCAATATGTGACACAATTAGATAATAAATTGGTGCTACAATATGGTTCTGGTCTTGTGCGGCTATTTCCTGCTTACCGGTTTCTTGAAGCTGTAAACTAGATCTAAAAGTTGACTTAAGAACTAACATTGCGTGACATCAAAAGCTATCATGCTTACCAGTGGGAACAGGCTGGTTGCTTTACCAATCTACTACAAACAACCGTGTGACCCACGACGCATCAAGAGAGGTCTGGAAGGGGGGGTCCAGTGTCAAGCATATTTGAAAAATCGACATTGACCCCCAAATTCCGACACTGAGGATCTGAAAAGCGACATCGACACAGATTTTGTTTACAAAAAACGACACTAAACTCAGCCAAACTGCGACGTGAAACGTGACAAATCTACATTCCGCGACACCGAGAATTTTGAAAAATCGACGCTCGACCCCCCAGACCCCTAGTATAGTCGGTCATAGCCGTAAAACCAAAAACGTTCGTCAACTTGCAACGTAAAATTATACTATTCTGATGTGGAGCGGTATATCCAACGCGTCCAGTGTTTTTGTTCCGTATTTGGGAGAGTTTGAAGCGGAAGGCGTCATAGCGAAAGCTCCAAGGCTCCATATACTAGCACGATAGAAACCTATTAGATGGATTGGTTTGTTAGGTGACATTGGAGCACCCAAGGCTATACTGGCCCGGGCCAAGGAATCCGAGTATGGGACAGTGTGATACAGGATCAACATAACCCCAGAAACCGCTAAAATTGCGACAAAAATGGTGGTTCGCTGAAATTCAAAAGTACGACGAGCACAATTATGAAAGGGCTCATCCAGCGAGGGGGTCCCGAGAGTCTCTTCCCCCCCCCCCCCCTTTATAGGATATACCATGGAATATACCCTGCTGATACCATGGTATAACTCTGGTGGTACAATATGTGATTTGGCATAATATTTCATGGTAATATATGCACTATACCATGGTTGCATGGGACCATGGTAGAATGATATACCACAGTAATATCATGATATTACCATAGTATAATTATATATAATGATATACCACAGTAATATCATGATATTACCATGGTGCCAGGATATTACCATAGTATCATGATATACCACAGATATACCATGATATACAAAAGATATACCATAATATACCAGATATACAAAAGTAATACCATACCATGGTTTATCATGCTGTACCATGGTATGCTATGGTATATCATGGTTTATCATGGTATATTTTCATAAAGGGGGGCCAAGGAATCCGAGTATGGGACTGTGATACAGGATCAACATAACCCCAGAAACCGCCAAAATTGTGACAAAAATGGTGGTTCGCTGAAATTCAAGAGTACGACGAGCACAAGTATGAAAGGGCTCATCCAGGGAGGGGGTCCCGAGAGTCCCCCCCCCCCTCTTTTTGAGGAAGAACTTTATCTGAGGCGGCATGGGGGGGCCCCGTCGCCAGTTTTCAGTGACCCCCCTCCCCCCCCCCCCCCCCCCAGGTCGTCAAAACATCGGCCCCCCATTTGCAAATTGCTGGATCCGCCCCTGAGTATGAACTCGGCCTGTCAGTGGAGTACCTGTTGTACTCCCGGCCAAGCTTCCCCAATATCGTCTCAATGTCAAGCGCCCACCATGAGCTATGCCGTCGTGTTGGACCACTCAACATATGTCAATATCGCCGTAAATATTCGATTTGTTGGCATCGTGGCATAGGGTATCTGTGTCGTTTCTTACTGGCCATTGTGACTGGGCCCACAGAGACCAGGCTATGAAGCGCGTCTGACTAGGGTCCTGCAGAGGCAGTCGTGTGGCTATGCAAAAGCCACCTATAGCTGGTGGTGTGGCCGTGGCAAGTAGCCAAGCTACCTGGCTGTTCGCTCATCCATGTCGCGGATGGTCTCCCAAAAGTGCCTCTCAACACAAGCCCAGCGGCGTCACAGGAGCGGGCGGCGTCGGGGTGGTGACTCCAAGCCAACCAGACCAGGGCCAGGGTGCTTTCAGAGGAGGGGGTGGGAGAACACAAAACGCACTGAATCCGTTCTCCCTATAGCTGGCTGACGTTCTCCACAGAGTAGCGGTTCGCGTGGAGATCGATATTTAGTCTGCAGACTGCGGTGTGCTCTGTGATAGGTGTTCGGTCGAGTTCCAGATCTTCTGGGTATGTTTACTGTAGCGATAGCACACGGCTGGTGACCGGAGAGACGAGAATATGCATACACGCTAACATCTGATCGGATTACCTTTAATCGTACGTAGCATATATATTTTGTAATATACTAATTGTGGCTTAATTATTTGGCGTTCTTATTCGGGTATACTGTTCGCAAACGTCCTTTGCATACCGGTTTCTATGCGATCCATTTGCTACAATGGCCATAGGACATCTGTTGTCTCGTAGCTATAGGTATCTGTGGTATTGTAGGCATTCGAGCATCAGCATGATCAGGTGGGAGATACAACGTCGTGTTATTGCGAACGCTACGCCATTATAGCTTGTTGCCGCGTGACCAAGAGAAGTCCAAGATTCCGTATATCAAAGCCTATAGCTACCTCTACGCTTCCTCATGGGCAGCCAGCACTTAGGTTATCACGAAAGGTATAGCATGTATACACCTATTTATTTGACGTTTGACAGTTGGGTCTGGTGAGGTCAGAGGAGGGGGTGGGGGGGGGGGGTGGGGGGAAGTGGAGGAGCGGGCACAAATTAGTGGCGTGAACAAAACTATAGTCAAAACGGAAACTCTCCGGACATCGAAATTTGCGAATTATTTGTTTACTCTACGAGTTGAGGACGAACTCTATGCATATTCCTTATCTATGAACTAGGGCCTGTCTCAACAATTGTTTATCCGATCTGCAGTTCGATTCCTATCCTCACAATACATGACCTGCCATGCTATTTAATAGAGCAGACGATGTTGTTTTTATCGTTCTCTTGTCATTCGAGCAAATGTAAAGGTCATCCAACTGACAACTGATTGGTTCAAAATCTAGGTCAGGTTGGCAAAGTCCATCGCGTCATTTGACGAGGGTACCGAGGTTGAATGCAATGGCCAGGGGGTAGTGGTTGATCTGCTGTACCCACTTTTGCAGGAGGCGTTTGCTTTCGGGCAATGAATTCAAGTTTAGCCTCAATTGATACTAAACTGATTTCAAGTTCACTCTGGGTCACTTTAGGTATGCGTCAATGCTTAAAAACAGAGTTAATGATAAGACACTACAAAGGAATTCAAAACTACGACCCCTTACAAAGATGTAAATGGTATCGCCCAGTGACGTCACAGTAAACAGTGAATGGCGCCATCAAGCCGATCGGCTGCTTCGAAGTGCAGCAAAGCAACATTTGCTTATAGTTTATTTGCAAGTGTCTCAGGAAACGTGAGTTAACATACACTTATTAGGCCCCGATTTGAAGTTCACAGTATTATCAAGTATTTTTTTCTTCGAATCAGTGAATATTTTCTAACAAACGGGAAATTTCGTTGTCCGGAGAGTTTCCGTTGCGACTATACTCTATAGTGCATCATGACTGTAGGGTGTCGCCCCCTGTAGGAAGTATGTGTGTAGTGTGGGGCGAATCCACTAGGCGAACTTCATTGCCATTGCGAATATCATAACATGTGCTGTTTTTCTGATTAAATGTGTGTTTCACCTGCAAATGGAAGTTGTTCCTATTTAAAAACGACTTCGAAACTGAGAGAATGGGAATGCTAAGGAAACTGACGACCAGGGGCAAGGTAACAAATTATGTGGGGGTAGGGGGTAGACCTGCCTACCCCCTGCACTTCCCAGAACCTAGCCCCAGTTATATGGCTGTAGGACGGGCAAAAATCTGACAGGGGAGATTTTTGCCCGTCCTACAGCCACAGAACTAGGGCCCCAGAGGGGCTTTTTCGACACGGCGACACGGTAATTTTTAAAATCGACAACGCGACATTGGGGTTGTCTTAGAATCGACATGCGACATAAGACTTAGCGACACGCGACATTGAACTTTTCTTAATATCGATACGCGACATGGACCTTTTCTTAAAATCGACACGCGACATGGCTACCCCCCCTCAGGGGCCCTAGAACTGGGGCTACCCAGAACCGACCTATACATGCAGCGCGCATATATTCCTTATTTTGAAGTCTGTGTAAAGAATAGATCGTTGATCAACGAAAGCTAGAGAAGGTATAATTCATTGAGGATCTGGTTGGAACCGGGGGGTTGGAACTCAAAATCCTGTAAAATGTAAAGCATCGGTGGATCTTTCTGGACAAATCATTATATCCTAGCTGAATAAAACTATGCGCGTGGTCGAAACCAACTTGTGTGGACTTAACATGAGCAGCTCCTAAATAACAAATGTCGGTTCCATCTTTTAGAATACGAAACACAGTTTAAATGCAGACGGTTAAACTCTCCCCGGGACCTAGATAGTCTAAGATAAATTACAGTTTGCGCATTCCGTCTCACACTTAATATGCTACCATTGACCATTATTCATGTCCACTTCCTACTTGGGAACCCTTTCCCCCACAAGAACACACCATGAAAGTCCTATCAACAATCGTTTCCCCTGAATGGCTTCATCACACACCCATTGTAGCCAATGCGCTACCCATAAACCTCAGGGCCAGCACGCCATCTTGCAGGTAATGGCAAACCGGAAGTAGATCAGAACCCACCGTGTACCACGTGACACAACTGCCCGCCATGCTTCTCGGCTCCGTGCAAGTTTGTGGGGAGAAGCTGTCCCACGTGGAGGTCAAAGACATCTGCCGCTCCTTGGACGCTCACAAGATTCGACTTCTCTCGCTGAGAGACTGCACGATCCGTGACAAAGATTACAACCGGCTGCTGAAGTCAGTCACACATTGCAAGTCCATCTTTCAGCTGAACCTCAACGTCAACGTCGTCTCGTCCGTACCACGTGTCCATCTCCTGAAGAGCGCCCTCTTCCGGAACAGATCCCTGACCCACTTATTGTAAGTCCTTATAATGTGTTATTGTAAGTCTTTATAATGTGTTATTGTGTGTCCTTATAATGTGTTATTGTAAGTTTTTTATAATGTGTTATTGTAAGTCCCTATAATGTGTTATTGTATGGCTTATAATGTGTTATTGTAAGTCCTTATAATGTGTTATTGCTGGATTTCTCTGGCTGCGCAGTAAGAGGGTGTCGATCATCACCTACTTCTAATTGTTTGAAGAAACCTCAAATTATTAAAATGTTTGCTACCTGATCTTATTATCAATATATTTAATATATAATTGCGTAATAATATTTTCAGTTAAATCATATAATTGCTCCATGATATTTTTCTCCAGTAATTGATATAATTGCTTCGTGATATTGTTCTCAGGTAAGTGATATAATTGCTTCGTGGTATTGTTCTCAAGTAAGTGATATAATTGCTTCGTAATATCGTTCTCAAGTAAATGATATAGTTGCTTCGCGTTATTATTCTCCGTTAAGTGATATAATAAACTCTGACATTGAGCAGCCTGCACGGGAATCCGCTGGGGGACAAAGGGGTGGCGATCCTGACCGGCGGCCTCTCCCTGCACCCCAACATCGTGTCCCTGGACCTGGGGGACTGCGGCCTGACCGACAGCGCCATCCCCTTCGTCGCAGCCCTGCTGCCCACGTACGGCGCAAAGAAAGGTAAAGCCTACTATTCCTTCAACTAATGCTGACACTATGGTCGCCCATCTTCTCTCAGAGTTACGGGAGCTGACACTGTGATAATCCATCTTCTCTCGGGGTTACTGGATCTGACGCTGTGATAATCCATCTTCTCTCGGGGTTACTGGATCTGACGCTGTGATAATCCATCTTCTCTCGGGGTTACTGGATCTGACGCTGTGATAATCCATCTTCTCTCGGGGTTACTGGATCTGACCCTGTGATAATCCGTCTTGTCTCAGAGTTACTGGATCTGACGCTGTTATAATCCATCTTCTCTCTGGGTTACTGGATCTGATGCTGTGATAATTAATGTTCTCCCAGGGTTATTAGAGTTGACGCTGAGCGCCAACCCTGGAGTGACAGCCCGAGGGTGGACCCGCCTACTGGTTGCCATGGCAGCAGCGGGTAGGCTGCGCACGCTCAACCTGGACTACAACCACATTGGTGACTACGGCGTCGGTTGTCTGGCGTCCCTCCTGGCCGCCAGCAAGACAATGGAGACGCTGGACCTGGAGGGTGCGGAGGTGACAGAGTTTGGCGGACAGGTAATAATTGTACGATACCAGTATATCCCGCTGGCCTCGTATGTATGTTTCCGACATGTATAGTGTGTCTAAACCCATTGGATGTATAAAGCGCATGCTACGCACTGTACTTCACCCTGGATGTAAGCCGGAAGCGACGGGACGTTCCCTATGGCGGGAAGCCGTTTGATGAGTCAGAGACGGCATTGTATTATTGTCAAATCTAATTGTGAAAATAGCCTCATAAAACAAGGTTAGCCTGGCAAACAGACCTGTATTCACATATATTCTTGTTCTTGTAAACGTGTCAAGTAGCCCGCCGAGCAGAACACCTGGAGATCTTACACGTCCTATGTCGCTCAAACTGATCTAACTGATGAAGTTCTTCCACTTCCTCAGACGCTCCTGGACTTGGTGAAAAACTTCCCTGTTTCGCTAACAAAGTTGGTGCTGGCAGAAAACGATATCAGCGAGTTTACTATTGAGTCCATCCACGAGCATCTGTCAAGGCCCAAGGTCGACGACGACGAAACGGATGACGAAACGGTTACCACGGAAACCAATGACGACACAGACGAAGAGACATCCGCAAACAAAGAAAAAGACTTACTGGAGGCGTTCGGTCCGAGGTTGTTCAGTAGGTCGAGGTCGCCCGTGACGTCACTTAACCCCGTCGGCAACGCCGTGGCGCCACGCGCAGACCGGTTACCAAGGCCGAGAATCATTGAATCAGTCGGGGAACCAGCCTACACAACGGCGACGGCGACGGCGGCGACATCTAGTGGTCACCGAGCTAAACATGAGGATGACTCCAGCGAATCTGAGTTGGAGGAAGTCGATACTTTTCACAGCACACAGGTGATGGCGAGTATTCCGCTGGGAAAGCTTCTGGATAGCCGACCGCTGCGGGTGGAGAGTCCCCCCAGGACCGCGCCAGTCGGCCCCACACCAATACATTCCTATGGCAACTTTACGGGACAAAGCGGACGGTCTTTACCGTTGCCTGTGCGGAGGCCGACGGAGATGTTCCCGACTAGTAATCAGACGCAGGAGCGGCGAGACATTTCCAACATGGCGCCGCCTCAAATGCCCTCCGCGGTGGAGTTCTCATCGAAGAATTTACACGATGTCATTCGAACGCGCGAGATCGACGAAGAAGTGTACAAATTGTCCATGGAAACAGCGATGTGATTTACATATATATATTTTATATGATATTTTACTGTGAAAAACACATCAGCACGTATTTACTATTTACAAAACATAGTGATGTTCAGGTGAATATTTAGCCCATCAAATGATGGACGCTCTCTTTACCCTGAACCTATTTTCGGAATGTCAAGCACGAAATCAAAGTTCTTAATACGAATGGCTGTCAGTCTGCGTATGGTGTTATTTTTCAGTCGCCTCTGCCTCATCAGAGCCTCGCTTTGACACTTGTTAACCTCGCTTGCAGAAAGTTTTTTGGGCTGCAATTATACATATATATTACTGTAATAATCGTTCAACCTCCGCCGCTAGGTGGGGTTAACGAAGGTGCACAAGCCACCATGGAGCAAGTCTAAATCAAAGAACGGCAGCGATGTACGTGATATCTCTTTATTAATTTCTTAAAGTACTTTGTACCCTATACGTATTACGCCTATTGGGACTGGTACCTGCTGCAGTACGGCGCTGATATTTGCTTCCGAGGCAGTCCAGTGATTGCTCTAAAAAGTCTCCATGTACTTGATATAATAATAAACACAAATTGGCAACTATAAGTAATTTGTTTTCGCGCCAAGTGGTTCTTTGTGAATGTCTGACGATCCATGCAATATTCCCGTACGCCAGGCACTGCTGACGTCACATTACATTGCTGACGTCACATTACATTGCTGACGTCAACAAGTATGGCTCAGGTCACCAAGTATGGCTGAGGTCACCAGGTATTGCTGACGTCAACAAGTATTGCTGACGTCAACATGCATTTTTGACATTACTCGGCACTCCTGAAGTCACCATACAATGGTGACGTCACCATACAATGGTGACGTCACCAGAGAGGCCACCGGTTGGTCATGGCGGGTCCCGTCTGCCGGAAGTCCTTGTTTCGCGCGGGAACGCTGAGCAGGCAGACGTCAACGTCGGTCAGTTTCCCGCCATTCAGTGACAGTGCCTCACGCCACCTCTTCTTCCGTCGATTATAATACTGCACTGATGTCTCTTCACGTCCCAGCAAGCCACTGCAGCCACCGATAACGTAGAGGTGACCACCTGAAGATATCAAAAAATCGGTATAATTGTGTAGTGCGACAAGAGCTTACAGGGGCGTAGGCAGGGACTTGAGCAAGTGTACCCACCTGCTGCAGATGAAATGAAAAAAATACTCCCAAACAGCAGGATTGCACGTGCTTGCACCGCCCAATGTGTACGCACGTGCGTATTTGCGTACGGCTAGCTACGGCCCTGGCTTAAAATATGATATGGCTTATACGTTCGAATAACACACATTAAAAGACGGATAACAAAGCACAATTGGGTGTGTATAGGCATAAATTGGAATTCCTCCCCCATCACCCAGGTTTTTTGTGGCGATAGTTTTACGTGTTGACCAATTTCTCTCTTGTTTCACTGGAACCCCTCGGCTTTCACCCGCTGTTTTTCTCTCGTGACATTACCTCTTTCGTACCACACCGGCCGATACCCTGACATCTATGACTGTTACACTATTGGCTTACCCAGAGTGACCACACCGGCCGATACCCTGACATCTATGGCTGTTACAGTATTGGCTTACCCAGAGTGACTACACCGGCCGCTACCCTGACATCTATGACTGTTACACTATTGGTTTACCCAGAGTGACCACACTGGCCGCTACCCTGACATCTATGACTGTTACAGTATTGGCTTACTCAGAGTGACCACACCGGCCGATACCCTGACATCTATGGCTGTTACACTATTGGCTTACCCGGAATGACCACACCGGCCGATACCCTGACATCTATGACTGTTACACTATTGGCTTACCCAGAGTGACCACACCGGCCGATACCCTG
Organism: Arenicola marina; assembly: GCA_964019135.1. NCBI lineage: Eukaryota > Metazoa > Annelida > Polychaeta > Arenicolidae > Arenicola > Arenicola marina. Next base: position 1,584,863 of record OZ025252.1, read on the forward strand.
ACATCTATGGCTGTTACACTATTGGCTTACCCGGAGTGACTACACCGGCCGCTACCCTGACATCTATGACTGTTACACTATTGGTTTACCCAGAGTGACCACACTGGCCGCTACCCTGACATCTATGACTGTTACAGTATTGGCTTACCCAGAGTGACCACACCGGCCGATACCCTGACATCTATGGCTGTTACACTATTGGCTTACCCGGAGTGACCACACCGGCCGCTACCCTGACATCTATGAATGTTACAGTATTGGCTTACCCGGAGTGACCACACCGGCCGATACCCTGACATCTATGGCTGTTACACTATTGGCTTACCCAGAGTGACCACACCGGCCGATACCCTGACATCTACGGCTGTTACACTATTGGCTTACCCGGAGTGACTACACCGGCCGATACCCTGACATCTATGGCTGTTACACTATTGGTTTACCCAGAGTGACCACACTGGCCGCTACCCTGACATCTATGACTGTTACAGTATTGGCTTACACAGAGTGACCACTTCGGCTGATACCCTGGCATCTATGGCTGTCATACTATTGGCTTACCCAGGGTGACCACGCCGGCTGATACCCTGGCGTGGATCATGTCAGGGTGACTCCGATCCCAGAACCCTGTAATCTTGGTGTCGATGTTGCCCATGGCGCAGTCAAATGATACGACACTGTGGTCCTCAGCACACACCACGCTGCCTTCATCCTGGATAAGCGTCACTCCTGCAACACAACATATAGTTATTAATCATCAAGTTTGGTAAACTTTGCATTTGCATTTGTATTCAAATGCAAGAGGCGGCAGGAGCAGTGTTACCGTGGTGACGCTTATGATCAGGAGCAGTGTTACCGTGGTGACGCTTATGATCAGGAGCAGTGTTACCGTGGTGACGCTTATGATCAGGAGCAGTGTTACCGTGGTGACGCTTATGATCAGGAGCAGTGTTACCGTGGTGACGCTTGTGATCAGGAGCAGTGTTACCGTGGTGACGCTTATGATCAGGAGCAGTGTTACCGTGGTGACGCTTGTGATCAGGAGCAGTGTTACCGTGGTGACGCTTATGATCAGGAGCAGTGTTACCGTGGTGACGCTTATGATCAGGAGCAGTGTTACCGTGGTGACGCTTATGATCAGGAGCAGTGTTACCGTGGTGACGCTTGTGATCAGGAGCAGTGTTACCGTGGTGACGCTTATGATCAGGAGCAGTGTTACCGTGGTGACGTTTATGATCAGGAGCAGTGTTACCGTGGTGACGCTTATGATCAGGGGCAGTGTTACCGTGGTGACGCTTATGATCAGGGGCAGTGTTACCGTGGTGACGCTTATGATCAGGAGCAGTGTTACCGTGGTGACGCTTGTGATCAGGAGCAGTGTTAGCGTGGTGACGCTTATGATCAGGGGCAGTGTTACCGTGGTGACGCTTGTGATCAGGAGCAGTGTTAGCGTGGTGACGCTTATGATCAGGGGCAGTGTTACCGTGGTGACGCTTGTGATCAGGAGCAGTGTTAGCGTGGTGACGCTTATGATAAGGAGCAGTGTTACCGTGGTGACGCTTATGATGCGGAATTTGAATAATACAACTGTCTAATAACCAGGCCCATCTTTTACTGTCGAAGATATTTTAATTTTCAAATATGGGATTAAACAATAAACGTCTAGAATCATGTCTGATCTCCTTGCGCTACTCAACCAATCGATGTTGCAACCTTGGGTAGGATGAAGGAAATTGACTAAGCGCGTCAACGTGTTTGGGGATCATGTGATACAAACAGTGATTTGAAATGGGGGAGAGCGTCCACTTTGGGTAGATATGGGATATAGGAGACCCTCCATAAGAGGGAGACCACAAAAAATTAGGTGGGGTCTTATATACAGAGATACTCGTTCAGAAAGAGTGGGGGTGAGGGGTGGGGACTCCTGACCCTCATGACCCCGCTCCCCTGCATTCGCCACTGCTTACCCCCGAGCACGTAGAGCGAGCCGCCCATCTCGGCCATGGCGTGCCGTTCTCTTGGTCCCGGGAGGGCGCTCTTCCCCGAGGCCTGCGACCAAAAGTCACTGATCGGTTCATACTGCCTGGATATAATAAACAAACAGGAGAAAGAACATTGTCAATCGAATTGTCTTCCTTATCGTAAATAAATGTGAAAACATGTAGTTGAAACAACTTTCCATTTTTGATGGCGCAATTATAGTAACAGAACGCCTCTAACTACTCAACTGAACTTCATCAAAAACTTCATATTGTCAGCTCACTCAATGTTATTATAATATAGGCAGGTGTCCCGGAGAGGGAGAGATATAACTTCTAAGCGGGATTTGCGAATTCCCGGGTTCATGGGCTCGCCTGGGTTGACTTTCCGTTACCACGCTGTGGTGTCACCAAGGGTAACGTTATGAGCTTTAGTGTCTGGAGAATGCGAAGCGCCACCACTCGGCCGAGTATAGCCTCCGTAAGGGTGAAGGACGCCAAGTCCTACACCGTACCGTTATGACACCCATCCCCCTCCCTGAACCGAGTGCCCCGCGGGTAACAAGATACACAAAATGATAAGGAGGTGCTTCGGGAAACCCCCCAATCTTACCCATTCAACTGCCAAGAACTGTGTAAAATTAGGGCCAATCCGAGTACCGGCTTAGAAAGCTGCCCAAAAGTGCGTAATTTACGACCCATTGGCATACCAAAAGGCACGAAAAAGACCCTTTCCAGCGGCACATCCCCAGCAGTCAATTACCTTGAGATACCCCCAGGATCGACTGCCATACCACAGATAGTTAAATGAATGGATGAAAAGGCCACAGACGCAGGTAGGTTTTTGAATATCAGGTCAACAGGTCAACAGGTCAACAGGTTTGATCTGCGGTCGAGACACTCACATCTCACATCCCACGACCGGCACCGTCTGTTTCTTTGTCTGCTCATGACCCAGGAGCGGATCCAGGAATTTAAAAAAGGGGGGGGGGGTCCATTGAAACTTGCCACCAGGGGGGGGGGGGGCGATCCCCGCCTCAGATAGCGTTCTTCCTCAAAAATGGTGGCTACGAGTTTCCTGGTGGCTTAAATTTTGAGTTGAAAATTCTTCCTCAAAAGGCGGTAGGGTGGGTGGGGAGGGGGGGGGGTCCTGACCCCCTGGATCCGACCATGTGACCCATGTATAGCATGTGCCTCCCCCTGAGATACTCGTGTGGATCCCTGTGCCACACGGACTGACCAGAATGAGTTTGTGGGGCCGCACTGGTCGCCGGCACCCCCGGACACAAACAGGTGTCCCCTGGCGAGACAGGCGGCGTGGTCGGCCCGAGGGGCAGGCATTGGGCGTCTGTCCGCCCAGCGGTCATATAGCGGGTCGTAGCACTCCATGGTGTCCGTAATGCGCCCATCGCCCAACTCACCGCCTGAAACATCGGCGTCCCTAGACAGTAGCCGTTTATTCCAAGTTATGCCAAGTGATTCCATCTCTTGCAAGTTATGCCAATTAAGTGATTCCATCTCTTGCAAGTGTTTTCATCTATTCCAAGATATTCCATCTGTTCCAAGTTATTCAATCTATTCCAAGTTATTCAATCTATTCCAAGTTATTCCTTCTATTCCACGCTCCTTTAAAAGTTCCGTAAGCTATTCCAACTATTCAAGTTGTTCTATGTATGTTGGACATAGCAGACCAAGTTCATAGTCATAATTGGGTCATATAGATTTATAGGAGCTCACCACAAATGTAAATACACGAATCCATGACGACGACAGCAAACCTCGTCTTTCCTCGAATCATGGTGGCCACGCTGTCCCACCGGTTGCTATAGGGGTTGTAGCGGTGACAGTACCGTAGCAACGCCCCAGACTCCCTATGGCGACCGCCCAATACGTACAGGAAGTTGTCGAGTACCACTGACCGGAATTCACCAATGTTCTGCAGCCGACAATACGACGGCGAGGTTGTGACCTTGGGCACGAGACGCGCGCCGCGTCTGGCCTTGTCGTCCACAGTCAGGTACTGGAACTTGCCATCTCCAGAGGTTTTGTCGAGGATCAGGAGAAAGTCGGTGAGCGGGGGTCTGGGATTATCCGGATCAACGCTTTGTGTGAATGACCTTGAGTCCATCTCTGTAGTGTATGCCTACGTGTTTCAGGTACGAATAACTACATGAAAATTAAAACATCAGCATTTAAATAGCCCCCCCCCCCCTAAATAAACGATTATCATTTAGCTATTTATGATGTAGCTTAGGGTAAGCTTATATGTTTTCAAGTCATTCTATGTTTTAAACCAAAGTTTTTATGAAATAATATAATTCGCTCAAGGTAAGATCAGAGCATACCCCAATGCGACATTGGACCAACAACTGTCTCACATATGGGATCAGTCAGAGAAGGACCCGCCAAATTAAGGGGAAAAAAAGGTTCAAATCATAGCTGCAATGTCAGGCCGGTTCTGAAATCTTCCTCCCAGTCCCATCCCACCCAAATGTAATGGGTATAATGGGTCTCGCCTCGGGGGAGTAAGAGGGGGGGGTCAACCTACCGGTTGTCTATGTGCCAAGATTACCAATGTATGTCCACAAACGTAGGCAGGAGGGGGGGGGGAGAATTTCGCTCACTTTTTCAGCGGTCGTTGCCAAAATTTATTTTAAAATTTTATGTTTTACTTTTACTTATTGTACTCACACTCTTGGGGCTCTGGCATGGTTCGGTCGTAACGAAGGGGGTCGTCATGAACACAGACCCAGGGCAACACTAAGACACGAACGAAACAACGCCAACTATACGAAACGCAAAAGCAGTCACTCACCTTCAAAGTTGACCTGTAACTTATCCTGTGTTTATCCACTGTGAAGATATTACCCACGTGAAGGGTGTTATGGTGATTGCGCGCGCATATCAACCCTATATCAAAATCATGTGTTAACAAGCCTCGAACTATTTGGTCACGAATATGACTGCTAATGCCCTAGTAATAACTGCTCCATCCCGCGGCTGGCGTATTAAGTTAAGCCACTTGCTATAATCTTGTAGGGGATTTGCGCGATGATAATCCCCCGTTCTTGCGTGCGTATGAATTAGTATGCAGGTTTTCGTCATGCATGATATTTTTATTATGTATATAAGACTTATATGACGTTATGTCTAGTCGGCCTTTTTGGAAGCAAAATGCCAAGTCCGTCGACAGTGGCCATTATTATAAGAGTTTATCCTAGTGATATTTATGCTTGAACACGCTTTAAGTGGTGCTGCTTTGAATGAGTAAGGTTGACGTTTCGAGTGCAACCGCTCATGATAATCAAACATATGCTGCACGACTTCACAGGTTTACGGTAACATACACGACTTCACAGGTTTACGGTAACATACACGACTCCACAGGTTTACGGTAACATACACAACTCCACATGTTTACGGTAACATACACGACTTCACAGGTTTACGGTAACATACACGACTTCCGCACAGGTTTACGGTAACATACACAACTTCACAGGTTTACGGTAACATACACGACTCCACAGGTCTACGGTAACATACACAACTCCACGGTCTATGGTAACATACAATACGAAGAAAAGTATTTATTTGATGATGTAGAATTATATTGATGCGCGCCATACACAAGGGTGTTTCTGAAATGTTAAACTTTTATTACTCAAAAGTTATTGAATAATACGAATAATCAAATAATATGTTCAATGCTAATTGGAACTGCACGCCAACATCTGGTGATTTTAAGATCTAAATTAAATTAAACATGACTTGATGTCAAGACCATGACAAGATCTCAAGACCATGACAAGATCTCAAGACCGTAACTTGATCTAAAGACCATGACTTGTCCTCAAGACCATGACTTGACCTCAAGACCATGACTTGATCTCAAGCCCATGACTTGATCTCAAGACCATGACTTGATCTCAAGACCATAACTTGATCTCAAGACCATGACTTGATCTCAAGACCATGACTTGATCTTAAGACCATGACTTAAATAAAATGTTGGCGAGATTGTATACATGACGGCTAAATGAACATTAAACATTACAGCGGCACATTATGATCCGGATTGTATCGTCCGGGTCACGCTCAATCCAGATTGGATCGTAACATTCCGGATCCGAGTCGAGTCTCCCTCAAGGTCGAGTCTCCCTCAAGGTCGAGTCTCCCTCAAGGTCGAGTCTCCCTCAAGGTCGAGTCTCCCTCAAGGTCAGGGCAATCTAGATTGATCACGTGCTGGAACAAACGTCAATTGTAATTGTGTTGGCGACGCGGGGACGGTGTCAGTATCCAGATTGAATCCTGCCGCCGTGGGGAAGGATCCCGACCCTGGTTTAATGTATCCGGCTCGGTTCCCAAGTGTGTCGCTTGGCGATCCGGTTCCAACCCTAGTACAATCCGGGTTCATTTTCGGTGTGTTAGTCCGGGGCGATAAACGCGCCTCAATTATTTCAAGATCAAGGCCTACAAAGCAGGAACGCTTGCCTCTGTCGATCCTAATCAGTACCGTAATACGTGTCCGTCAGCACACGGCGGCCCTATACTGTAACATGCCCGGGCCACCGTGTGCGGACGGACACGGCGGCCCTATAGTGTAACATGCCCGGGCCACCGTGTGCTGACGGACACGTACAATACCGATTATCATCAACGGAGGTGAGCGCTCGTGATTCCAAGGCTCCCCCCGTTCCGTTTCATGCAGCAAGGATATTTCATTAACCCATACTTATCAGGTGTCAAATATTATGTAGGTTTCTCGAACGTATTCAACATAGTTGAAGCGAATGGTAAATGTTTGCATTATGATTTCAACATCTTTTTCTTCTTTTTTTTCCGTTCCGTTTCGCGGTAGCAAGTGTCGTTTGTCTCTTTTAGATTTTTTGGTTGACATCCCACACACCACCTGGCTTTCCACCCACCACCTGCCTTCCCAACGACCCCTTGTCTGTGCGTGGGCAGTTTTGTCGAAGGAGACGCTTAGATAGCTACAGTTAATCATTGGCATAAACACCGTCAAAACTTATTCAGAGAAGCGTTACATGACCATGACAGGACCTAGTCCCAGGCCGTTCTTCTGTCATCTCCCCTGCAGTATGTAGGTCGATCTATTATGTTACACCCGCATTAGTAGTAGGTCTTCTGCTCAACTCAATAATACTAATGGGAAACATGCGGGTTTGCGTGGGCGAGACCAGCATCCCTACAAATAGGTAGCGTCCAGTAGAGATGCGGGAACAACTGGGGCATTCAATATTTGCGAACAACAGGCGTAGTGTGAATTGACATCGATGGGTCGTCTAGAGGGCCGGTTTGTAACAGGGTGGGTGTATGAGTGATGTGGTGGGTGTATAGGTGACGGAGTGGGTCTGTGATTGACGGGGTGGGTCTGTGATTGATGTGGTTGGTCTGTGAGTGACGGCTGAGTCTGTGAGTGACGGGGTGGGTGCGTGAGTGACGTGGTGGGTGTGTGAGTGACGTGGTGGGTCTGTGATTGACGTGGTGGGTCTGTGAGTGACGGGGTGGGTCTGTGAGTGACGGGGTGGGTCCGTCAGTGACGGGGTGGGTCTGTGAGGGGCGGGGTGGATCTGTGAGTGACGGGGTGGGTCTGTGAGTGACGGGGTGGGTCTGTAGGTGACGGGGGGTCTGTGAGTGACGGGGGGGTGGCTCTGTGAGCGACGGGGTTGGTCTGTGAGTGACGTGGTGGGTCTGTGAGTGACGTGGTGGGTCTGTGAGTGACGTGGTGGGTTGGTGAGTGTGCCGGGTCTGGTTCGTGACTGACTACTCTCAGAAAAGCACCTTGACCGGTTGCATAGAGGTCTATAGTTAGGGTACGTAGCTTACATTGACAAGTACCGTTCTATCGGGAAGGAGCTATATAGGGAGTGCATTAAGAAATCCTTTATTTTGCTGATCCTAAAGTATTTTCTGCAACATAAAGTGTGTGTCCTCATATATTGCTGTCAATGACAACTTTATCACATCAATATATTTCACTTGGACCTTTTATTTCAACTGAAGCTCCCGTCACAAGAAGTATTTTTACCCATGGAATCTTTGGCAAGTGTTTCCATTTCTCCCATACCCAATCAAAGTAGATAGTGTAAATACTGTAAAGGTGGTACTTTTAATTGTCGCTCTCGATTCTCTTACATTAGTTTATAAATATATAGATCAAGCATTTCGGAATCTCCCGCATACATAAAGTTCACGCACCTGATGTCCTCAAATTACGTCTTTATTTAGCGCGGGGTGGTCATGTTTATATACACAGTTGAAAATGTTAAATAAAGTTTCATTGCAAGTTTGATTTTTGTTGTTGTGCGCACTTTGTTTAACTGAAAATTCTTTTTGTATTATGGGCCCGAAGGCCTCGAAATATTGTACATACTCCAGCATTACATTTCGTGCAACGCTTTTTACATAATTACAACAAACAACTATCTTAATTGTATCTTAAAGATCTTATACGCTCTCGTGAGAAGTCGTTAAAAGAGCCTTAGAGGTAGTGCTGAGGGGGTGTCTGGCACGGGCCCTAGCCAAGTGCGCGGTGATCTGACGTCGCCGCTATAAATATGGCGCCAAACAACGTTCCCATAGTTACCGATCCCATGCAACTTAGTGACAACTGCGTAATTGCTGCACCTATACCATTATATGTAGGTAATTTTATACGATAATCTATCGACTTTAAGTGAATAAAAATATTTTTTTAATATATACAATAATACTTTCCTTTATCATAAATAACGATCTGAAACAAAATTGTTTCCTTTAATAAATATACAAAATAAAATTACGCCTGGCAATTTCGAAATGATCATATCGACATCTGTTCGCTGCTTGTCGTAAACAAGTTAAACTGCAGCAGACCAGTCAAACGCAATAGCAGCACCGAAGCCGTTGGACGTGCTGGTGATCCGCCTGGGATCAGAGATGAGCAGAGCCAGAGGGAACCTGCTGTCTGGCAGGTAAACAGTGACGTCACTTGGCAGGGGGCACGTGCAAGGTCTGCCTCGGTGCTAGGTCAACAGCTGGGCCGCGGGCGGCGAAGGTCGAGCGATGACCCTTCCGCAGCCGCCCCCGCGGCGGCCACCACAACAACATCACCACCACAATCTCCGCGCCACTATCACTATCATTATAACTTGTTGTCATCACCAGCGCTTCCGCGACGCGCCGCTAGCCAGATCTGACGTCGCCGCTTGCGGACATGCCCAGTAGATGGCGCTACTGTCACCGGCGACGTAAAACGGGGATTAGCTGGGGGGAGGAGGGGGCGGGGGGGGGGGTGGTCAGGGTGGCAACAACAACTGTTCTTGCGCGCGGCGCCCAGTCTCAAGTACAGCAATCATGGTGTGATCCCTCCATGGCAATTAACTAAGCTGATATTTGTACCTGCGGCCGGAGCGTTCACCAGCTGATAGCGATAACTCACGACGTCCGCATCCAGCTGTTCAGAACACAATATATCATAGAGGTTGTGGGTGGGCCAAAGGCAGAGAGATGAGGGAAGGGGAGAGAGGTGCAATAACCAAAAGAAACCAGTCCTTTGTATTGGGTTAATTATGAAAAGATGTTGATGAAGGATGGTACCTACCGGTTTAATTATTTCAGTATTGTCATATTTCATCATTCTTAATTAGGCGAATCGACGATTGCCTTCACAATTCTTCTAATGGGTCCAGTTTTTCCGGTTTTACATGAGCGTGATTGTGAGGCAGTGACATGGAAGAAATTGTCCGGGTTCCAGGGGTGAATCACGGGAGTACCAGAGCTTATGAGAGTCATGTATCAGAGCTAGTTACATCCTATTTGAACACTTTATAATCGTTGCCAAGATAAAGAAAGAACACATTAACTTCTGAGTTTGATGCATTGTAATATATAAGGAGAGGCCAGGGGGGTGGGGGGGGGGGCACACAATTTTAAAGTAGGGGCACAGATACACGTAAGAGCGTGAAAGGGGGCCGCACGCGCTCCGCGCGTGCCCCCCCCCCCCCCCCCTGGACACGTCCATTTCAATATGTCAAGCGGTACCCCCCCCCCCCCCCTGGACACGTCCATGTCAATATGTCAAGCGGTACCCCCCCCCCCACCCCCAACACACACACACACACCAGAGTGCCACATCACCAGGTGCCAGATGGGCTCTACAGGTTCGGGAGTGATACGTACTTGATTTTTTTTCCTATTTTCAAAAAACTTGCCTGAAGTGTTGATTTCTGAACAGTACAGATCTACCTTTACTAACACGCAATGACAAAATTACGCACAGAAAAATTAAAGTACCGACTCGCCAAGTACAGGTTACTATACGAACATTACAGAACTTGAAACGCACGTGTGCATGGCATATTGTGTTGAGTGGGGATATGCGTAACTCTCAGGAGTCAGGTACGGAGTGAGGCATATCGAAGTTTGTTTGTCAATTCTCAAAATTTTGATCAAAATTGTCGCCGGAAAAAGTTCATTCAATTTAATAGGGACAGGAATAGGTTGAAGCTCCTGCGGGGGCTGTAACAGGAATAGGTTGAAGCTCCTACGGGGGTTGTAACAGGAATAGGTTGAATCTCATGCGGGGACTGTAACAGGAATAGGTTGAAGCTCCTGCGGGGCTGTAACAGGAATAGGTTGAAGCTCCTGCGGGGGCTGTAACAGGAATACGTTGAAGCTCCTGCGGGGCTGTAACAGGAATAGGTTGAAGCTCCTGCGGGGCTGTAATAGGAATAGCGCCACTCCACTGTGTACTCATACTGACCAATTAAATAGCCTTACTAAATCGATAATTCTTTGAACCAGACCTTACTATATATAGTAAGGTCTTTGTTTGAACTATGACGGTCAGATATACGTCCGCTTTTATGAAATGAATGTGTCATATTTTAATTGCCAGCGATTACTATAGGCCCTATATGTGTCTCCATTAGTTCAATGATAAATATATGGCTTGCGAAAGACCCGCAATTAATCAGCTGACGAAATAATCTGCAAAAAATCGAATTTAATTCCAAACATCTTACTGTAGAATATGAAGAGGGCAGGAATTTTATTACTTATGACACATATATATCTCTGAGTAAAAGATCTAGTCACAATCCGGCAACTTGATTGTATATATTGCTGGTCTCAGCAAAAATTCTCTTTCTGCGATGTTAAATAAACCTGGAAAAAAACGTCGTTTCAGCATGGCCGGGGCAGCACATGATGATGAGATGATCCAGGTGTAAAATATAGTAAGCTTGTTAATTAAATCAGCTCGGAACGCGAAATGGCAATCGCGGTGGTAAGAAAAGGTAGACACTATGTTATTATGAAAACCTGTAGGGACTACGTACTAAGCTTATAACATGTATCAGTATACGCAATACTGACAATAGGTCTAAAATATCTGTCATCGACAGGTTTATAACAAACAGGTGGGCTTTGTTGCGTCGTTCTGTCTCGTCCAGGCCCTTTTCTATATATCTGTGTAATCGAAACGCCATTATTTAGCGAACACATCGCCTCGTCAACAACACAACTCGCACGCCATGGCGGGTGAGATAGTCCGATATGAGTGGACTCGCAGCCCCACTGCATGCCGGGTATTTCACCACAGCGCTAGGCTCACCGCGCTGTTGCACACGTCCCCAGCAAGCCGCCTGGTAAACACAAGCTAAAAATAGCCTCCAAAATGACATCATTGCTGTGACGTAGCGAGCGCGTTTCACTTATATAGGTAAAGGCGCACAGCTCCGCCAAGCGGGCCAAACGGGCTGTAACACACATCCAAGTTGTACGTCAACTTTCGGCGTTGTGTCGTCGAAATACCGGTGTATTAATTGTACGAGGAACTCAAAAACATCAGAAGTTAAACTGACACAAGCTAAGTAGTATTCCTCGCAGTTTACAACGGACAAGTTTCAAGAAATAAAGCCAGAAAGTAAGTAACAAATAGGAACTTTAGCGGCGCCCGGCTCCAAGTTGTCAAGTTCATAACAGGGATCTCTCATTTTCTGATAGATCTGGAGATATCGTCCGCAGCAGTGTGAGACTCTAAGCATTCTCTAAATGTCTGTATTAGTACAGACTCACAGTTGTTCAGTTGGATTTCCGGATAACGACTTCGCACGAAACGGATCAAACATGTTTGCTGCAGCAGCTGATGGTAATTTTTTCTTTGCCACCGGCAGATCTTTGACCAAGTGTCAGTCGCCAAAAGTCACCCAGCGGTCAAAAAGGAGTGGCAGTTTGGATGCTTCCAAACCCAAGAACTATCAAGATGTGAAGCATATGGAACCTTCCAATGCCGAAAGTCCTTGCCTTTTTAGGACGGCATTGAATAATAGCAAGGGGCTTAATTCACCAAGGATGTCACCAAAAATTTCTCAGCAGATAAGTCAACTGGTAGCAGTTAACGGACTTATACAAGACACTACAAAGTTGAACCTGAAAACCGACGATCAGTCATTAAAAGTGTCACCTTCAGGTATTGCTGCAAAGCAGGAGAACAGGGTTTTTCGATCAATGTCTCCAACAGAATTAGCAGGGAGAATCCAGCAGAGTCCATCCATTTTGTTACTTCTAGACTGTCGGTCGTTCATCTCTTTCAATATGGCTCACATCAGTGAGGCATTGAGTGTTTGCTGCAGTAACCGTCTTGCCATGAAGCGTTTGCAATGTGGCAAACTCAAACTGGCTGATATTGTAAGTGGCTGTGAAGGCAAAGCCGAGTATAGCAAGAAGAAAGGCAAGTCAACAGTTGTGGTATATGATGACAGTACATCTGATCTTGAAACACTCACTGCAGCCAATCCACTCAGGCTGATTCTTGGGACTTTGCAAAAGGAAGGGGAAGAAGCATTCTTTGTGAAAGGTAAGGACGTTTTGTAATAATATCAACTGAATATTAACTAAAAGTAATCAGGAGTAATTCTCATTGTGACCAGTTTGGCTTAAAAGTAAAGTCAATATTTAAAAGATGAACATTTGAAAGAAGTTCTGCAAGGTGCATGCTGCCAAACAGAAACCTTTTGAATCCTGTTGCTTAACACACATCTCATTTAATTATTGGCAGTGTTTAAATTGCAGTGATTCTGATATGTAGTGGGTAGGTCCCAGTGTCCCAGAGCTCCTTAAAATTACGGGACATCCTTACAATATTGGGACATTAATTGAAAGAAAATATTGCATAGTCCACTCACTATATATTTACCATGTGTCACCATATCACCTCACAGCTCAATGAAATGTGTGATTTGAAATGTGCGACAAATGATGCAGGACATGTATCTATCAGAATTGCTGAAATTGTGTACTTTGATATCAAATTAGCCCTGACAAGTGCAGGCCTCACTACCACAATACCAGGGTGAGTGGTATAGAGGCCTGGTTCTTCAGGGCTTATATCAAATCAATATATACATGCAGCATGCATGCATCTCTGACCAGAGCCTGATCTGTGCAAGTTATTCAGTTGAAACTATTGTCATTTTGCAAATACCTTGTTTATAAATGTAAAGGGATCTTGAGTATTTGACACATATTTTTTGTCATAAATGTTTCTTTGCAATTTTGAATTAATATGGCTTGATCATATTGAGGGTAGAGATTAAATATGGCGTGATGTTTGAACGAATTGAAGTGTCAGGCAGTCGATGTAATAACCGCTCCCTTCACTGCCGGGTTTCGGGGGCTCACCTTCAAAGGCAAATCATGCCGGCCTGGCGGTAGCCGGGTAAGCGATGGTGAGTCTTGGTGAGTCGAGCCTGTGGTAAAATAGGCCACCAGTTTTTCCTCGTCGCCGAGCCATCGAGTTGACTGGCAGTCAGCTTGCCTGCCTGCCTGCTGCCTGCCTGCCTGCTGCCTGCCCACGGCTTGGCTCCAGGCCAGAATCAATAGTCTATGCCACATATAAATCGGGCTGCTTGCCAAAAACCCAGGCGTAAAGGTAGTGCCGTGGGTGTGGGGTGGGGGGGAGGGGGACCCAGGCGTAGAGGTAGTGCTGTGGAGTGGGGGGGGGGGGGGAGGGGGGTAGCGGTAGTCTATGATAGGGGAAGGAGGGTTAGGCGGTGGTCTATCTTAGGGAGTGGGGGTGGGTGGCGGCGGTCTATGCTAGGGAGTGGGGGTGGGTGACGGTGGTCTGTGCTAGCGAGTGGGGTGGGTGATCTATGCTAGGGGGAGGGAAGGGTTTTTGTCGGAGTAGTGGTGTCGGAATGGCCGAGCTCCATTATAGGGTGTATGGCAGTATGAGTTGTGGTGTGGGTCGAGTAAAGGTGGTGGTGCGTGGGTCTGACACAGCGATATATTGTGTCGGCGGTAAGAGAGGGAAAGTGTGGGTCTGGGTTGGGGGGTGGCAGGGTGGTTGGTCAAACACAGCGGCCATGATGACTGATCGTCACAAGATGGTGGCGGAGTCACTGAACGAGGAGGAGTTACGTCTAAAAAAAATTTATTTGAAGTGACTGAGTGGAGGATCCAGCAAGAAGGGAAGGGGGTTGTCTCAGGGCTCAACACCCCTCCCCCCCCCCCCCCCAAGTAGCCAAGTAGTCAGCTTACAAGTAGAACTTAAATCTGAAGTGGTCGCTAGATGTTTAGTCTAACCCCACCTCACAACCCCAAATCCACCCATTCCTGGATCTAAATCTGTCTCGGGCTTTAAGACTTTAACGCTGGAAAATCTATGACATGAGAGGGATATTCCCCTGCACAACGCTCCTCCAGGTAGTGAGACAGCTGTATGTCTCTACCAAAAAAATGACATCAGCAAACTGATAAAGTAGACCGGCGTTAGATGACTCCTTTCTCCACACGGAGCTCCGGGAGATGTGAACAAAATATATAGGAAGTAGGAAAACATGCCGATCTTTGTTTGAGACACCGTCCTGTTAATGTGGGTGGTTGAGGGGGGTGGGGAGGAGGAGAGACACGGATATGAGCTCAGCAAGTCTTAATTGATATACACACAATGAGGAAACGTGAGTTATGCAACATTGATATACCATATGGATTCCTCTCCAACCAAGCCTCCGTGTGCTGATCTTGAGTGGTCGGTTTTCTTTCTCCGTTATCATGGCTATATATCTATTAAAGATCCACCCCGATGATCTCAGCGGTGCAGCCCTTTCCTACTTCGACCATCTCGAAGATAATGGGCGATAAAGACACATGGCAAAAGAGGTTATCGGGGCCCAGAGTGGTCCTAACTGGAGTATAGCGAGGACACTGTCAGGCCACATGCGATCCCAGTCACAGTGCAAGTGCACCAAGTTTCTTGGGGAGGGCCTATTTTGGGCGCATACGGTTATCGCCGAATGCTGGCAAGTGCGCACTTGCAACCACCAACTTACCTCACTACGCATGCCGGCCGAGCCGCCCGTCCGTCGGTATAGTGGCGGTGAATCATGGCAGTTTTATCACGCCGATCAATGTGGGATTGTGCGATGTGAAGTGGTTACTTTTCACTTGGAGGGGAAGCGAGTTTAGAAATTATATGTCTGGGTGACTCTGCTGGAAAGTGAAATGAGAAATTCTCTTTACTATCTAACTGCTAATTAATATCTTCTTCCAAAGTCCACACGGAAGTTTTGATTTGTTTGATTGATGCGAGGCAAGTTTAAAGTGATCCGCGCCGCGTCAGCATTTTCTTTGTTGGTTCCACTTGAGCAACGCTGCAACAGTCACCATGCTGACTGCTCCACAGTTGTCAGCGACCTCACAGTTTGACTAGACTAGCCATGCTGTGTCGTCACCCTGTGGCCGAGACGCGCAACTGTTGACTTTACAGTCACGCTCTGCCTCAGGAGACGTTGTGTCACTTGTGACGAGCAGCGATGACACGACACTGGAGGTCGCTGTCGGGGGCTGCACGGAGAGTGGCCGACTCCTGCTATTCACTGGGAGGGGTCCGATCCCGCCTTGCTGGGGGGCGGTGACAGCCCTGTGGGTGTGTGTAAGGCGGGGTGAGGATAGGGGGGGGGGGGGCTGGTGGTGGTTTCTATACTAGGTTGAGGAATGATTGCTCACCTTTCGCAAGCATATGTCTCTGGGACCGGCTGCTGTCATGGGCGTAAAAGATCGTCGTGCACATTGTCCACATAATTGAAATGAGTCGATTGAAAATAAATATGTGCTCCCTTCCAAAAATCAAATACTTTTTAACATTCGTGACTAAGAACTTTGAGCGCAATCCGATAGGGCAAAGCCTTCAAACTCTTCCAGTTTTATCCGATATATATGTTTCTGTATAATAACACATATCATATGCCGATAAGAATAGTTTTCCATGAATGAATTCCACATTAAAAAAAAAAAAACTAAATGAAATGCGATATGCACAAGTCTCTACGTGTGCGGCCGAAATAGCCTTTCCACAGGTGTGTCGGACAGAAAACATTTTTGACAGGTGTGTCCGACTGTCCGGCACAATGAGACATGTGGATGATTAATACCCCTGACGTGCCATGCTTGTCATAGCCGACAAAGTGCACCCGACCGACCTCTTGACCAAACCAAGGACCACGACTGGCTGGGAACTTTATTGCTGCGTCAATATTGAAGGAGTTTGTCATTCTCTGGATGGGGTTTTGTGTGTCACAGCCTCGCAGCCGATGGCTGGGAAGGCTTCGTTGAATTCTGGTGCCATGGCTATCCGTGAAAGCCATGCCTACATCATGTAGGATGGCCTGTATGCCATGCGTCCATCATGTAGGATGGCCTGTATGCCATGCGTCCATCATGTAGGATGGCCTGTATGCCATGCCTACAGAATTAGTCTTGCTTACAAGCTCGTGCCTACAGCTGACTGGCCCCTTAGCACTGTCACGACGCCATGGTGACCTAAGCATCCCAGACCAGACTGGACACGGCGTCATTGTGGGGGTTTGAGTCATCCATGTTACCCTCACGCAGCGGCAGGCTGCCTGGTCACCCCCTTCTGGGCGCCGCGTCACTATGGGGACGGATTACTACTACCATGACTACCCTCCACCCCCCCGGACCGCACCTGACACGTCCCCTCTCTCTATTCATGCCCCCTGACTCAGCATCCGCTGGCGATCCTTTTCCCAGTGCCGCCTGTGGCACCGTGAAGGGAAGGAGGCAAGCCTCACTTCGCGGACTGTCGCCTGTAGCTCTGCCGGACATGGCTCGCCTCTGTCACCCCGAAGGGGGCCCAGGTCTAACTGTGATCAAGCGAACCTCCTCCATTGGTAACTTAAGCTTATTCACAAACTCTTTGAAAAGAGTTCCTTTGGGCAGGCCGACGCAAGGTCGAATACGGTCGTGGATAAAGGACATCTTCAGGATATTCGGCATCATCTTCACCGAGATGCGTTTACTTTTGGGATTGGATTGCTGTGCCTTTCGCGGTATGGAATGGGTCTCGTACCTGTTGAACGTCTGTCAGGTTTTTTTAAGCGTTTCCTTTGCGCTAAATGGCCTTTCCTGACTTTCAACATTTTCGCAGTAGCCTTTCTGCCATTTATGTCTGGGAGAAGGTTGGCGTTAGTGATCTAAAACTAACTAATTTATTCAAATTTGTATCTTTACAACGCTTTTATCGGATGTTTTAAATGGGCGTATGCCGTCTGCATAGTGGTATTTAATCTTAAGGACTCACCCGGGTGTAGCCGGTTCTCTTTTTAAACTCTGTGGAGCAGAACGTGGTGTGAATACGGACCAACCCAATGGCTTCTTTTTACTAGTCGAAATGCGGTTGGTTTATTCATCACTTCAAATTTTTTTGTTTGCTTCACGGGGTTGCCTGGAGCTTCCTGGTTCTATTTTCGCCATGGGTGTTGTGGGTGTATTTGAATTGAAACCGCGGCCGTTGGGGGTTTCTATAGACGTTCTAGAATGACATAAAAAAAATTTCAACTTGCTGAATCATTTCCAGTGACGGTACTTCCCTGCGATTTTCTCTCGAATATATATTGCTATGGCTTTTTCTCCCAAATCTGATGCTGATGCTGATCTGAGTGTGCAAAAACCCTATATATTTCATCTAATCGGTACGGTTTGTTACACTGGTCCTTGTTTTGCCATTGCAGGAGGTTTGAAGGCATTCCAGAAGTGCCACAGCGACCTCTGTGCGACGCCGGACGTGCAGGAAGCCCCCAAGCTGCTCTACAGCCCCACAACTCCCATCCTCGATGACCAGATCGACACCGCAGTCGCCGCCCAAATTCTCCCGTTCCTCTATGTCGGTGAGTTCAGTGCTGCAACTATCCCCTCAGTTATAATATTCAACATTAAGTATGGTCTTTTTCATACCAAATTGATGTCTCCCGTATAATTACTAAATAAATCTCAAGGTGGAAATGATGCTTATAGCAGTTATTCGACATGGTATACCTAGGAATACATCTGGTGTTATCTCTGTTGCCTAGGCAACGAACGAGATGCCGCCAACTTGGATCGGCTGCGGGACCTGGGCATCACCCACGTGCTCAACGTGACGTCACACATTCCGTTCCATTTCGAGAGTGAAGGTCTAGTCTGCAAGCGGCTGCCCGCCTCTGACAGCGGCGCTCAGAATCTCAAGCAGTATTTCCAGGATGCTTACAACTTTATCGGTTAGTTTTATCTCTTTGCGTATTAGCCTTGTTTCCTGTTCTACGCTCTGAAAGTAAAGTTATTTTTCACTATGGGCTATTTCGAATATTCGTGACTTATGACGTAGCGACCGAATACTCGCTGTGGGTAATATGGAATAATATCATGATTCAACTACTAAACGCTGGACTGCTGGTGACTGTAAAATCCGCGTGACTCAGGCGGCTTGAAGACGTGGATTATAATGAATAATCTTGGGCTTATGGGGGTAAGTCGGTAAACTGTTATGACATCAATATGAACCGATTCCGAGGACTTCCTTTTATCAAGTATGAAACATGGGTGGTGCCGTTACTAACGAGCGATAATTGGCACCTAATGCTGAAGGTGTGTGTGTGAGGGGGGGGGGCTTATGCAATTAACACAAAGAATGAGTCATTGCCCATGGAAGAGACACAAGCCAGGAAGGGGGTAGGGGTTGAGCCAGGCGGCGGGTGCCGATGGAGGGGCCGGTGGAGGGTGGGGTAGTGCGGGGAGTCGCCGTCTGTGTCCTGACGCAGCCTAGATGTCAGTGGGTGACCGTGCCGCCCTTGGGTGGCGGGTGGGTGACGCACGGCGTGCGATGGGCGGTCGGCTGGGCGGTCGGGCGGTCCGCTCAGTCTGACACTAAACATTGTGTGACACACGTTTTTCTCACGCTCTCTTCACACCCCCCCCCCCCCTCACACACACACACCTATCTACACTCTCCCCACCCCATCCCACCATCTGACAAATGTCCTGCACCTACCTTGAAACAAAAGCTTCCTCACCCCCCACCTCGCCCCCATCCACCCACCCCAACACCCGCTTGACGCAATAATAACAGTGTTTAATAGATGTCACCGAATCCCATAAAACGCAGTTGACGCCTGGATCATTATTCCATCCACCAGCCACACTCACCCCCTCAACCTCCCCCGCCCCACCAACAAGCCATCAAACAATGATGCTACCCCCCCCCCCCACCCCGCCACCGCCACCGACTTGTCAATCATTGTCCTTGTTATTTCACACCGAATCCACCCTGCCTTTAAACCCAGCGCGTCCACGTCCCCAGTGGTCCGCGTCATCCCGAGGCGATTCATGGCTACTTGGAAGGAGTTAACGAATTGTGACTCCGTGAGGTGACGTCACAAACCCCTTCGCGCTGATCTTCCTTAATTAATTCGGCCTGAGCCATATTCTTGACTCAGGCTCGCGCGCCGCTTACTAACGTTTAAATATCCGCGTCCCTCTTCGCGCGTGTCTAATCCTCCCCCCCCCCCCGCCCCCCCAGTATCCGCTGTTCCCGTCTCGCTATTCGTTCTCATATTTCATTGGATCAAACCGGGTGCAGGGACAATCTGCTAACTAGGCCCCAATAATATGCAAGTTATGTCATTAAAACATTGGAAACTTCGGTCCATCGGTTCCCCACGTTCCGCCGAACTTTAAATGTTTCATTCTGTCCCAGGATAACAAAAAAACGGGGCAGATCCGAAAAAAACAAAAAGTAAAACTACCATTCTGTGGTTGTGGCCCCCCAACGACGTCGTGATAACCCGGCACCACGAACACACCGCAGATAAGGGGACTACGGGTAACGGCCCGATAATGTTTGCTTGGATTGTGGTGGGCCTCTCTCCATGTCTCCCTCCCTTCCCCCCTCGCCCCTGAGGACGTGGCATCTGGACAAGTTTCGGGTGTTGGATGGGGAAGACGGGGTGGAGCCGGAGAGGGAGGGAGTGGCGTAGGACGTGCCTTTCACTGGCTCCGGACGCTAGCGTCATCGGGTCGGAATTTGCCCGGGAAAGCACGTGTTTTTGTTTGGTCCGGTTTAGCGCTGGGGCTGGTTTAGTTCCTCCGCTTCCGCTGAGCAGTGCTGGCATCGCTGCCCATCCCTTTCCCTCTCCCCCCTCCCCTATTTCTTTCCCCGATCGTCGCTTGCCACAGCTGATCGCGCCCGCCCTGCTCGACCCAGCCAACGGGCTGTAAGCTCAGCTGTTGACCCCCCCCCCCCTCCCTCACGGCCCGCCTGCGCCTTGATCCAGAAGACAGCTGACTTCAGGATCCAGGCTCGCGTACATCAGCCTCCCCCCCCCCCCTCCCTGACCACCCACAACCCCCACAAATCCCCTCACCTACCCTACTTCCACGCCCTCCCCCACCTCCCCACCCTCCCCGGGTGGGTTAGGTTTGTTGCTGATTTCATTCCCCTCGCCTGCCGACTTCGGCGCCGTCCAGTCTGGCCGTGAATCAGATTATCGTCTGCTCGCGACGTCACGCCAACACGGGAATACGGGTCGAGTCAGCGCCGTGCTATGCTGTTTCTGCTGGCGTGGCCATCACGCCCTGCGGACAGAAATCATCATTGAAAATAGATTGATAGCAAACTTGCTTATCTACAACACTCACCACAAAAAAAGGTGCCGAACACTTTTGTTGGAGGTTTGGTCGGGTCGCCGCGGCATAGGCTGGATGACTTAGCAGTGAAATATTTCACCACAAATCTTCTATTCTTTGGCTGTTTCATGATATTTCACGACTTTGCTTTTCTTGTTTCTTTTTTTCTTTCTTTCTTGTTTCCCTGACATACAATACAGGTTTTCAACAACCTAATATTTTACATGTTTACGATATAAGTATGTAGCATATTTTAATCGTCACTGTTCTAACGGGTCGCTATTTTTCTCTGACTTTGCAGACGAAGTACGACAGGCGGGAGGCAAGGTGCTGGTTCACTGCCAAGCTGGTGTATCTCGCTCGGCCACCATCAGCATAGCCTACGTCATGAAGCGGACCACTCTCTCCATGGTGGACGCCTTCCGCTACGTGAAGACCAGGCGCTCCATCATCGCACCCAACTTCAACTTCATGGGACAGCTGTATGAGCTGGAGCAGCACCTCAACGACGGTCTGGTTGCTAGGCAACTGGAGCCGTCACTGGCTCTTCTCCCGGCTGAGGAATGATATCATGATGACGTCACGAAAAAGGACACTTTATCTGACGAACACGCAACGGGCGTTTTTTTTGTTTTCATTATTTTTTTCTTGCTGACGTCACTGCCATGGCAACCGTTGACATAACAACGCCATCATCGCCGCCACGCGGGACTCAATCATCGCGTTGGCGACTGAAAGCCGAAATACGGCCGAGGGAACCCGCGTAATGCACATAATTTATGATAATAGAGGAAACTGCTGCGTTTTTAATGAACAAGCTGGGACGACGGCTGGAATATGCGAGAACCGTGGAGTTCTCCTTACTTTTTGTTGGTTTTTGTTTGCCGTGAACAGTGGGCAATTTGTGTTGGCCTCATCGCCACAAAGAACAGAACCGTCGAAAGTTTCGTGCTCAGAAAAGTCAACGCCACAGTGGCTGAGCGAGCTTGTCACGTGTTTTACTCAGGTTATCAATCGTTGCGACAACTGGTGGACGTGTCTATACTATAAGCAATTGTATATGGTTGAATATATTATATATGTCTCTATGTATGAACCCGTATCTCCCCGTATAGCGACTTCAGTCCTGATGACGTGTGTGTGCTGTGAGCTCTCCGGTTTGTTCAGACTCAAGCAATGCTGGTGCATTTATATCACAGATTTCCGAAAGTGCTTTGCTGTTGTGTTCTCGCCAATGGTACCAGCAGGTGACTTGATTCACTCGTCTTCCACCGCGTTAACAGCGGCTGAAGATTGCACGATGTGAAATCCAACGTGGTGCACCCATTGTGTACCCATGGTGTAAATGAAGAGATTGTATATGCACATACTGGGTCCGAACACAGCACTTTTCTGCCTTTATCTATTCCGAAGATACTTCAAATTAACAAGTGGGTGTGGGTTCCCTAAACATGACCTGAGCAGATTCCTGCATCGACGAATGCACGGTATATATTTTACGACACGCGATTTTTTGTAATCTTGGGACCTTTAATAACACTTTGGCTCTATGCAATTTCGCCACGGTGCCTCCACCAATGGAGACTACCACTCTGTGCTCTTAGAATCGGGGTAGCTGGGTATATGTTGTACACAGTTGATACATACATGCGATGCATACACATCAGCTGGGTCTACCGGTATCGTGGGAGATGTACAGTGTAAATAACTACTTTTTTGTCTTCTCGCTTTCTACTTAAGACTGCTAGTCATCTGGCTCAAGTGTTGGCCTAACACAGGTTTGAGGAGTATACTTTGTCATCATAGCATATCGACTGAGGCTACTTTTGTAGAAATCCCAATATCTGCCAGCGGCACTACCAGGAAGACAATACGTGTGGTGTTTCCATGGCAACTGGTGCGGGGTCGCGTTAGCGAACGAGTCATCATCTGAATGTTGTGTGAAATGATAAATGTAGAAAAAAAATGTTCTGTTTCGTTCAGTGGGATGGTACCTTCAGGTGAAGTGAGTGCCCACCCCACGCATCTTTGTAAAGAGTAAAAGCCGCACGAATTCAAAAGAGAACCAACCATTTCGGGTTAAAACATATTGTGTCTTGTAATTCTATTATGCTAAACTGAGGTGGGATATAGTTGTAGTAGTTTTCGCGGCAGTGCGCTGCTACACAGCAACATGATATGATTTAATGTGATCTTTATTTCCCATATTGTCCTTATATTCTATTATCCCAGTAACTATCCATTCTTTGAATGACATAGACTTGTTTGTCTCGTTGTATGAGAAGCGGATTGAAGCTTAAACGGGAGAATCTTAGTTTAGTGTATGTTAACCGGGAAAGGAAGTTCCGTTTCTCTGCTGTGCTTTGAGTTCAGAATTGCATTTTTCCTTTGGCGATGTTTACAATTTGTTTGAATGGACGGAGAGTATTGAGGTGTGAGTGAAAGAAGTGAGTGAACAACATGTGTAGGCGCCGGTACGGTGTGCAAGGGTGTGGTGGCTGCTAGCTGCTGTAGGCGCCGGTACGGTGTGCAAGGGTGTGGTGGCTGCTAGCTGCTGTAGGCGCCGGTACGGTGTGCAAGGGTGTGGTGGCTGCTAGCTGCTGTAGGCGCCGGTACGGTGTGCAAGGGTGTGGTGGCTGCTAGCTGCTGTAGGCGCCGGTACGGTGTGCAAGGGTGTGGTGGCTGCTAGCTGCTGTAGGCGCCGGTACGGTGTGCAAGGGTGTGGTGGCTGCTGGCTGCTGGAGACGCCGGGAAACAGGCCCGCCAAGGCCGGGGTGAATGGGATGCGTGGCTCTGTGTTTGAACCTCCTCTGCCTCCGTCGGCGCCGTCATTTCTACCCTCACCCTTTAGGTGAGGACGGAATGACCATGGTGAACCTGCAAACTCTTAACTGAACACCGAATAAAGTATTCTGTGGCTAAAAAACAAGCATCTCTGGCAACTTTTGTTCTTCGTATTTTCTGTTCGTGCATGATATCTCCGACGCATTTTCGATCATGGGTGAAGTCTCCGAGGGGGAGGGCTTCCACACTCAGTAGAGGGGGGGCGGGGGAGGGGGGGGATCTGGATTGCGATTCGCCAGTCGTCAGCATTACTATCAATCTAAGTTAAATACGTTGGTAACGTCTAAGGTTAAAGCATTTATGCTTAGTCACTTTCAAACACTGTTTAGATATGACTTCCTACCCTTTACTTCCCTGATAGTTTCCTAAAAAAAACGTCTATGGGAAAACAAATTCTAAAATATCAGATAATCTCGAATAATGCTCTCCGCGGTATCGACGTACTCATTTACAGCAAAGTCCGCTAGTCCGATATGTATCCTAACTGCACGTGAATGGTTCGAGCCCCGCTGTGGCCACTTCTGTGTGGTCGCAGGATAAAGATCCCATGTCCTTCGCAAAGAGTAGGGGGTTACCCCCGGGGACATGGCTCCTTCTCTCATTGACGCGATATGACCAAAAGTGGTTAAAGCGTCCCGAATATATATATATATATGTGTTTATTTCAACATGCCAAAAAGAAACATACAAGAAATACAATGAAATAGTACCAACTGTCAAGACAAAAATACATTGGCATTAGTTGAGGAGACTCCCATTAAGACGGTTAGTCGCTGGCATGGGAGCCACCTAAAAATAGAAAAAGTAAATAGATAACACACAAAAAACACAAACCAACCAACCATATGTATCAACGACGGCTAAGTGAGAAACCTCTCGAAGCCCTTTCGCAATCGCTACACCGACGTTTCACTGTATAAATTGTAAATTGTATCCGTGCACAGAAGCGGATTCAGGATTCAGGCGGGGTTTGTTTGGGACAAATAGCAACCGTGGGTGTGGCCGTTGTGGTCGATTTTCGCCCTCATACGGATCCGCCTCCAGTGCGTAAACTGGATCACGTAGTTTACCGTTCATTATCAAGTTACACAATTCCACGAAATTATAAGGTATTCGGAGATACTGTTGTCCATCGGCGATCTGTTGCTTTCTGTCACTGGTCTTCCTGGTCAGGTCAGCAGCGTACATCATAACAACAGCCTACGTCATCACAACAGCCTACGTCATAACAACAGCCTCCTTTATAACAACAGCCTACTTCATAACAACAGCCTGCGCGTTTCCCAATAATCCTCCATTAGATGTCACCAGTGCTCAATTTGATGTCATAGGTCATCGGACATATCACCAGTACGATGAATTGCACTGATACACAGAATTTTTACTGTCAGCTAATTGGTTTTGGGTACGGCTTTGACTCACCGTCTGTCAGTTGCCTTTAATAAAAAAAAAGAGCTTTAATTGTAACTAAAACCTAAATACGTCGTTCTTGTCTTCTCGGAAAAGCTGAATCCTTTTGTTAGTTTCAAGTCCATTGCTATTATACTAGTATACTAGGTGCGAGCAACATTCGCTCCCGCGAGTTACAGGGCTTCACCGCCTGGTTCGATCTATGTTCGCTGCCAACTGAAGATATTTGTAGTGGGCCAGACTATACCTTTTGTCCTTACGACGGGGGACCCCATACTCTTATTGATCACATCCTTATGCGAAGGCAATATGACGATCTTGTATTGTTCGCATGTGTAGTCGACGACGATGAGTTGAATACATCAGATCACCTTCCTGTTCTTGTATCCATCAGCTGTCCGCGGTTAAGTGTGCGCGACACAGACGCACAGTTCCCTTCTCTAAAGTGGAAGCGAGTTAGTAACCAGTACATACGCGACACCTACACCAGAGAGCTTAACGACAGACTGAGGCCAATATTGCACACAAACCTTAGCTGCATAGGTGACATCGAGACGTATCATAAAAGAGTCACAGATCTGATGCTGATCGTTTCGCACCGACACATTCCGGAGGCCCGGTTCCGTCCATTTCTTAAGCCGTACTGGAAGCAAGGTGCAGGGCATGCCCATAAGGACATGTACCAGGCGCGTAAGTCATGGGTGGAACAAGGCCGACCGCGTGACCCGACAAACGTAGGGTATAAGATGTACAAGAACCTGAAACGTCGTTTTAGACTTACCTTAAGGAAGTTAAAGCACGATAGTGATGAAGAATTCTTCCAGGAGATCGATAGAGAAGCTGAAGTGGACCAGAACAAGTTCTGGTCGCTCGTCAACAAGAATAAAAAGCAAACCGTTCTGTGCAGTAGGCCGCTCAAAGTAGACGATAAAGTTTATCGGGGACGGGAGGAGAAACTGTCTGTGTGGACCGACTATTTTAGGGACATGTATTCAGAGACCCACATCACGAACGACGATCAGAATCAATTTGACCAATCCCACGACCGATTCATTCAAACCGCGGTAAAGCAGTTATGCCAGCAAATACCTTCAGAGAAAGATGACATTTGCCAAGAGTTTGCCTATTCCGACATCGACAATGCTATCAAAACGTTGAAACCAGGGAAGAAAGGAGGCCACGACAACATAACTAATGAGCATGTGAAATTTGGAGGCAGTAATTTAATATTATGCTTAAATAACCTCTTCAACGCCATGTATACATATGAGTACATTCCAAATGATTTAAAAAAAGGTACTATCCTCACATTGTACAAGGGATCGAATAAATATGAAGACGACAGGCGAAATTACCGTGGAATTTCACTACTTCCTGTAATTGCCAAACCATTCGATAAAGTAATTCTGTCAAAGGTAAAAACATGGATTAATGTCAATCGCGTAGACTTTCCTTCGTCCAACCAGAATGCCTATCAAGAATCTATGTGCAGCCTCTTAGCGTCTTATAGTGTTCAGGAATGCATTAATTACAACCGCGAGAGGGGATCCGGTGTGTACTTGGCCCTGTTAGATTCGTCTTGCGCTTTTGATACGGTGTGGCACGAAGGGTTGTTTTACAAATTGCATTCCTTCGGCATCAGAGGCAAACTTTGGTCCTTATTATACTCGGCGTACCAAGGTATGGTCTCAAATGTGGTATGTAACGGCATTAAATCCGAAGACATACCTATCAGTAGGTCTGTGCGCCAGGGTTCTGTGTTAGGGCCTTGGTATTACATGCTATATATACACGAATTAGCAGTTGCGCTTGGTAGCTCTGTATGGCGCACGCATTGGTGACATAATATGCGGCGGCATACTCCAAGCTGACGACATTGCCGTATGTGCTCTAACGAATTCTGCCTTGCAGGCACTGGTAAGCGTCTGCGAAAACTACAGCCGAAGGTGGCAATTTAAATATAATCCAACCAAGTCGAAGGTAATGTTTTTTTATAGCAAATTACGAGTTAAAAAGGCAAATGCATGTCAGATTGCGCTATATAACGAGCGTGTGGAAGAATCCAGGTATACAAACATGTGGGAATTCACCTCGATGTCAATCTCTCCTCAACATGGGCGGTGGAGGAGGCGACTAAAAAGCTTAAGAGGGGCTTAATGAGCATCCTGTCAGTCAACACAAAGAATGCCGGCATGAGTTGTCTCACCGCTTTGAAACTGTATCGATGTATTGTCATTCCGCGGGCCCTCTATGGTGCTGAGTTATGGAATCATCTGACACACAACCACCTAGCGAAACTTGAAGCGGCCCACAATGGCGCCATACGATGTATTCAAAATTTTCCAAAATGCTCCAGTGCGACCATTGCCCGCAGTATGGTTAACGAAATTTCTCTTGTGGAAGAAATTGATAAAAAGAAGCTAAC
The DNA here is from genome assembly GCA_964019135.1 of Arenicola marina. Classification (NCBI taxonomy): domain Eukaryota; kingdom Metazoa; phylum Annelida; class Polychaeta; family Arenicolidae; genus Arenicola; species Arenicola marina. Next base: position 1,612,487 of record OZ025252.1, read on the forward strand.
AATTCTGGGCAGATTATGTCGGCTCAAAAATACCGCATTAGCGAAACGCATATTTGTGGAACGTCTCTATCAATCCCAGGGCCCAGGGCCAAAGTTTGGGTATATTAGGGACATCATAGAGATCCTGAAGAAATATAATCTAGAAGGAATCGTTTTTAGGTTCATGGATAACAGCAACTTTCCTAGCAAAGGCGACTGGAAAAAGTTGGTGAGAACGGCCGTGCGGCGCTGGTCGGAACAACTGTTAACCACCAAATTGTCCCAACCAAAATACAGACGCCTTGAAATGATTAGAGGGGGAGTTTTTGGCGTAAACGCCATATGGACCTTAGAACACCGTACGCGTGGTCGAAGGCAACACCTTCGTGACCTAGCTCGTTTGAACTGTGTCGTACACGACACCAAGACATATGCATGCACACACTGTGACCGTGCATATACGGATATTCTCAATCACCTTTTCCATCATTGCGTGGCGTACCGTGAGGCCCGTGAATACTTCTGGGCACTAATTGTAAATACATGTGAAGTGCCAATAAGCGCGTATCTATACAATCTGGAAGAGATCGAATTAACTCGAGTAATGTTAGGCAAGCCTCCTGACATTGAAGCCACCCTAGAGTAGCTTAGCCTTTTGACCCAAATATGTGCCAACGATTGGCAAAGAATGTCATACGACAAAATGTAAAAATTTTACTGACGACCGTTTTTTTTTTTTTTTTTTTTTTTTGTTCTGTGTGTTTTTGTTATTTGTTCTGTTTTTTTGACATGTTCTAATGCTCACCAGGAAGTGGTGGAATAAAGAAGATTCATTCATTCAATCATTCTATCCCGGAAACTCGTTACGCGTCCATTGTGAAATTGATGGCGCGTTCCTTCTCGGATGACATAAACACATGTTTACATAATATAAATATCTATTAATGGCGGCGTCTTGCTTGTGTGGTGATGTTGGTTGCGTATTGTTTGCGCACGATGATATTGGTTGCGCCTGGTGATGTTTATTAGTTACGCTTGGCGATGTTGCGTATTAGTTGCGTGTGGCGATGTTGATTGCGTATCAGTTGCGCTTGGCTATGTTGCGTATTAGATGCGCTTGGCGATGTTGGGTGCGTTTTGGCTGTACGTGGCGATATCCCCACAGCACACTGGCCAACGCTTGTGACTGAAGATCCTGGCTGCATTGTTACAAAACTAAACTGAGGAAGGAGTTCCACATCCGGGTGCTGATGATAGCTGCGAAGGAAACCACAACATGCCAAGTAACAGCCCATAAAGTCTGCCTCGATCCGCGTGGCGGCATAACTCATGATTGCACCGCCGTGAAGGGGAGTGGCTGGGCAGTGCATGGGGGCACGTGCGCAGTTAGGGAGTGGAAGCTGTACTCGGTACTGCCGCAGAGTACTCTTTCCTGCTGCTCTACTGGTGAGCAGAGCAGACACGGGTCCGGGTAGATCTGGCCATGGGTCATTAACTAATTTCAACCACACCATCATACTTATTATACCGCAGTGTTTACTGACTGTTTGCATCATGGCTGGGCTAGTAACATGATCTCCTCGCCTCAGTGGTCGATGTCAGGGCGACCAGGATGCAACAGGGGCGGCGACGGCGTCGCCCAGTGTTGTGCGTGTCTTCCACGGTTAATCTACCACAGTTAACCCCTGGACAGTCACTATACCCATCGTATGCTCAGCTGCTATCCGCTGAGGAACGTATATCATCATTTAGTTGACATCAGTTAATTTGTATATGATACAATATATACAAGTATATATACAAATTAATGCAATAACATTTCAAGACCGAAAGGGGCCTTCGCATCTTGAACATATTGTTGAAAATTATTAAACAGCCAAACGGCCACATCTTTAAAACCACACATATATATATATTATCTTATATTATATTACAGATGGAAATATATACTATGCAAAAAGTATATCAAGGATATTTTTCTATCCCCCCTCCCCCCTCCCCACACGCACAGACACAACTGATGCAACCCATATGGTGCGCCCCTTTCAGACCCCAAGGTATTTCTGTGCCCCCCCCCCCCTTTCCTATTCTGTGTCCCCTGGCCCCTCCTTGTATCTTAAAATGCATATTAAGCTTCGTTGTTTCTGTGGGTTTTTTTTTTATCTTACCAACGATTATAGAGTGTGCAATTAGTACGTAACGTGCACCAGTTTTTGTGAGACCATTTATTGTAACCCCCTTTCAAACATTCCTGCACACGCCCCTGACACTTGTTTTTCACTTCATGGGGTTGATTCACAATCCTTGTTTAGCCCGTTCAATTCGTTAACATTTACGCCTGCCCACCATCATTTAACCAAAGCAGGGGGGCCTCCCCGGTGTAGTGGTTAGCGCGCTAGACCGCAGATCAATAGGTCCTGGGTCCGAGGCACCTAATCTGGAGCATGTTTCATCCTTTCATCCTTCATCGTCACGGGAGCTTCCTTCACCCACTGTAGCCCTTGTGTGTACAAACGCGGCCTAAAACACCAACATTTCATTTAATGCATTGCTTTATTAACGCGGCAAACGATGACAACATTGGTGTTATATCCCTTAATTACAGGAGTTTAACGTAATACATGTGTACAATTTAGATGCGTTAAAAATGGCTTTAACACTTGAAGAGTGACTTTATTTATTTAACACATTAAAAGTCAGTCAACTTTTCTTGTTTACCAAAAAATGTACACGTGCTTCAGTTACAGACCCGCACCCGGACGCGGGGCTGGACCTGACGTACACCCGATCACCCAGTCCACAAAAACTTGTACCCAGCACAATGTCGTCTGGTGACGTCAGCGCACTGCCGGATCGCGCGGTTATATCTGGAGCAGCCAATGATGATCGGATTTCACGTTGTGACGGTCATGTACTGGTTTTCACCAGACGCTCTGACGACCGTCCGTATAGAATAGCCAGAAAAACCTAGAAAGAAGTGCGTCTGTATACCGTCATTGGGTAGTTATAACGCTACAGGACGTGCGAATTAAAGGGGAAGTCAAGACCATCGTTGAGCCTGACGTTTTGTTTCTTGTGAAATACATGAGCTACCGTGTGTGACTGGCGTAACATACGGGGACGCTGGTGGATGGGTGGTTGAGGGGGCGGTTGGGAAGGTGGCAGGGTGGGGTATCGCTACATTATAGATACGCCGAACTTTTGTCGCATGATGACGTCATCTGGTCATAGGTGAACTGTTGGTTCGCTGGGTCAAAGACTGGATCAAACGCTGGGTCAAAGACAGGGTCAAAGACTGGGTCAAAGATTGGGTGAAACACTGGGTCAATTATTAGGCGAAACACCGCCTTCACGACCTTTCGCTGGATAATTGCGTCAATGCATAGCTGGTTCACCAGGTTTATTAGTCGAAGGGGTCGTTCGGTTGACCGCCGAGGCGCTGGGTAAATCGCCACAGAAACGCACCGAGCACCATGGCTCTCTCTGGGTTCGCTCTTGACCCAGGCGTGCACCAGGGACCCTGCCTGCCGGTTGCCATGGAAGTACAGAAGGCGTCACCCTGGTTGGGGTACCGCGTCATGTGTGGAGTTCCTATCGTGGCCCTGATACACTGCTCACACACGCGCTGGCACCCGACGAGCCATGTATCATGCAGAGGTATTCACTAGAAGTGATGAGTTACCGGGTACGATTAGTCCGCCGCCCGGGGGGGGGGGGTGGGGGAGGAGAGGGTGTACTTAATACATTCTGTAGGCGGGGGGGGGGGGGTCCGCGCCAAAATCTGCTCGGTCGGGGCGTTTTACCGCCCAAATCCGCTCGGTCGGAGCGTTTTACCGCCAAAATCCGCTCGGTCGGGGCGTTTTCGCCGCAACCCGCTCTATGAACGCAAATTTTCAGAGCCTCCCCCCCCCCCACCCCTGGTCGCAAGTCTTCAAATATCCGTTCTATAGGGGTATCTTTTGCATCACAAATGTCCACTCCCTCAGGCATCAAGAGGCACCAGCGACCCCCCCACCCCCCCACCATCCCACCACCACCACCAGATACATATAACAGTGCCTCCCCCGGGGTTCGTCCATCGCGTACCACATCGTGATAATCTGGGTCAATGGGTTTTTAATTTACAATCTTCATCCGGCCCGACATTCGCCATAGAGAGACACTGAAGACACTAATAGCAAAATATATTTTTATATTTAGTAGAAAATATCCAGTGGCGGATCCATGGCGTCGGGAGGAGGTGCGGGTGGTCCATTGCCCTCACCATGTTTGAGCGAAGATGACCAATCATATTTGGCGTGAAACCCCCTTTTATGGACCCATTTCCTGATTCATCTATCCCCCCCACCACCCACCCTCCCTCTTCGATCCCCACCTCTTCCCGGTTAAAGATTTGCGGTCACTCATCCTCTACCAGTCCAAAGTGCCCCCCCCCCCTATCTCCTGGTCCTTTATGTGGAGGGGGGGGCAATGTCCGTACCCTCCCCCCCCCCCTCCCCCACACACACACTCTTGAGCGGTTTGGCACAATTGTACTCCACTATTTTATAACTGAAACCCTAGCTATCACTTGTTCGATACAGTAGCCCTCCCCCAATCATACATTTTTCGGAAAGCTGACCTCGCCTAAAGTGGAACCCCCCTCGCCCAAAGTGGAACCCCCCTCGCCCAAAGTGGAACCCCCCTCGCCCCTTTCTTCAGCCAAGTCATCAGGAAGGATTTGGCCCATTACCCAATTGATATCGGTCAAGGAAACAGGGGGGCAGGTCCGCTTCCGTTTCCCATTTGAAACAGGGAAACACAAACATCTTGTTTTTTCTATTTCTCCTTTGCAATGAAAAATGAATAGCAGGTACACAGATCATGCGTCTAGCAGGACTTTGGAAGGAAATATTTACTGGGTATGAGGAAATTTGAATGACCGTTATAATGACGTAAGCTGTGACCACGCCGGAAGTGTCAACATGTCGTTCGTTCCATGCGCCCCCCCCCCCACTAGATGCAAAAATGTATATGGGGGTGCCGCTGAAAGCTCCAAAATCGAACCAATCCAAGTACCAAAAACTGTGTAAAATTAGGGCCCATCCACGTACCAGCTGAGAAAGCTGCACGACTTCGGCGAAATCTACTGTGACGAAACTCCGTAGGATCGGCCCCTCTGCAGCTTGAACAATTTAGAGGATCCATTGGCGCACCAACCGCCCCCCAAAGTAGACCCATGCAGGTACCAAAAGTGCATAATTTAGGACCCATTGGCGTACCAAAATGTATGAAAAAGACCCTTTCCTGCGGCACGTCCCCAGCAGTCCATTACCGTGAGAGACCCCCCGAGTTTCAAGCAGTATTCCCTCTAATACATTAAAAACTGGGTTTATTAGTGCAACATGAGAGTGAATTAAAAATAGCTGATCGATGTCACGCAGTAAAGGCGAATCTGAGATTGGAAATGTGTCCAGATTTAACTGATAAATCGATTGACATCACACCGAACACCCTGAACCCCCACTCTCTGTTTCTATCTGCCGGCTGGGCAGGCCTAGCCTTTACCCTAATCTGCACCAAATCCTAGCTCCGTACCTGTCTGCACGCTTTAACCGTAAAGGGTAAAAACATTCGTCTAATCTATATTGATTCTCCATGCAGACGAGGTGGTCATAATCTAGCCACACATGATTAATTCAGATCGCCCCCCCCCCCCTCCCCTTCCTCCACCGTAAGAAGCAATGGTAGGTGACTGAGCTGAGGATATTGGACCTGACACCTATCATGCAATGACTGATGTCTGATATCGGATCGCCCACGTGATTATCACGTTGATATAGATGTTTAATTGGGACTCTTGGCTGATCTAATTTATCGGTGACAATGTGCGTTACCTAGAATAACCAGTGATGTTGAGTAACGCACAAAACAGAGCTATATTTATAATCAAGGTTAGTCGCTGTAATATTTACTCATCGCAACGAGGCAACGATTCATGTGTCACACATGAAAATTATCCTATATTTGTTGCCAAGGCTACTTCACCTCAAGACATAAGCTGATAAGCTGAGTAGTTGCTTGTGTTATCATAAACACACCGACCCCTTCTCTTCTGCTCTCGTCTACTTTTAGATGGCTCAGTGTTTTACAAGAGCGATGAGAAACATATACAGGCAAATAAAGTGTTTGCTTGACGTACCCATTGGGAAGTGGCCGACAAGCTGCTTCAAGTGTATTGCGTACATGACGACAAGTCAAATAAATGTAAAGGGATGGGCTGACAGTGAATCTACCGCCATATTCCATATGTTGTGCCCCTATGATCACAGTCTTTAATTGATCCACCTTGCATATTTACTCCTACCCCTATAATATAGTTATATATATGCCAGATTAGCACCTGGAATTTATAATATTTTAATTTCGACACGGATTGAAACCTTTAAATGCAGATATGCCAGATCACATTAAAGCTAAAGTTAAGCTGTGCCTTAACCCAATGACTCGACATACACTCATGATAGAAAATCACGGATCGATTCACTCTCAAGTGAACCTCCATTAACTGTTATTCATCGGCGTTAATCTAAAAAAATAATAGTTTAGTTAAAGGTCAACAGGTTTAGGTTGAGATCTCCTCTCGGTATTAAACTGACGCGGTTTGCACGGACTCTGTGGCATACAGTCAGAGGCATATATCCTATCTGACTAATACTTCAGTAAGCAGCAAATATGCCAGTATTTGGAAAAAAAGAGTTAAGTATAGACATGGCCAGGGGCCCTGGACCCATTTACCGTGACCGGCTGACGAAATCAGGCTCCGTTTTTTGTGTGATTTGGACCTGAGCCAACGTGTATAATACGGCCGTGTGACGCACCGCTAGACATAGGTGACAGGCGAGGAAAGCTACGCAATACGAAAAGGGACTTCACGCTTGCGAAGCGTAAAACAGGAAGTTACACATTGAAAACACGAGAAAACAGCTAAAGGGTTGAAGTATATATATTATTACAAAAAGAGGTTAAGCCAAGAAAAGGGATTAATGTGACGCCCTTTCGGGAAACCAACTCAAATTCCCTGAGTACGCGGGTGTGGTTGTTATATTGGCAGGTGATCTTATTCAATAAGTGGTCGGGATGTATTATGTTTGCACGATATATCATAATATAAGCTGCCGACCAAAATACGTCGTAATATTAAACATCATTGTTGTAATATGGCGTGACGTAATATGCTGTTGTCACGATATTGCGCGCTATGTTATGGTTTATTAGTTATATGACGTCATATGTGCTGCCGTCGGAAGTACGTTATGATATTATGCATCATAGTGCGCATTTGAGAAACAACGTAAAACGTTACATAGAACGTTATACATATATATGTGTGTGTTACGATGCATTATTATGCGTCATACTGTGTTTACGCGTCGTAATTTGCTGTGTTATCAAATCTGGCGCATTATTGTGCGTCATGTTGATATAAGACGCACTGGGAAGAAATGTACTGAGGTTTCATTTACGACGCGTTGCTAAGGGTTACGGTGTTTGTTTGTCACGGATTGCGCCGTAATTACGGTCACATGATGCTGACAAGTTGCGACAATTTATTTATTACCTACCCGATTCTTTGCACTTGTCATATTACGCGTTTCATGAGCAATTGTGTATTTCATTCGTATTCACCTCGGGTATCTTCCTTGCCGCGTAATAAATGGGAACGTATATGTGGCGTATAGGCTTCCGTCGCACGATCGATTTTGTATCGATCGTGTGAGAAATCAATCTTACACATTTTTTTTATGCTGTGGGTCTTCAAGGCTTCCGTAAGAGCGATAACGCATCCCCGCCAGGAGACCGGTCGCCCACCACCACCCACACGTTTTTACAAGCTTCAGTGCATCTTGAGGGTCATGCAGCGACTGGCAGCCAACGCTTGGGACGCCGACAATATGTTCGTAACTCAACCCCTCCGGCCGACCCCTCCTTCTCTCCTACCTTCTCCCCTCCTTGAAACACAATGTGTCCTACAACAAGAGTACAGCCAGAGAGTTGGGGTAAGGGGGAGGCGGAGTGTAAGACATCAATGTTTTATGGCGGACAACGAATCAATTGTCTGGTGAAAAATAACTGAAGCTCGTATTCAGCGCTGACGCTCGTTTTGTGAATGACGTAATTCGCGTCACAGCAGCTGAAAGGTTCAACAGCGAAAGAAAGGTTCGCTCTTGCCGCCTAGCTATGTCCAATGTCATCTACATGTGGGGAACGAGGCCCAACGCACGTAGGCCCTATATACCTCTGTTGATATTGTTAGCAGGGTTTTGTACACAACGAGCAAGAAGTAAATTGTCGACTCCGTACGTGACAAATCTACGCGCAAAGATGATGAAACTTAAGTTACATTCCAAAGGTCACTTCAGTTGTTTGTTGCTTTCATTGGTAATCGCAGCACGCATTTCATAAAGAACCAATTTCGATTATTATTTGAGATCCATCTGAGTGATCAATCCGTTCAATTTAATAAACATGATGAAAACTTCATTGTTAATATAAATATATGCCAAATACATTAATACAAGCTTTTATCTATCTTTATGTTTTGTATACGTGTATACTGTTCTACAGTAACATATCTTATTTGCGTTTTGGGCGAAGTACGGATGATTGTGATAACTGCTGTTTATGTTGTGTGACTACATTAACCTACACACCTAGTTATAAAACAACGTTCTCGTGGAAGATATTTATGCAATTATTCTCCGTATGTATGTCAGCCAGATGTTGACGCCTGCTTGTTTTGACTACTTGATGCATTACGCTATCCACGTGCCCTAGCTGTTCCTACTCTAGAACAATATGTGTAGCTTTAGCGTGTTCAGGCACTTGGATACATGCTTCAACTACTGATTGGTCCTAATTTGAACCTATTGAGCCAACGTCACAATAAGAACTTTCGGGGAACGGTATTTAAGCTGAAAGCTTTCATAATCTGGCTATTATTTTGGTTTTATTTTTCTACCATATCATGCCATCGGGTCCACTTCAGAATTGGCTCTGCTCCAAAATCGGCTGCTCAGCCGCGCTTAGATCAGCTGTCAGACATCTTCATGAGTGGCGCAAAAAGTTAATCTCGATAGCGGCCTGAAAAGGGTTACGATAGAACGCGCAAATACTGACGACCGGAAAAGACGGGGGAAGGGGTGGGGTTTACTGAAGTAACTTGAACAAACCGCTTTCCAGTAGGCTAGAGGCAAACTTAATAGAAGGGACAATTAAAGTAGAGGGGAGTCATGTTTTCGTTAGTAATTCCATACTCGTTGAGAAGAATGAAATGGGATCTTTTATTCTGCGCAAACCTGGACATCTTCATACAAGCGAATTTCGAACCACCGGTATCTTGGGCTGGCCCAACAATTGAAGCCCCGGGGAGAGGGGAGGGGAGGGGGGGGGTATGTAATACATTGCTGGGTTTGGAAGGTTCCGCAGTAACCGCCCCCCCCCACCCCTTTTTCACCTCGAAACGAATATGCCTTCGCCTATGCCTATAAAAACCCAGGGCGGATCTAGGGGGGGGGGGGGGAGAGTAATTATCGAAGCTGCATCTTGCATCTGAGGTATGGAACCAGCCGCCCCGCCGCCCCTCCGGGCGTAAAAATATGGGTGGACCCCGACCCCACGTTCGCAAATTCACCCCTCACCCCTCTTTTCAAATTCCTGGACCGCCCCCGAGAACCGCTCGTACCCCCGCCCCCTCCCCGCCCAATCGCACTACGGAACCGCACAAAAACATGATGGTCTCTGAAAAAAAAACTTTGGTAGGTCAGACAGACGAGGGGGTCTTTTTGACAAGGTACATCTGAAAACAAATGGGGACGTTTGGAGCAGCACATCATTCTAAAAAAGACATCTGAGCCTTTCCCGCGGCATTAATCCTTTTGACGTGAACGACTGCAAGCATTTATCCGATTCTTATTCAACTGTACTATCCTTTCTTTAGCGATGAATTCTTTCTGGAACATCTAAAGAAATATTGCACGCGATAAAACCGGCCATCAAGTAAGCTAAAAGAAGGAGAGTTGAAACAATACAGACGGGACGTCACAACAAGCTCTTTGTTTTAGTTTGCTTGATAACTGACGTTTTACAGTGAATGGAACTACATCATGTGCCATATTTCTTAGGATACTACAGAAAGAAATGAATGCCAAAGACTACAGAGTAAGTTGACTTAATTAGGTCGTTGTGTTGTTTTTCGCTGTGGGTGAAATTCGGAGCAAACTCTGAATGCTAGAAGTTGTAAACACGAAAAAAGGGTAGGTAGCAGGTAGCATGGTAGCCTCGGGAGACCCACTCCGTAACCTCCCTGTAACGGAGGTTACGGAGTGGGTCTCCCGAGACTATAATATAGTAGCATGACAAGAGGAGCACTAGTGGGATCGCTAGCGCAGTGGCGCCACCACGCGAATGCGAAAAAGGCCCTTGCTCAAGTTCCCCATTGTACGAATAAAGATCCCCCAAAATTGCCAACAGCTAATCACGAATCTCCAAAAATTCCTACATGCCAATCGCAGAGATCGGAAAAGGTACCCCGCCCCCCCATAAATGTCAGTTTTATAGGGGTATTTTTTTTTTATCACAAATGTCAGTTCTCTCAGGCACCCCACACCAGATTTGTATAATAGTATATTCCGTAATAGTTATGTATAATATGTATAATATGTAATATGTATTATGTATATAAGTATATTCCATATTGAATATGGAATATTGAATATTGATATATTGAATATTGATATATTGAATATGGAATATGGAATATTGAATATTGAATATATGGAATATTGGAATATTGAATATTGAATATATTCCATATTGAATATGTAATATTGAAATTCCATTATATGCATAATATGTATAATATGTAATATGTATTATGTATAATAGTATATTCCATATTGAAGCACACTCGAGCGAACGCGCCACCTATAAAGTATTATACGGCGCCACAGGGTGACCCCAGGACCAAGGAAGAAACCTGCCATCACAACCTACATGGTTGCATTATGACTGTTGGACCGACCGTAAAACAAAATAACCAGTTGTGGTCCATACATCAACACTAAACAAACAAAATGGAAGAGATCGGAATTGTTGTGCCGGAAAAGGTATTATCTGAATGTTCCTTGTTGTAATGTACTGAATTTGTAAATTTCATATTAGAATAGATTATTAGGATCTCATCGTTATTTTGGGATGAGTACTTTTACATAATTGAAGTTGTGACTCTTCAAATTAAAGTTCAACGGAAGTGCCTGCTGTGTCACGGAGGGCGATAATATGTGTCTTTTGATGTTCCGGACATTATTTTTCTGAAGCAGTTAGCAGATTAGGACCACAAACTGTTTATTAGAATTGGCCCGTCCGGTAGCCCCAATCATATAGCCCTATTGCATTGCACACGTCCGGCAAAATAGGGTCTTTCGAAATTTTACCGCAGGTCAATGACAATGCGGGGGCATTGAACTAAGACAAATCCGGACAAATAGAGTATTTTGCTATTTTACAAGCAGCTTTTCATGCCAGGGCATTAAGTTGAAACACCCTACAATACTGGCTGTGTCTCAGCGCAATGCCTCAGCATTCAATCAAAAACCTGCCGGTAAAATAGTGCTGAATGGTCCATAACTTATAAACTTATAAACAATATCCAATCAGCAGTGAAAGCCGGCAAAATAGCCCTGCATAATCGGTAGCCAGTCACAGTCAAATACCCACTGCCTATCATGAATTAAAAGTTTTGAGGAGGGATACCTAACCCTATTTTTTTTTTATATCTTATGCTTTGTTTTTTTTAATGTTCTGCTATTTGCTGTAAGTCACCAAGCATTATCTGGTAGTGAGTGAATTACTAAGTTTGTTGAATCTTCAGGCAAAAGGCGGAATATTGAAAATTATGCTATAGATGATAAAATTGTCTAGATTACAAGAAATCACCTTACCAGCCAAAGAAACCAAAATAAAAGAAAGACAGATTTTCAACATTTCCTGACACTACATATGATAGCATCAATATAATTCATAACCAAGAATGTAAATAATTATATGATGATTGACTTAAATATTGTTCTGGTAACTATGTAAAGCATGCTCAGATTATAAGTATGATATATCACCAGAACTGGATAGACATAACTACCTTGAAGTCTACCGTTATAATGAAACTGTTTAAAATCAGTGGAAACAGGTCAAATATATATAAATGTAACTACAGATATGCCTGTTACAATTACTATTTGTAATATTTATCATGTGAACAGTAGCAGTTGTAGTAGTAATAGAAATGCCAACCAAATACAGTGCATGTTGTACAGCAGACTGGCTAATCCAGTACATATTTCTGCTCATGTATGTATCTGTTTGTCTGCAAGTGACTCTTCTCTACAGCCAGGCTGTCTAAAATTAGAAGATCTAATTATAACAATTGAGCACTTGCATGAGCCACAGAGTACCCATTCCTTTAATTCTGTCGGTGTCCTGCTGGTGGTTGTTTAACCTTCAAAGGAGACCACTTAGTTAGTAAGACAGATTCTGGAGTGCCATGCTGCAACTTCTTTGACTTTCACATATCAGTTGCCTTACTAAGCCTTCAATGTTGTTTCTTTCAGGAGGAGCCTGTTCAGCCTGAATCCAGGCCGACAACATCACAGACTCCTGGTCACTATGATCCATTAGCCTTGGATGTGGAAGATCTCTATGTTAAATATAAGGTATGAACACTGGTACAATATGCCAATAGTAACAAAAATGAATTGAGTATATAGTTTTAGCCATGTGCTATGTATTGAATCCGGATGAAGTATTGCAAATTTGTGTTCACATCTTTAGTAGCCACAGAGTCGCATCCTCTTTATTGTCATTACAAATTTAAATAAAAATAAAAAAACTGATAAAAGGAAATTTTGCTTTTTACAGAAACTCCAGAAGCAACTTGAGTTCCTGAAAGTGCAGGAAGAATACATCAAAGATGAACAGAAGAACTTAAAGAAGGAGTATCTACATGCCCAAGAGGAAGTAAAGCGCATTCAGAGTGTGCCACTCGTGATCGGACAGTTTCTGGAGGCAGTAGACCAAAATACAGGCATTGTTGCTTCAACCACAGGTAACCTACCTGCATTTGTCTTGATTATGAAATGTGATGGGAGATATACTATAGGATTGCCTCAGCAGACTGACCTGTACTTAGCTCTTGAGGTTTTTCAATGGTGCATACATACACTTATCTACCACCCATAGCCTAAGGCAATTTAAATATCCTAGTTTAATAGTACATGTGCTTTATTTACCTGTTAGTACCAACCGAAAATAGGGCATTGGTTCTACCTGTGATAACTGTGTATAACTCACCAAAAGGTCAATCTCCCATGTTGGCAGCTCCTGAATAATACATATAAGATATACTAAATGAAGCAGTTGTGTTGCGATTAACATTGATAACGATAGGATATTTATGCTGTAGCTGATGGTTGTTGCAGGTTCGAACTACTATGTGAGGATCTTGTCGACCATCGACCGAGAGCTGCTGAAGCCCAGCTCGAGTGTGGCGCTTCACAAACACAGCAATGCCCTGGTGGATGTCCTACCTCCTGAGGCTGACAGCAGCATCACCATGTTAGGGGCCGGTAAGTGGGCACACACGGCCGTACACAACGCGCATCCCATTGCCTGAAGAGGCTACTCGAACCAAACGATGATCCTTCTGATGTTTGCATGGGCCGTCCGAATGGTGCTCAGCCCACACCGCTGTGTCGATCCGCCGCTGTGACAATGTACATGTTCACACCGGATAAACATCCCATGTCCTCCTTCGAAAGTACCGCTGGTGACGCGGGTCCTCGCCACGCTTAAACCTCCTCATTGACGCACTATGACCTTTATAGGTTAACTACCGTGGTAATAAGGTCTCCTTCGGTAACCAACCAACCAACTTATTTGTGTATAACATGGGCTGCAATCAAAGTAATTGTATTGTGGTACTACCACTGACATTTAAAATGTTATATACATTTTGATAAAATGACAAAATGACCATTTTACAACAGTATAACAATTTTACAAAATTACAACAATTTTACACAATCACAATAGACGATTTCCTACGAGCATGCGCAGTGCCGCCTAACGCGTCTGGCACGTCGGTTGCGGGTCGGGATTACAGGAACGAGCGCCGAAAAGCCTTGAGCCGTATGAGCCCTCAACACTTCTCCGTACTAAACTTATTCGATTCGTAGGACAACCAGTCTGTTTGTTCGTGAAAAATGGATCAGGACTAAGACAAATCATCAGAGAATGTAATACATATTCTTTTGTCTTTTGATCCCACGAAATGAATGAGTCCCTAGTTCCATACAATGTGCGGTCTTGAAGAAAAAATGAGTCTTTGCAAATGTCCGCCATATGCCTGGAAGTATCCTTGTAATTTCCATTTCCTTCTTAAATTATTCACGCTAACAACATTTCATTTTCAAAGACACTTAGATGGATCTTTTATGTTGGTACTTTGATAGATACTTTTCTTGATTCTCGTTTACGTATCTCAACAAAGTTGAATTAGAATCGCCCAGTGAAGTTTGTTTACATTGTACATGGCGCACATGGCGTTGTGGACACTAGCAGTGGCTGACGCTTCCAGTGGCTGGCGCAGGGAGCGCTTAGTTATTTATTCAGTGACCACGAAGCTGGAGATTCGGCAATAGGCCTGCATCTCTATCAACTGGTGGCCGCTGATTTCATTCATTAGTTTTTGTGTGTAGGTAGGCTCTGCATTTCTTTGTGTTTATGCATATGTCATATGTTTTCAATACATGTGTACACACTGTACATAGTTACGATTCAGACATTTTTAAAAGATTTTTAAAGTTGCCGTATACTAGGTGATCGCGCAGCATTGAAGTTACAAGTCAAAGATTGCACTCAGTGTGGTAGCTGTCAACAGATTCGATGGTCGCTGCCATGTTCCTTCTCCCCCAATGACATTAAAGAAGTACAGGGGCTGGGACCCTAAAGATTCTGGCAAACCTACCCTACTGAAAACTGGTCTTCCCACATCCCTCCGCCCGTGACGCGAATAGTCGGTTCGAAAAGTTCAGTAGTGAAAATAAATGGTCCCTCCCCGCACGCTTCTTCAGGAAAACAACAAAACCTGCAGTCCGCTCACAAACCACACGACGATTTAAACTCATGATAACAGCCGAAGAAAGCCGGTTGAGCCCATCTTGAATTATATATCTGCATACCGTAGATGTTTATCTTGCTCAAAGTTGTATGTACATAAATCAATCATCACTAATAGAAAACACTGGCATTGTGTACGAGGGGTCTACTCTCTTTGAGGAAATCCGCCCCGCGTGCGTGTTAAACGGCGTCACTCGCGCGCTCCAGGTTTTGGGTCTCGACTCGCGACCGAGGTGTTTCCCGCTGCCGATAGATGGCGCAATAATCGTGTATTGTACGAAATTACAAACTTACAAGTTTACACAATTACAAGTTTATAACATTACTATGTTCTATGGCTTGGTATTATTGCAGACGAGAAGCCGGATGTGACGTACGCTGATATCGGCGGCATGGACATCCAGAAGCAGGAGGTGCGCGAGGCCGTCGAGCTGCCTCTCACGCACTTCGAGCTCTACAAGCAGATCGGCATCGACCCACCGCGGGGAGTGCTCATGTACGGGCCGCCGGGATGCGGCAAGACCATGCTGGCCAAGGCTGTGGCCCACCACACCACTGGTAACTCAAGCGTTGGGTGTTAAACATGCTGTTGTATAAACTTTCGCTTGTTAGAGCATTATATATGCAGATATATTCTGTAAACAATGACACTTTTCGCTGTTCATGGGCTAAAACTTACCATACAAAGTCGCCCGGGATGCAACGATGGTGAACCGGTAATTATTGTTGGATGATTGGCATTCGAAGGCATTATGTCAACTATATATAAGAAATATGACAAAATATCTCGATGTCTACCATTCTTCAGCTTACTTTTTTTACTTAAAGAGCTCCTCCAACCATCGAATTATACACAAAACGACCATCTCAGAAACCTCCCTGAATCAGTTGATAAGCAGGCTCAGTTAAGAAGCAGATTTAGCTACAGTCCAAATGTTCATGGGTTTATGCCCACCTGCATTTAGGGTTAGGGTTAGTGCATCTTTCACCCAAACTCATTATATTGTCCCGGGTGGTTTCTTGGCCCCGGTGTCCACACAAATGTCCTTGACAACCTCGCCATTACGAACTCTGACCATGTCGTTGACTCGCTCTCCCCTCTCGCAGCCTCCTTCATCCGCGTGGTGGGCTCTGAGTTCGTCCAGAAGTACCTCGGGGAGGGTCCTCGCATGGTGAGAGACGTCTTCAGACTGGCCAAGGAGAACTCGCCCGCCATCATCTTCATCGACGAGATCGATGCTATTGCCACGAAGCGGTTCGACGCCCAGACCGGAGGTGAGTCTCGGGGTGGCGAGTGGGTGGGTGTGGAGTTGGTGGGCAATGCCGCCATAACCCTGCGAGGTCACCCCGTGTCCTAATCTGAGTAAGACGTGCGCGGTAAGGTAGCGCGTTACGTTATCGAAATCCGACAACGTAATACTACTTATTGTATTGTTTTATTCTGATTGATGCTTTAAATGTTTTAAAGCGTTAACACCAAGATCAGACAAAGTATCTTCTAAATTTGTCAAAGAATGTTTTAATGTTCATTACATATGTGGGAAATTAGATAAGCTTTGTGCGTAGCTAATTTTATGCTAACATGACTTTTTTCATGATTCCTGACTTCCTTCATCGATTGAGCTTTGCAAGTTCGCCTGCCGCTTTGGTAAAGATTAGGGGATTACCAAGGGGACATGTTTCATATCTACCCTTGGCCCTTTCGCCCCCCCCAGGCGTGACTGTTAAACCCACTTTGTCACTGTCTCGCCTCTGTGTGTTTCAGCTGATCGAGAGGTCCAACGTATCCTCCTGGAGCTGCTCAACCAAATGGACGGATTCGACCAAACTGTCAATGTCAAGGTCAGTGGCCTCCACTCTCCCTTCCTTCTCCCATTGACGCGATATGACAAAAAGTGGTTAAAGCGTCCTGAATAACCAACCAACCAGTGGCCTGCAAACAGTGATATCCCTTATGGTGTACAGATTTGTCGTCACATCGTTGGGCCTACCTTGCCTTTGTGTGCACAACCATGGCCTGAAATACCAACAATTCATTTTGTAGTGGTTTCCTGGCACTCAGTTCGCTAGCCGGGTCTAAACGAGTCTTAAGATTCATAATTAACTAACACCCAAATCGCGCGGGTTAAATTTGCAACAGCCGTTATGAGCCTGGCATAGCGAGACCTTCGTGTCGTATCCCTGTGACCCTGGACCCCTACTTTCCAGTGTATTCCACCGGGACACGTGTTGCTAAGGAAAGTGGCGTCGAGGCTTCATTAATAAACTTGCCCATGTGTAAGGTGAAGTGGTTTAAGGGTTGCCTGACCAAGCGACCTCGGCTCCGTGCTTAACACGGGGGCTCCCCGGCTCAGCGGCACACCAACAGGTCACGGGTTCGAACCCCGGCGGCTGCGTCTTACCCAACCCTCTTGCACTATTATCCCGCGAGGTACGCTACCATCCCTAATGCCCCACTCCGCCCCCACCCCCGCCCCCTGCAGGTAATCATGGCGACGAACCGCGCCGACACGCTGGATCCCGCCCTGCTGCGTCCTGGCCGTCTGGATCGTAAGATCGAGTTCCCGATGCCGGACCGGCGCCAGAAGCGACTCATCTTCTCCACGGTGACGGGCACCATGAACCTCAGCGAGGATGTTGACCTGGAGGACTACGTGGCCAGACCGGACCGCATCACCGGCGCTGACATCAACGCCATCTGCCAGGAGGTACGTGCACGCGCTCAATCTGCCCTATTATCGCTCAGTACCACGTGGCGCATATCTCGCCGACTATATATAGCACTTTGGTCATTGGCACAGTGGCGCATTTGTATGTATGTTTGTTGTAGTTTTTTTCCCAGGCCCAATAGTATGTACATCGTTAAATTACCTGTTGAATAAATGCATTATGGTGTGATTTTAAGTTTCACCTGATATTACATACGATGAAAATGCTACATTAAACTAACTTTTGTCAGTATTTGGTTATCTCATGATTAATTTGTGTCCGATGTTGTTGGAAGTGTCGTGTGCTGCCGCATCCACCCTGTCGATATATCCCGTTTTAGGCCGTTATTTTGTGTCCGATGTTGTTGGAAGTGTTGTGTGTTGCCGCATCCACCATGTCGATATATCCCGTTTTAGGCCGGTATGCAGGCGGTACGGGAGAACCGTTACGTCGTGCTCCCCAAAGACTTCGAGAAGGGATACAAGAACAACATCAAGAAGGACGAGCAGGAACACGAATTTTATAAATAATTTAATAAATATATTCGTAGCTTCATATCTGGTCGCTGCATGGAGGAGAACTTGTTGGCTTCAGCGCTCTGTGCGATGGTTGGGACTGATTGACTGAAGGTCAAGGTCACATTGACGATCTCAGCCGCCCGTTGGTTCTGGTCGGGTTTTAGTGGGGCATCAAGAACTGAAGAGTCGCTCAAAGGACTGGCTGACAGAAATGTGTAACTGGCTTGCGTCTTACAAATAATAAATGTCTGAACTGTTTCACTTGTTTCGCGTTGTATTTAAATGTGCGGAGTCGAGACAGCAAACGGGGCTCCGGAACCGGGAAACAAGTATCCCATGGCATATCTGCAAAAATTCTTTCGGCAATTCTTTCTGGAACATCTGAAGAAATATTGCACACGATGAACCATTATTCATCGTAAACGCTGGCCATCAACTGAGCTAAAAGAAGGCCAGTGCGTAAAGCATTGCGTGGCAATAATTGTACGTAAAACAATGGATACGAGACTTCCTGACAAGCGCGCGCTCCTTCTTTTAGTTCGCTTGATCATTCGGCGTTTCGTAACGTAAATGTAGATTCTCGTTTGAAGTTTGACACGTACGCACGAGACTGGCTGTCACAATATTTCTTTTCGTAATCAAACCAAAACCACTCAGATTTCTTCAATACTTTTTGTTTTATGTGTAAATTATATTACTTCTACGAATTAATTGACAAAGAAGCTGGCCTTTAAGGGCATGGGCCGAAGATAAGCCATCGATATAATTTTTTTAAATTTGGCATACGGTTAGTATAATATCTCTGTAGTTGATTTAAACATTAAAAAGACCTGGTCACCGACCTTAAATTTTAACTATGGGTGTGAAATGGTATCCCCTATCATCATGATCAAGCAAGCCCTAAACTGGATGAATTATGAACCAAGGTCTCGAACATAGAGACAAAAAATGTATTATCATTGTTCGATTGCATACCAACACATGTTATTCTGTATAATAATGCTATAAGAAGATTCATGGCACAAAAGACCGAACCAGGGTTATAACGAATACGACAAAAAGGATCAAGAACATTGCTTAGTCACAATGAACAAATATTCTACCCGACTTTAGGGGGTGGGTGTGTACAGCCCCCCATAACTTTTTAAAGAGGTCGGTCACCTATACTTTTTTTTTTAGTTTCCATGTCTCAATATATATTTCTCAATAATTCTCAAGTTGTAGGAAATTCTATGGAGCGGAGAGGTCACACCTCAGATGGCTTGATTTTTCTGGTAAGAAAGGCATACCATTCCAGGCGCGCAGGGATATAAAGCCGGCCACCAACTTCTGCTCCGGTGACCAAATTGCTTCTCTCCGGATAGCCCACAGGCTTTCAGGATGTAATTCACGACAGAATATACTTATTTGACATGGGTAAGAGGTTGGTAATACAAAAACCTACAGAATATATTGCTTTAAGGCAGTATACTACTTTTATAAACTTGCGGTGAACATTGCTAGTTATATGAATGTGTTGTGGTTCCCGTTTCACAAACAAATGTAACTGCTTCTTTTAATGAACTACACACGGTTATAACACGGAGTGTTCGTGCCTATGCTATATATCAGGTGTGTTTTTAGATTAAGGGACAAAGGTAATTCTATCAAGTTGTACTTGTTTTCTTCCTATGCCCAAAATTTAATGTATCAGAAAGCTAGTATTTTCAAATTACAATACCTACCGTCGACCGTATCTGACATTTTTACACGTATATACCACTACACACTTGCATGTATAACTTGTTCAAAAACCAACAAAACATATGTCATATGTATGAATGACAAGTCAACACAAACAAAAATATGGCATATGTATAAGAATGTCTCATAAGATAACATTCATTCACTGTTAGCCCCCTACGATGACAAACTTCTCCCGCTTTCACCCTTGTTCACGTATATCAAGAACAAGATACACGTTTATGTATAATTATAATGACTAAGATGATGGCTAGGACAAATGTTGTAGCAGGCAATGGTATTCATGTATTGAATAAAAACAGTGTAAAATGGCTTGTATTGTATATATATGTGTTGCGTTAATACTGTCGTTAAATGAATGTATTAATGCGTTGCGTTAATACTATCGTCGGTCGCTGCTCTCTGTCTCGTCGTACTCTGTACATATCCTTTAATCCTTTAGATATAGATGTGGTGTTCACCAGCTTGCAATAGAAACAGGTACATATAGTGGAACGACTCTAGAAAATCGAACCTGTGTCTTCTGTAATGATAAAGGGCATGTCGTGTTAGAGGACGAACATCATCTTTTATTGAGATGCCCACTGTATAACGAGTTAAGGAACAAATATATAGATGCGAAATACTTGGAGCATATCAATTTCGAAACCTTTTTTGGAGCTAATGCAAACCACAGTAAAACATGAACTACCAAAATTTAGCTGTATATATCCTAAAAGCAGAAGAGTTACATTTCTTGTATATAAGCAGCGTTGCCAGCACTAACTGATTGATTGTATGTATGCTTTCTTTTTGTACTTTAGGCCTGTAGGCCTTATATGCAAATAAAATATTATATAACAAAGAAATGTGAAATATGACACAATCGTTCAAATTATTGAATGCTGAAAGGATATGATACGCGGCAATGCTGCGATGGTGTTTAAAACAAGAAACACCCAGTGCGTAGTTGATGGATAGAATACGCTTTGCGAAAACTTTTTCATGGTATTCAAGAGAAAGGAAAATGATTTCTAGTGTGATTATAGGATATAAGAAAACACCAGGTGCGCTGTTGATGGATTGGATACGCTTTGCAAAATGAGTTTCGTGGGATTCACGAGGAAGAAAATTGATTTCCAGTGTGATTATAGGATATAAGGAAACGTTGGTATGTTTTCCGCATACGAATTACATACGATCTCAAATTTAGTTTCTAAAAATGGATTTTGTGATCTACGCTTGTTTTGAAGAATAATATGTATCTGTTTTTGCTGAAGCTTTCCATTTGGCGTAAAGCTCCCAGTTCAACATCCATTATGGGGCCGGCGCGACAGCTCATTGGGCTAGAGCGCTCGCATTGAGTGTTCTGATGGCCTGAGAGCCTTACGGCGCGTGGGTCGGTGGTTCGAGCCCTGCTGTGGCCATGTCTGTGTGGTCGCAGGATAAAGATCCTATGTGTTTCTTCGTAAAGAGTAGGGGGTTACCCCCGGAGACATGGCTCCACTCTCCCTTCCTTCTCCCATTGACGCGATATGACCAAAAGTGGTTAAAGCGTCCTGAATAAGCAACCATCAACATCCATTATGGTTGTGACTTGTTTCAGATAAGCTCACTCATTGCTCATCATTGGCATTAACTGCGATTGTCGATTTCGTAACAGAAGGAAGTTTGTTCAACAGGAAAATAGTTTGGTCTTCGTGAGTCAACCGCAATTTATCAGCTCGCCAAAACAGTACACTCTTGAAAATTAATGTACAGTTTAGACAATAGGATGACGTCATTAGTGTACTTCAACTACTCTGATTATAAATAATTTGGACAGTACGTAAAACCCTCAATACCTAGGGTATGACTAAAATGTCCTGTTGAGAAGCAGAATGCACGTGGTCAGTAATTGTAACATGTAGACATAATTATTTTTACCGCCTGTGGCGACACTCCCCCAGCTCCCTCAACTCCGGTTGCCGCCGCCCCCCCCCAACTTCCACCCGCCCCTCAACCACCCATCCAAGAGCACCCCGCCATGCAGGGGCGTGGCGTGTAGTGAGACTCAGGGGGTGGGGAGGGGGGGGGGGTGTCAGCGAATCAAAGCCCTCCCGCTAATTTTGTAATTTTGGTAATCACGCGCGGTTTTGACTCATTACGTTTTACGTTGATTAAACCAATGTTGATTAAAGCGAACACAAACATTAATTTATAAGACATGCGTTATTTAATACCAGTACCTGCCCTCCCGCTCTAACTGTATTATTCTAATACATTTAAACAACAATTCTCACTAATTAGCCATTGGCCTGGTTCCCTGGTCATCAAATGCAACCTACCAATGGTGAGACACGTGGTTCTGTGCGGCCAATATTAATTGGACCCCGCGCTAATTTAACCACGTGGTCATAGCTTTAAAAGCAAAAGTTAATGCTTAGTCTACAGTATAACTTCTAAAATATCTAGATCGGTAACATACACATACACAGTCGTCACCTTAGGACAATTGTGGCGACGTTGGGAATAATTTTGACCTGCTGACAGCGTGTGCTTTTATAGCTTATGCAGAAAATCAGTTACCGCGAGGATTTAAGCAAACTTGCAAATCAGCAGAGAAGAAATAGGTTGGTATAGCAGAACATTACATACAACTCACATGTTTGCACACTTTATACTCGTAGTGACAAACAAATGTCAGCTTTAAGGCCGTTAATTACAGCTACCAAACCATTTTTGCGACGCTATAAACAGGATTTTCGTCGCCTACAAGTGGTTTTCGGTGTGATTTTGGATTGTTCACACCGAAAGCTACTGAGCCATTTGCATTAATGAATAAGTTGGACTGAGGCCTGACCTCCATCCAGTGTATATAGGACACCCTGTTTACGAGACGAGCTTCTCGATCCTGAACAGATTTACTGCGCTCTATGTCAGCACGAGTGGCTCTTGAGAAAAGATTGAAAGATGTAGCTGTACTGGTCGCGAGGACATGCAGTACTTCGCAGCAAAGACAATCCTGCAGGCAGTTGCTGGATCAATGTAGACATAGCATTGGAGGGAAATATACCTTGTTGCGATAGAAATCGACATTAATTAAAACCCATCGCGGTAAGTGAACATTTCGAAACGTTGATTTGCATATTTTAACTGCGCTATATACACCACCTGAACGAACCGTCATGCCACGGTTCAGTCAATGGTATGTGTTTCTGTAATATTGTGCGGGGGTCACCCCATGGGCTAGTTGGTAGCGCGATCGGCTATTGACGAGTGCATGCATATGGGCTCCGCTGGGCCAGCCCAAGCGGCAGGCGGAGGTTCGCGCCCCACCTATGCAAATACCTATGTTTGTGCTTCTCTGTCAGCACATATAGTAGGCGGTACTCCCGGAGACATGACTCCCCTCTACTGTGACACTTCGCCAGTAAAGAATAAAGGTTTATTGTGAAGCAACAGTGGAGCGTGGAGCGACAGATTCTGTAGCATTGATTTTTAATAGTGTTTTTGTATTACAGCCCCGTCCTTCCCTTGTCTCCATATATCCCCCCTCCCGCTCCCCACCAGCCTCCACCATCACCAACGTGCGCATGACGATAATAGACCGATCCAGGTCGTCACTCATTCACTGACGTCACTGTTGCTTTTATTCAATGATGTGGTGAAAGTAGGTCTTTCACGTGCGTTATGTCGGATAAACAAGTCGGTCAAACAAAGCAGCATGTCGCTTTGTTGTCAGTTTTAGAAATGAGTTCATACAATGTATTAGATAAGGACATTTTTACAGGGCAGAGAGCGACCCTCCAGGTCGCAACTCCCACACTTTTCCAAATTGCTAGCTTTGCCCCTGAATTGATAGGCGTCATACGTCATACGTTATCTATGCTGAAACGATATGGTTCGCCCAAATATTAAAAAAAACTAATTTTACTCTCGAATGTTTGATTATGTGTGTCTCGCGGGTAGTACATGCCTGTTTGACATTTACATTACCTCTCATAACTTTTTAGGCACATAACCATTTGGTGAGTCAAATTTTTTAGGCACATAACCATTTGGTGAGCCCCCCCCCCCCCCCCACCCCACCCCACTCACACATGTACCCCTCTCTCTCACTCTCTCCGTTGTACGGAAGAGAATTGGCCTGTGTGAAAATGGCATGTGTGCCTCCTCCCCCATCCCACCTCCCGCCATCTACTCTCTATCTCATAGAGGCATTTTATTCACCGGGATCTCGCGCTAACGGTATCACTGCACTGACGCCGGAATCGGTACAGTTTGGCCCCTGGGCGACACCTCCGCTCCCCCTCCCTCTCCCCTCAACTTCTGCCCCCTCCCACCTCTTATGACCCCCGATCCCCTACCCGCAGATCCGGACGAGGCGGTCGTGGAACGCCCCCTTCGCTCGTTCCCCAGCAGTCATCGGCAAGACACGTTTACAACCGGAGAGGGATCGCAAAAAATAGGTAAGCATAGTTAAATACAGTTAAATACAGGCTTCAAGACGGCCATTTTAGCCCACTTTTAGGTCACCCATGTCTCGACTTGACCACCAGAGTTAAAGACGCGAGATTTTGACGAGACGAGAGCCACGTCGGGGCGTTGTCGCGTCAGTATAGTCACAGTTTATTTGTTGATCGAGTAGGCCAACATATGTTTCAGAATCAGGAACAGTCTCCACAATAGATTACAATAAGTAAGCGATTGGCTGGCTGGTGCCCGTCCGTGTACGCAAAAACATAGCATTGCATAACATAGCATATACGTTATGGTATATACAATATATAAATACAATATATAAATGAATATATATTTAAATGGCGCCGAAAAACGAAATATCCTCCAGCATAAATGGGAGCATACGTGGCAACTGCGAACGATATTATAATACAGTCGACTAACATATAATATATTATATATATTTATGTATTTATGTTATTGCACGTGTTATAAGTTTCAGTTTGACTATGACAACTCGAAAGCATGGATATATGACTAATACTAGAGGCTTTCCATTAGAATTTAAGTACCAATTAAGTTAAGTGAGCTATTAGATTGATGATCTGCTGTACGCCGTCGAGGTCCCGGTACACATTTCGTGAGTGCTGCGGTCTACCATACATACATGTTGGCATGTACTGTACGCGTGTGTTTCAAAAGTCGTTCTAGTTTGGACAGAAATCGGACTTTGATCGGCTTGGGAAATGGACAAACATGTGTCGCGCAGTGATCTCGGTGAAGCTGAGACAGGCCTTAACTACTTGTAGCGAGTAGCGACATAATGTACGGACTGAGTCAGTGAGATCACCTAAAGTAGGGACAATGAGTGGGGTCACCTAAAGTAAGGACAATTAGTGAGTGGGAACACCTAAAGTAGGGACAATGAGTGACGTCACCTAAAGAAGGAACAATGAGTGAGATCACCTAAAGTAGGAAAAATCAGAATGTGTGCCTACCTAAAGTAGGGACAATGAGTCAGATCACCTAAAGTAGGGACAATGAGTGAGTGAGGTTAGCTAAAGTAGGGACAATTAGTACGTGATGTCACCTAAAGTAAGGACAATGAGCGAGAACACCTAAAGAAGGGGCAATGAGTGAGGTCACCTCAAGTAGGACAATGAGTGAAATCACCTTAAGTTGGGACAAACTGTACGTGAGGTCACCTAAATAAGGACAATGAGTGAGAACACCTAAAGTAGGGACAATGAGTGAGGTCACCTCAAGTAGAGACAATGAGGAAGTGAGGTCACCTAAAGTAGGGGCAATGAGTGAGGTCACCTAAAGTAGGGACAATCAGTACGTGACTTTACCTAAAGTAGTGACAATGAGTGAGATCACCTAAAGTAGAGACAACGAGTGAGTGAGGTTACCTATAGTAGGTATAATGAGTGAGATCACCTAAAGTAGGAACAATGAGTGAGGTCACCTAAAGTAGGAACAATAAGTGAGTGAGCTTACCTAAAGTAGGTATGAGTGAGATCACCTAAAGTAGGGACAATGAGTGAGGTCACCTAAAGTAGAAACAATGAGTGAGTGAGGTCACCTAAAGTAGGAACAATGAGTGAGGTCACCTAAAATGGGGGCAATGAGTAAGATCACCTAAAGTAGGGACAATGAGTGAGTGAGGTTAGCTGAAGTAAGGACAACCATAACGTGAGGTCACTTAAAGTAGGGACAATGAGTGAAATCACCTTAAGTTGGGACAAACAGTATGTGAGGTCACCTAAAGTAAGGACAATGAGTGAGAACACCTAAAGTAGGGGCAATGTGTGAGGTCACCTCAAGTAGAGACAATGAGCGAGTGAGGTCACCTAAAGTAGGGGAAATGAGTGAGGTCACCTAAAGTAGGGACAATCAGTACGTGACTTTACCTAAAGTAGAGACAATGAGTGAGATCACCTAAAGTAGAGACAACGAGTGAGTGAGGTTACCTATAGTAGGTATAATGAGTGAGATCACCTAAAGTAGGAACAATGAGTGAGGTCACCTAAAGTAGGAACAATGAGTGAGATCACCTAAAGTAGGAACAATGAGTGAGTGAGGTCACCTAAAGTAGGAACAATGAGTGAGTGAGGTTACCTAAAGTAGGTATAATGAGTGAGATCACCTAAAGTAGGAACAATGAGTGAGGTCACCTAAAGTAGGGACAATGAGTGAGTGAGGTTACCTAAAGTAGGTATAATGAGTGAGATCACCTAAAGTAGGAACATTGAGTGAGGTCACCTAAAGTAGGTATAATGAATGAGATCACCTAAAGTAGGAACAATGAGTGAGGTCACCTAAAGTAGGAACAATGAGTGAGTGAGGTCACCTAAAGTAGGAACAATGAGTGAGGTAACCTAAAATGGGGGCAATGAGTGAGATCACCTAAAGTAGGGACAATGAGTGAGGTCACCTAAAGTAGGAACAATGAGTTAGTGAGGTCACCTAAAGTAGGAACAATAAGTGAGGTCACCTAAAATGGGGGCAATGAGTGAGATCACCTAAAGTAGGAACAATGAGTGAGTGAGGTCACCTAAAGTAGGAACAATGAGTGAGGTCACCTAAATTAGGAACAATGAGTGAGGTCACCTAAAGTAGGAACAATGAGTGAGTGAGGTCACCTAAAGTAGGAACAATGAGTGAGGTCACCTAAAATGGGGGCAATGAGTGAGATCACCTAAAGTAAGGACAATGAGTGAGATCACCTAAAGTAAGGACAATGAGTGAGATCACCTAAAGTAGGAACAATGAGTGAGTGAGGTCACCTAAAGTAGGAACAATGAGTGAGGTCACCTAAATTAGTCACCTAAATTAGGGACAATGAGTGAGATCACCTAAAGTAAGGACAATGAGTGAGATCACCTACAGTAAGGACAATGAGTGAGATCACCTAAAGTAGGGACAGTGACTGAGTGAGGTATCATAAAGTAAGGACAATGAGTGAGTGCACCTAACATAGACGCAATGAGTGAGGCCACCTCAAGTAGGACCAATCAGTAAGCTAGGTCACCTTAAGTAAGAACAATGAGCGAGTGACATCACATAAAGTACGGACTGTGTGTGGTATTTCTGGTCCCAGGCCTGAATGGACGCCGAAAGTTCCCTACCCGACCCGGCGGGATTCGAACAGGCGACCCTTCGCATCCAGGGCGAACACCTAGCGCATTGGATCAAAGGGAACTCTCCATTTGGCCCGAGGCGCTTGGTGTCTTTTATCCACTGGGCCTGCATGGGCCGAGATATCACATGTGTGCAAGATCACTAAAAGTAGGTACAATAAGTGAGCGAAATCATCTAAAATCACCAATGAGCGAGGTCATCTAAAGGTCATCTAAAGGTCATCTAAAGTAGGGATAATAAGTTAAGAGGTCAATTAAAGTATTAAAAATGTATCAAGGAGGCCACTTGACGTAATGTAAATAAGTGAATGAGGTCAGCTAAATTCGACACAAGAAGTGGGGTTACCTGAAGTCGACACAAGGAGTGAGGTTACCTAAAGTCGACACAAGGAGTGGGGTTACCTAAAGTCGACACAAGCAGTTGGGTTACATAAAGTCGACACAAGGAGTGGTGTTACATAAAATCAACACAAGGAGTGGGGTTACCTAAAGTCGACACAGGGAGTGGGGTTACCTGAAGTCGACACAAGGAGTGGGGTTACCTAAAGTCGACACAAGGAGTGGGGTTACCTAAAGTCAACACAAGGAGTGGGGTTACATAAAGTCGACACAAGGAGTGGGGTTACCTAAAGTCAACACAAGGAGTGGGGTTACATAAAGTCAACACAAGGAGTGGGGTTACCTAAAGTCGACACAGGGAGTGGGGTTACCTAAAGTCGACACAAGGAGTGGGGTTACCTAAAGTCGACACAAAGAGTGGGGTTACATAAAGTCGACACAAGGAGTGGGGTTACATAAAGTCGACACAAGGAGTGGGGTTACCTAAAGTCAACACAAGGAGTGGGGTTACCTAAAGTCGACACAGGGAGTGGGGTTACCTAAAGTCGACACAAGGAGTGAGGTTACCTAAATTCGACACAAGGAGTGGGGTTACCTAAAGTCGACACAAGGAGTGAGGTTACCTAAAGTCGACACAAGTAGTGAGGTTACCTAAAGTCGATACATTGCGTGTGTGAGGTCATCTGAAGTAGAAATGAATGGGTCTCATTTAGGCCGCTTTCGCGCGCGTAAGAGCTAAACTGGGCCAAGGAACCTCTATACGATGAAGGATAAAATGAGTGAGTGGGAGAAGTATATTCTATTTGAGCAAAAAGTGTCGGTTGATGAAAATATCCTGTGTTTCGCCTTCGCTCTCAGATCACTAAGACAATCAGCCCAGTCACGTGACCTTCAATTCTGGTGTCATGGCGGACAGAAGTGGCCAGCGAGTCGCTATTATTGGCGGAGGACTTGTAAGTTTAAAACCTCCAGGGGCCGTATTCATAATCGCCACTTAATTAGGCTGCGCCACTAGACTTATAGCGCTAAGTGGAAGATTTGTTGAGCCACGATCCGGTTCAAAATACATAAGTAGTCAAGAAGTGGATTTTCTCAATTAAGAATGTGGTAAAATTATATTGAAGAGGATTTTTTAATCATGAGCACCACCACAACGAGCTGGTGAGGCCAAGACGAAAATGCACTTTTCGTGCGTACCTTACGAGGGGATTATGAATGCGGCCCCAGGTCAGTGGATCGTGTCGCAACGACCGCGAGTTTGTAACCGTATCTACAAAATGTTTACCAGCTAATTTCGCCATTGGACGTAGCTTTACATACGGAAACAATGAGCGCCATATGAGCGATTATATAAGTGTGAAACCATCTTCACGCAATCGATTGCTATAGCGTACCCTGCTATTCACGTCTCAGTTCAGAAGATATTATATTTGCAAGATTATAAGCAACTTTTTCCGCTCATCTCTGGTCTTGAAATACAGTTTCTACACATTTACGAGCAAGCGGAGCAATATCTCGGAGCAATCTTGGGCGGTGGCGCCCAAGGTTACTGCCTGTGATATTACGGCTGTAACCGGTATGTTTTCGTAACTATGAGTATATTACTCACAAATAATATGTAATTAGCTTACCTTTGTTCGAATTATTTCAGGTGGGCGCCTTGGAGGCATGCTTCCTGGCTAAGCGTGGGTTTCAAGTCAACCTATATGAGTCCCGGTCAGGTTAGTTAAATTTTATTTACGTTTAATCACGTTATTAAATCTCTGAATCGGGCCCTCTATTCCGCCCTGTAATATCTGGTAATCACCCAATGTTGCGCCATGTTTGCTGCAGACATACGCCTGGAGGAGACGGTTCAGGGTCGGAGTATTAACCTGGCGCTGTCCTGCCGGGGGCGAGAGGCTCTCAGGGCCGTGGGACTCGAGGATCACGTCGTCCAGAACGGCATCCCCATGTACGCCAGGATGATCCACGACCTGGACGGATCCAGACGGCCCATCCCATACGGCACCAAGGATCAGGTAAAGGCTTAAGCAATACCCCATGCATGCGCAACCAGCCAGCTTGGCCGACACAGCTCCAAAGCCGGTGTATATAGTAGCATGATAACCTGTCCCACGTGATAAGGTGTCCGGCTGACGTGTGCGCATGCGCAGTGAATGGGCTTGCTATGTAAATAGCGCTTTTATGTTAGGTTTATGGTTAGTTTAGGGTTAGGTTAGGACCGGGGTTAGGCTTAAGGTTAGGATTGGGTTTCTGGTTAGGGTTAAGGTTAGGATTGGGGTTCTGGTTAGGGTTAAGGTTAGGATTAGGGTTCTGGTTAGGGCTAGTTGCATGAAAGAAGTGAGGCCAGACAGGTCATCACGGCCGTACCGGCATGTTTGCTCAGCGATCATCATCATCAGCCGGCAGCTAGCAACGTATTGTTCGTGTACCGCTTGGCTTACAATATTTGTTATATGCAATTATATTATTTTGCACTATTGTCTTGGTTTCACACTCATGCCATAGTTCTATCGATACATATATATATATATATTTGGTTATGTATGTTTATATGTTGTATTTGTTATCGATTTGAACGTTGTGCAAGTCGCGTGCGACGAAAAGACCGTGACGTCACACTTTTACTAACTGCATCAGTGTTATCTTCTCCTCTAGTACATCATGTCCGTCGACAGAGGGCGCCTAAACCAGCTGCTCCTCACGGGTAAGTTCACATCTTTATATTCTTTTATCTTCTCACCTCTTTTAAAAATTCCGTCATTCTTCATAATGCTCCATCTTCCGACAAGTAATGTGTGTTTTTCTCATTACAGCCGCTGACAAATACAGCAACGTGAACATTTACTTCGACCATAAGTTTGTGTCTTGTGATTTTGATGCAGGAAACGCCAAGTTTCAGATGTAAGTTTGCAAGGGCGAGCGGATCTAGCCCTAGTTCTATGGATGTACGGCTGGCAAAAAGGCGGACTATCAGATTATTGCTTTCCTACAGCCATCAAACTAGGGATAGAGCGGATCCAGCGTTTAAAAAGAAAAGAAGAGAGAGGGAGAGTCGAAGGAACACTAGACCAGTCACAAATTAGTTTATTCATCTAAAACCTCAATTGTGTGCATCAATATAATTGACCTCACCTATCTCCACTACATAAAACCATTTCTCACTAATACTACTTACATTCTTTTATGTTGCGTTGACCATACATACATTTATATTGACATATACCAAATGCAAAATAATTAAGCTGGAAATAAATTACGAACACCTGTTCCCATATATAATAATAAGATCTGTTGGTGTATGACGTCAGGCCTGACGGGACGGTGATTCAGAAGGACTTTGACGCCATCATAGGCTGTGACGGGGCTTTCTCTGCGGTCCGGAGACAGATGATGAGGGCCACCAGGATCGACTTCAGCCAGGATTACATCCCTCACGGCTACATGGAGCTCCGGATACCGCCAACCGCTGACGACAAGGTAGGTGTTCGACATCCGGATAACGTGATCCAGACAGCAACAGCGGCAGTTCCCGACCCACTCGCGCTTCGGGGGAATGTGTGTCCGGTGTCCTTTGGTGTAGTGGTTAGAATGTTCTTTTCATCTCACTCATCTGGCCGCGGCCATATGTGACATCATGTCAGCGATAAACTCTCTCTGTGACCTGGGGCGGCGGGAAGAGGAGATCACACCTAACGTAGAATACAGTTTGTGGTAAATCGGGTCTCCATACATGAAAGGAACGGGGTTCCGGACCCCTGGACACCGACAGTTTCTTGTGCCTCATTGTTGCGGTCAGATTCCAGTCGTAATGTTGCATGTTGCACGTACGTATAATAATTGCAGATATGGTTTCAATGATTAAAACGATCCACAGTGAGACCCAAATATTAACACGCGACGAGTGCGCCAAAAATACTGAACCAAGTATACTGGACGCTTAGCAAAGTTTCTGAAGAACTACAACATTTCAGATCTTCCAAAATGGCTGCTCCTTTTGTTCTCCAAAATGGTGACGTCATTACGACATCCACCCCAGGGATTGACATTGCAAATGATTACATATACAGTATATTGTATAGTCACTGGATTGTACATGCGTTAACAAAGATTACACGTTAATTCACGCAGGGGCGGATCTAGGAACTTGGGGGCGGGGGAGATTGATGTCAGAACAATCTTCGACAGGGGGGGGGGGGGGTGAGCGTGCAGGTCCACGGATTAGTTTACCACCCGTGAGGGTGGGGGGGGGGCACACACCAGAAACGCTTGATTTTGCATGAAAGACGAGCTTCTTCCTCTAAAAGGGTCATTGAAAAAAGTTCGACTTTAAGAGTCCTTAACATTCTCTTTCCTACCCCCCCCCCCCCCCGCCCCCCCCCCACTCCCTTGGATCCGCCACGTTTTCATACTTACTTAATCCTGCAGTTAAGCGGTATGTGAATATGTTACAAGTATGCTATCGGGTGCGCTTTCAGTTCGCCATTGAGAAGAACTACTTGCATATTTGGCCGCGGAATACGTTTATGCTGATTGGACTTCCCAATGTCCAGGACAGCAGCTTTGTGATGACACTCTTCATGCCCTTCGACATCTTCGAAAGCATCAAGACAAACGACGACCTGATGACCTTCTTCCGAGACAAGTTTCCCGACTCGATTCCCTACATCGGGGAGTAAGTTATTAGGTACATGGTAGGCCTATATATATAGGCCTATCCTGTACATGTTAGACCTATATATATAGGCCTACCCTCTGGTTTACTGTTGCATGTATCCCACAACAAACATGACTACGTATTTAAAATATTTATAGTACATCTTTCTGGCCAAATGATGTCATGATCAACCTTATGTCGAGTTGTGACATTCTATACCCTGATAAATGCCACATAATAATTAATCCCTGTTGTCATTATAATAAGTCATTACATGAGGTCAGTATAGCATCCCTAAAAGTGTAAATAAACCAGATCGCGATTAGCTCTCAAGCATAGCCATCATGGTATGTAGAATTTATGATTTGGTGGGAAATATCTGTTTTAACCATTTCAAGCCGCGAAATACCGAGTTAAAAATGTCGAATGTCGTATTCGGTTTTTATAAGTTTTTCTCTAACGCAACAATTAACGCCATTGAATGATGCAATAATGCGCAAATCCACGCGTCAAGTAAAAAAGTAACTGAATGTAAATGTAACTGAATGAAGTGTCGCCGTTCTGTAGGGAAGCCCTCAAGCAGACGTTCTTCAGCCGAACGCCGCTACCCCTGGTGACAGTTAAGGTATTATAATTTCAAACCAAGCGATGATCCTCCGATCCTAGGTCTAATTTTGGGCCAATTCATTTCACGTATCTAAGTCAGTTTCTCTTATATACAATGGATCGCCACTTCTAAAATAAGCCAAATATTCATGTGCTGATTAGTGACTAATGTGGACATCTATAAACAACTAATCCTGGACAATGTGAATTGTTTTGTTTTTTTCAGTGTTCGCCCTATAACGTTCACACTCGAGGGCTCATCATGGGCGATGCTGCCCACGCCATGGTGCCCTTCTACGGCCAGGGCATGAACTGTGTAAGTGACGGGGCACCCCACGCTGCGAAAATTTGCTACCGCTGGCAGAAACAAATGATGTAACATTTTCTTGTAATCATTATTACAACAAAATATAGACAACCAACGAGACCGAGAACCTGAACTATATATTCCGAGTCCTTAAATCGTAAATTATGATCGATGATTTCTCTTCGGTCGCCTTTGAATGCCGTTGCCCCGAACTCCCCATTCCCACGCCGAATTTGTTATTACATCACCTTTAATGAGTTTTGTTACATATTGCACTGTTGACCTTTCGGCCCATGGTTCATTCATAGAACAGAATGGCAAAACTGTAATTAATTACACGCAAAGACGGACACTGAAAGCATAACTATTA
This sequence comes from Arenicola marina, assembly GCA_964019135.1. Classification (NCBI taxonomy): domain Eukaryota; kingdom Metazoa; phylum Annelida; class Polychaeta; family Arenicolidae; genus Arenicola; species Arenicola marina. The sequence goes on from OZ025252.1 coordinate 1,646,496, forward strand.
CTATCAAACATCATTTCACATGAGCGAGATCACAATTTTATCTTTTTCAGAACCATTTAAGCGCGTCGCGCCCTGTTTCGCTGCAAACGTGCTATAATCTATCGGCAAGACGTATCAATGGCTGTCGCTGGCAAAATACAATCGCCTCCTGTTGAAAGTTTTTTTTGTGGTTAACTGAATTGTGACGTTTAATTGGTTTTTATTTGGTATTCCTGCAATGGATTGGGAACAAACCTCCCATCGAATCAATCAGCTATGATTATATTGTGGCGCCCATATTATTATAGATCTCTAACCATGCCTATCTATACGTACGGCAGTCATATTGCATTCCGCGCATCTGTCATGCTTCAGGGCTTCGAAGATTGTCTTGTGTTGGATGACATCCTCACAGCCTGCAACAACGACATCGGTAACGGCAAATACAAGTGAACCCTTCGTGTGATGCATGCCCGTTATCACAATGTTTAACGCTAATTAAACGAGTCATAGCGCCCATAGATTTAATCTCCACCATGAAGCCCCATATAAACCATACGCTCCCGATTGCATTACTTTGTGTGCAACATATGAAATATATGTATGCAATAGATGAATTATATATCCCTAAAATATGATGGGAATATATAAATAAAAAGCTTAAGTTTTTCGTTTAGGATAAAATAGTTTTCTCCATTGTGAGAAAAACCATAACATGAGTACACACATAAGAACATAACTTATCTATTATAAATAAGACACATGTTATTATCCACCATAAAGCTCCAGGCAAATTAAAATTGACCGTGATGACTATTTTCTTATATTCCCAGGCGCTGCATTACCTGAATTCACACGGCTACGCAATGCGGACGCAAAGTCCATCTGCGACTTGGCGCTGTACAATTATGTTGAGGTAAGATTTGTACAGGTATGCTATATGAAGTCTTTATAGGAACAGGGCTTGTAAATTGTTGTACAAGGGGTGCGCACTTAAACCTCAAGAAGACGGCGTGGGATGTGTCTGAGCCCACTTTAATGCCCCATATGTGATGCTGAGGTGACGTAGCCCTGGTATATGGCTCTCATGTATGGCTGAGAGCCAGGGCTAAAGGCGACATAGCTAGAATGTCATTTACTAAAAGCAAGCTATGGATGGCTGTCCCGGCCTTTCCCCTAATTCTTGATATAAAGAATTAGACAATAAATGTTAAGATGGCCCGTCATAGTAATCTGTGATTCACTTCCACACCATATGTGGGTAAATTGCTAAAAAAATGTCTGCGTACCTAGTTCGCAACTTTGCACGCAGTCTTAGTAACAAGTTTGGTTCTTCGATCTACGGTTAATCATGGTATGAACAGTGGTTCTATCTGGTGAGCTATTCGGTAGATGAATTGTGCCGCCATCTATAGTGAGCGATTTTTACATCATGGTAAGAGGACACATGGCTGGTTTTGTGTGAACGTTTTCACGTTCTCGTGCAATGTTATGAGTTTGGTGTTGGCATTCTTTAGATGCGAGCCTCAGTGAATTCTCGGATGTTTCTGATGCGCAAGAAGATTGACAGTATCCTACATTGGCTGTTGCCACGGACCTGGGTGCCCTTGTACACAACGGTAAGGTCATATATCATGCATATAGGCCTATATATATAGTGTGTACGTGGGCGCTTGAAAATACGTCACTTTAGAACAGGGAGACACATTTATTGTATTCATTATAAGGAGTGTTGATTAACATGAAAAACCGATTGAAACAATGGTTCGCCCTAACATAGAAGAGCGACCGCACATACTGAAGAAGGTAAGCCCCACCCTCCCTCCCCTCCCCTCCCCCTAACATAGAAGAACGACCGCACATACTGAAGAAGGTAAGCCCCCCACCCCCCTCCCTCCCCTCCCCGGCGATCGTCATGTGTCACCAGATTTCACTCGAAACCATTTTATTTATTTACAATGTCTTTTTAATGTGTCAGATCACGCGGTCTTTGATATTTACAGGTGTCCTTCACGCGGATCCCGTACCGCCAATGTATTCTCAACCGCAAATGGCAGGACAAGGTAACTTTCATGTTTGTAGATATATGTATGTATCATGTATGTATTATTATAAAATTGTCGGGTGTATCTAAGACTTTGCAATTCTCATTCGATATCTTCTATACAGCCACTGTTCAATACAGAACATCAGGATCCCAAAGTCTTAATTCATGGAAAGATACCTGATTTCCTAATATAAAGCCCGTTTGTTTTATTTCACTCGACATTTATATTGTGTATGATTTTAATTGATCCCACTCTTGTACACCTTGCCATCCTAGGTGCTGACCCGCTTTATGTGGCTGGTTTTGCTGGGCTCGGCAGGAGCTGTTCTGGCGTCCTTCCGCCAGAGGGGCCTTGTTTCCATGGAGACCGCCCACGACTTAATGTACAATAACCAGCTCTTCCGCAAAGTGGCCGGTGTCTTCGGCGGTGCGCCTTTCAGACGGTGAAGTTCCGATGTGTCAATCAACGTACGCCAATGTGGAGTGACATGCATCGCCATCTTGTTGAACAAGTGACTAATGCGGCATTCTTCCTCAAACATGGGGGGGGGGTGGGGGTGGTGCCCCCCCCCCCCCCCTGGATCCGGCCTTGGAATGAATATCGTACTTGAACGCTCAATACAATGGACATATCTTACACACACGTTTATGTACTACCTAGGAATGTACGATATTAACTTTCATATGTGACTTATATGACGACCTGTCTAATTGGTCTGGATGCTAGGGTAACAAAACAGGCTAGGGTTGCTTTAGCTTTACAAAGATTGTTTTTATCTTTTAGTTTTAGTTTTAGTAATGTTCCTTGCAGAAATTTCGATATTTGTTTGGCATGACTTAGGCCTATATATATGCGCCTATTAGGGGGACAGGTTTCGCTCCGAGTTAAACTATTGTATTATTTCATGACAATGCGGATGTTGCTATTGTTAAGCTGCCTGATGCCATGTTTCACTATCAACCTTGTGTTACATATGAGCAGTGACTAGTAAAAAGAACATGCTACAAGCTAGAGGTTCAATATTCATATGTAAAGGACAAAACGGAATTCTGAATTAAAAAAATGACAATGTGTTTTTGATTTTCTATTATTTTTCTATATATTTTTCTTCCGATCGAGTATCGTTGAGAGAACGTGAAGATCAACCATGGCATGGGGGTGTCCAGGGGGGTGGGGCACATGGGGCACATGCCCCCACTTTCAGACCCTAGGATATATCTGCCCCCCCCCCCCTTTTCAAGTTATGTGCACCTAGGATATGGCTGTGCCCCCCTGTTTAAGCCATGTGCCCCCTGGCCAGGGGCGGGGGAGCACAGGGGGCTTCTGCCCTTCCCTTCCCTTTTAGACCCTAAGATCAACCTTACCTTACCCACCCCACCCACCCCTCCCCCTTTCAAATTATGTGCTCCACGGTGACCTACGTCTCGGGCTTTAACACACATTTTTTGTGTATTTGTGTCCCCAACCCTCTGTGCCCCCCCCCCCCCCCCCCTTTCAAGAATTCCTGCACATGCCCCTGCATGGGATCAATTCACGAAACCATTTCCCATATCAGTAAAGGCTTGAATTTAAACCCTAACTAATATTAACATTAGGCGTACCATCTTCCAGAACACGGATTAGTATGATAATTCCCATCACACAGCGGAAGTGTCCATCGATTTGCATAACACAATAATGAATAGACCCCACATATACCTGTGTAGTGTCCAGCGAAATGTTTTAACTTCTCGCATTGTTACTTGTTTGTTGATCGTACACAAGCTGTTGACATCGTTTGTCGGTCCATATTGCCTAGAAATCCCGTTCATATTAGGCCTAATGGCCAACCGGCTATAATTATATTAAGCTTAGCACATTATTTCAAAGTACACCGACACCCAAAAATCAAAGACCAAGGATATCCGTATCAGATAATATATGATAGTTTTGAAAAATCACAGCCCATATAGATGGTGGCATCAAAGGTGGGGAAGGGGGGGGGGGCATCGACGAGATGACTGTTGCAAAGTTTATGGCTTTCAATCTCAGTAGCCTGCTTCCGCATATCAAAGAACTTTTATAGAAAAGGTTCTGTAAGTTCTTTGGGCATAGATCTATAGGCCTAGACCCAAATATGGCGTGACGCGGATATGGGGACTATCAGGCTTGTCCACTTGCCTTGGCGTTAGAAATTGTGTAGGTCTTTATGATAAAATACCGCGAAGGTTCCTCTACAGTAGAGTTTTATAAATTAAGACTTGGGCTAAGACCTCCTGGGACGTGCTCTGTCGTGTAATCGACCACGTGAAAGTTGCAGAACGATGCGCGCGCCATCTACGACTGAAGATTGTAAGTACATGAGTGCGCAGGCGCGCTATATTCTGATATTGGACCCGTTACTTCCGTTGTGCCGTTTTACAAACGAAACAAACAGAACTTGCATCAAAATCGTGCCCGTATACCAAATGCCATGGAATTCGGGACAAAAATAAGCCAGAAAATCAGAGTTAGTGTTTCAAAGTTGATATAGGTTGAATTGCAAATGGTGCAAATATGTATTTATCACTAAACAACTGTTACTTTGCCGGTCTATATAACCAGATAACCACGCCGCTCACCTGGCACTCCACTGACAGTGACAGTGCCAGTCCCCCAGTCAGTGGGCGCTTTTCTTTGGGCCATGTTCGGTATCCCGCCCCGGGCCCGCAACACGTGACAGGGAACGAGTGTGCCGATAGGGATATGCCTATCCAATGAAATGCACACACCCTTCTGGCGTTCACATCTGGTGCATATAAAGGCACTGGAATCAACCTACTCTCATCACCTTTCAATCAGCTGCAATATCTTCTCCCGAATGCCCTGTGCTGTTTAGATAGGGACGTCAGTGAATTCGCCAACAGCAACCGCGCTATTCTGCAGCATGTGAAATACAGGTCCTAGTTTTGCATATATTTCGCAAAGAAATATTGTTCTATTCTACACATATTTGGTATCAAAATTTAGCCAAGGAATTTTCGAACACATAGGAACAATTGGTTTAAACTTTGTGCAAATATTCCGTTGATATATTTACGATTGTCTTAGCGAGCTGGACCAGAAATCAGGAGCGCGGCCATTTTGTTTCTTGACATAGGTCACATGATTGAAAGGATGTGGCAAAGGATTTTGGGGCAATATGATTTAACCGACCTTTTTAACAGAAAGAGGAAGCTTCGAAGATGTTTGTGAAACTAAATTTATAATCATACCTATATCAGAAATTACTTTAATTTATAGTTGAATTTAGTCAAGATTTTAAGGGTCCAGCATTCATTTGAAACTAGTTTGGCAAGCATTGGCATTGTTTATTGTTGAAGTTTAAACCTAGTTCTAACCAAAAATATCGTTACCTTGCCTCCATAGACGATCGCAAAAGATCGCATGGCATTTGAGATGTACCTACCGCAAAGCGTCTGCTCCATGAATACGATTACCCTCAATATCGCTCACTTCCGGTTTTGTGTTTAGTTGTGAATTTAGACCTTTTTTTCATGTTTAATGTTTATTGCCTGGTGACATTCTATTTTAATCAATTGAATAGAATATTTGTCTTTATAATAATAAATTAAAGCTGCTCATACAGCAATTTTCCCCTGCAAATTTTAATTAAAACTGCTCATGCATACAGCCATCTTCCCTTAACTGGGTTAAGTTATGATCAAAATATTTTGGAAAAACATTCTGGACCCACTGTGACTGAACCTAAACTCTGAATGAGAAGTGGATGACATGTTAAAAAGCAGAAAATAATTATGTACAAGTTTGATGATGTGGTCTACAAGAAAGCCATTTTCCCATATAATTATGACACGCCTATTTGATTAAGAAAAAGTGATGTTATACAGTAACAGTCTGATAAACGGTGATGTATCACAGGTGCCAGGCTTCTCTGAATGGTTTAATGTTGTATATGATCAAAACAAGCACACAGTATATACCTATAAGTTGCAGGAGGATGTAAAACAAGGGGATCTGCAGATACTTGTAGGGTATAACATTATTCGACATTTTTTTCCTAAATAATACTATCCTATTATTGGTACTCACTATTAATTTACTATTTACTGGTAATTAATTTCATCACTATTAAAATTATATGGCATTTGACTGACTGCGCATCAAAATAAGTTGTATTGGTACCTTGCATCACAAAACTATATCTAGTCTTAAAGCTATTCAAACAGTTGTTTCCCAGGCAAATCATACCAGGATCTAACATTGTTACATTTTGAAGCCTGATTAATGCAAGAATTAATTATTATTATTTAATTACTATTGAAATATATTTCCTTGAACCTGCTCAATCTTTCATATCACTGCACTATGCAAAAAAAAATGTATTGTCGAGTAACGACTGATCGAATAACTTTAAATATTTGTTACTTTCCGTGTCATTATGTTTTTGGTAGATCTATATAAGATATATATAGACCTATTGTAAAATTAGATGTAAATTATCCATAATTTTACACACTAACACAGCAAATATTTATTTTATCTCATGTACAGCATCTAAATAAGTTAATCAATAATAACTGTTGCTTCTATTATACTACATATGTATAATTTAACATGGTGGAAAGATTTAGCCAAAATATGGCAGAAAACTGACATTTAACAAAAAGTTATTTTTTCATGTCATTCATTTTCGGTAAAAGATAGCTCAATTTAGATTTCACCAATGTTCTTCTCTATCGAAAACCTTGACAATGATGCATAATATGTCCAAAACAACAGCATTTTTCAAAATCCTCCGACATCCCTAGTTTAGAACGGGGCACATTGGCATACCGAATGCATGTGCGCGCACCTATACCTGGGTGAAAGAAGTGTCAGGCAGTGAACTGATATGTAATATACATGTTCGGTCCACCGTAGGGATACAACTAGGTTACTAAAGAAATGTGCCCAGTGATCCAGGGTCTCACCGACACAGCTCGCTTCGACCGCCGGGTGGGGTGGAGTGTGAGGCTGTGTTGTAGGAGGAATGTACAAGACACCAACATGGCTTTTATACCTGTTTGTTGAAGATGTAGCAATGACCTGTAGTGTGAAAGTGGCAACCAATGAGAAGTATGTTTGCGCTGTATGAAAGTAACAGATTATTATGAACTCTGACTTTAATGAGCCACCTCTTGACGCCGCCTTTGATGTTTGTTAACTGAACCATCAAACATTTATCTCACTGTTAGAGTGAAGTTGTTAATCAATATTTAAAAGGCCAAGCAATTTGTGATATTTGTTTTATTGTTTAACAATAGCGTAATCATAATCTTTTAACAATGCTGAGCATTCGTCCCTCCACTGCACGCCGCCAAAGATGCATACCACCCCTGACACCATAAGCCTTCACCCACCTGGGAAGGCAAGATTTGCACTCATTCAGGCCAGATGACTGCATAAATCAATAGTTTCACTGAAAACTGAGCAATTTCACTTCGCGTTCGATCAGGCAGGATGTCGCCTCATCAAATTATGCCTCCAGGGTGGTGACATTAACAATGCACAGGCTTGGAACCGGACTGCCTGTCAGAACTCTAGGCCCTGGAGGTATAAGTTGACGATGAGATTGAACATCATGATATAACTACATAACAAGACAGAATGTTAGCTGAAAATAAACTAGCAAAAGCTAACCAAAAAAAAAGTTTTAAATACTTGGCACTTGTCTGGCTGTCCCGGACAATTGGGCTAGCAGTAATACTGAACCCTGGTCTACTGTTTCAAGAGCTGGAACTTATAAAATAGGCTATTAAACTTGTTCTTTGTCCTTGAAGTTTCCAGCTACATTACTCTATTACTCAGAGCTTTACAATGTAGTCATGTGTGGTAACTTAGAACTTATGTTAAAAGACTGTTTTCCCAGGCATTAGGTGAGTATGATTATCAATAGCAGGGTGCCTGATTTGGACTTATTAAATCATTAGAGTTGGCATAGCTCAGGGTGTAACATTGTCTAATGTCTAATTGATGAACTTAAGAACCCAGAACCATTTCCGGAAAACTACATATTATAAGCCGCACCCGGACTTTGGCCTCTCAGCCCCCCCCCCACCCCCCTGTATCCCTGCTTAATCCCATCCCGCCAACCAAACCAATTAATTGCTTATACAAGCAGTCGCGATCACTAACAACATTCACTCCTCCCTCTCCGATCGCACCTCTTATCAAGTGTCACACCAGTGGCTGGCTCTCCTGGCCCTTACCAAGCCAATTAATTGTTTATGCAAGCAGGCTCTTACTGCATGTTTATGAATCACTGTGGTACCAACCCAGTATCAAGTTTCTGTCTGGCACAATTAACTTATTGCATTTGGTTCGAGGCCGGCGGCAGCCGTATCAATTTACACAAATAAATAACACAACCTTAAGTAGCTCATTGTCAGTCTTGATTGCCACAGTAACACAATGCCTGGGAAGAGAGCATCTTACAACACAGCTTTAAAGTTGAATTATCTCCAGACTTGTTGACTTGTATGAAGTTATGATGCAATAAATTATTTTGCCAACAGCGGTAACTTTCCTATTACTCCCCCCTTCCCCACTTGTCTCGCCACGCTCACTTGAAATCGGGAGAAGGCCCTATTTAAAGCCGCACCCTGACTTACGACTCAAACCCGGAAAAGTGGAACTTCAAACTTCCTAATATAAGCCGCGGCTTCAAATAGGCAGTTCACGGTATAACTCACACCCCTCTGATGCGATGAAAAAAGGTGTGTCATATACACTGGAAATTACAGTATAAAATGTAGTTTTCCAAAGATATGCATGCAGCTGAGAAAAGCAGTGAATATGTACTTAAAAAACCAGGACAAGGACCACTTAGTGCTATTTTGCCTGCATGTTTTGATGCCTGGACATCGCACTGTGACAATGAATAGATAGACATATGTCATGTAGTTTTCAATGCCTTTCATATCATATCATATATTTCAATGATATGCTTTATTCACAAGCCAGTCATGCGAAAAAAAGCTTTGATTATCACATAAAACCCTTCGATTATCACATGAAACCCTTTGATTATCACATGGTCCCCTTTGATTATCACATGAAACCCTTTGATTACCACATGTAACCCTTTAATTATCACATGAAATCAGTTTTTACATACAGAATACGACACAGCTCGCTTCGACCGCCGGGTGGGGTGGAGTGTGAGGCTGTGTTGTAGGAGGAATGTACAAGACACCAACATGGCTTTTATACCTGTTTGTTGGAGATGTGGCAATGACCTGTAATGTGAAAGTGGCAACCAATGAGAAGTATGTTTGCGCTGTATGAAAGTAACAGATTATTATGAACTCTGACTTTAATGAGCCGCCTCTTGACGCCGCCTTTGATGTTTGTTAACTGAACCATCAAACATTTATCTCACTGTTAGAGTGAAGTTGTTAATCAATATTTAAAAGGCCAAGCAATTTGTGATATTTGTTTTATTGTTTAACAATAGCATAATCATAATCTTTTAACAATGCTGAGCATTCGTCCCTCCACTGCACGCCGCCAAAGATGCATACCACCCCTGACACCATAAGCCTTCACCCACCTGGGAAGGCAAGATTTGCACTCATTCAGGCCAGATGACTGCATAAATCAATAGTTTCACTGAAAACTGAGCAATTTCACTTCGCGTTCGATCAGGCAGGATGTTGCCTCATCAAATTATGCCTCCAGGGTGGTGACATTAACAATGCACAGGCTTGGAACCGGACTGCCTGTCAGAACTCTAGGCCCTGGAGGTATAAGTTGACGATGAGATTAAACATCATGATATAACTACATAACAAAACAGAATGTTAGCTGAAAATAAACTAGCAAAAGCTAACCAAAAAAAAAGTTTTAAATACTTGGCACTTGTCTGGCTGTCCCGGACAATTGGGCTAGCAGTAATACTGAACCCTGGTCTACTGTTTCAAGAGCTGAAACTTATAAAATAGGCTATTAAACTTGTTCTTTGTCCTTGAAGTTTCCAGCTACATTACTCTATTACTCAGAGCTTTACAATGTAGTCATGTGTGGTAACTTAGAACTTATGTTAAAAGACTGTTTTCCCAGGCATTAGGTGAGTATGATTATCAATAGCAGGGTGCCTGATTTGGACTTATTAAATCATTAGAGTTGGCATAGCTCAGGGTGTAACATTGTCTAATGTCTAATTGATGAACTTAAGAACCCAGAACCATTTCCGGAAAACTACATATTATAAGCCGCACCCGGACTTTGGCCTCTCAGCCCCCCCCCCACCCCCCTGTATCCCTGCTTAATCCCATCCCGCCAACCAAACCAATTAATTGCTTATACAAGCAGTCGCGATCACTAACAACATTCACCCCTCCCTCTCCGATCGCACCTCTTATCAAGTGTCACACCAGTAGCTGGCTCTCCTGGCCCTTACCAAGCCAATTAATTGTTTATGCAAGCAGGCTCTTACTGCATGTTTATGAATCACTGTGGTACCAACCCAGTATCAAGTTTCTGTCTGGCACAATTAACTTATTGCATTTGGTTCGAGGCCGGCGGCAGCCGTATCAATTTACACAAATAAATAACACAACCTTAAGTAGCTCATTGGCAGTCTTGATTGCCACAGTAACACAATGCCTGGGAAGAGAGCATCTTACAACACAGCTTTAAAGTTGAATTATCTCCAGACTTGTTGACTTGTATGAAGTTATGATGCAATAAATTATTTTGCCAACAGCGGTAACTTTCCTATTACTCCCCCCTTCCCCACTTGTCTCGCCGCGCTCACTTGAAATCGGGAGAAGGCCCTATTTAAAGCCGCACCCTGACTTACGACTCAAACCCGGAAAAGTGGAACTTCAAACTTCCTAATATAAGCCGCGGCTTCAAATAGGCAGTTTACGGTATAACTCACACCCCTCTGATGCGATGAAAAAAGGTGTGTCATATACACTGGAAATTACAGTATAAAATGTAGTTTTCCAAAGATATGCATGCAGCTGAGAAAAGCAGTGAATATGTACTTTAAAAATCAGGACAAGGACCACTTAGTGCTATTTTGCCTGCATGTTTTGATGCCTGGACATCGCACTGTGACAATGAATAGATAGACATATGTCATGTAGTTTTCAATGCCTTTCATATCATATCATTAATTTCAATGATATGCTTTATTCACAAGCCAGTCATGCGAAAAAAGCTTTGATTATCACATAAAACCCTTCGATTATCACATGAAACCCTTTGATCATCACATGGTCCCCTTTGATTATCACATGAAACCCTTTGATTATCACATGGTCCCCTTTGATTATCACATGACTGGGCTCGCGTTAGCATTCGCCAATAGCCATTTGGCGAGAAAATTCGGGATTTGGCGATAAGAACTTCCTGGACACTCCCCAAAATGGCGAATATAAAATTTCAACTACAAACACATTTTTATTCATGTTTTTTTTCAACAAATGGAACCAGAAAAGCCTCGAAGAAATATGTGGCTAATTTTGGCTAATGTTTTTCCACTGAATTAGCCAAATTGGCTAATGAAAAAAATACCCTAGCGCGAGCCCAGCATGAAACCGTTTGATTATCACATGTAACCCTTTGATTATCACATGAAATTAGTTTTTACATACAGAATCTATCTCTATTCACCTAATTATTGTACCAGCCGAGCTCTTTTAAAAGCTACTTTGTTGGATTTTTAGGTTACATACTAGTACATATCTATGTTAAGATATATATAATTTGAGAAATTGATAGTGAATTGTCTTATTAATAGTGGTCTTCTGCTCTTCCCTCAGTCTGCTATAAAGGCTAAGCTGGTGGACCTTGGAGCATATGTTGGTAAGTTATGGGATACACAATGTATGTATGATTGCTGAGATGTCTATCTGTTAACCGGCATCATTGAAACTAAAACATACATCCAGCATTAAAGAGGTGGGTGGCCATGGGTATTGGAAGCAATTTTTATGCTCTTCTATCACTTACAGTTTGTTGTTTTTTCTGAAAATCTATCCTGCATGCTTTCTTTACCAATCTCATATGAGCCATTATATAATCAACCAGTTTAATGGCAGACAGGCCTGCAAACATTGGGATGTTGTAATCCTCTTGGTGATTTATTTCTATACATGCATATCAATTCATATTAATACAGATGATGAGCTGCCGGACTATATTATGGTCATGGTGGCCAATAAGAAGAATCATGCCGCCATGACGGAAGACCTCAACCTGTTTCTTGGCTCAAACACAGACAATTTTTGCGCATGGTATGTATATGCATACTGCTAACATGTTGTTATGGCGCACAGAAGTGTGACACCAAGGCCACCAGGAACAACCTTAGAAATGCAATGGCACAGCTTATAACCTATATAAGGCAAACCTGAATTAAACTAGGCTGATATGTATAGATATTAACATCCACATGCAAAAAAAGTGTGTGTATCAAATTACTTGCAGCTGGTAGAATGTTAGAAGCTATGTGTTCTGGGTGACACATTTTTGGGTGAAGCCTCGCATCGTAGCTGCAATGTTCTGCGCCAGATATGAAGAAGATAAATTCGATTATCTGGTATCAGGGAAAACTTTTGTCTGGGTTTCAGGCTTCGCGAGTTGCTGGGACGTTTACAGTCCATACCAACAGGTAAGCCACTAACACATGAATTATATTGTACAATTCTACTAATCGCAAAAATTAAACAAACAGTATCTTTGCACACCATTATTTTTGGACCCTGCATCCTGCAATATGTTTATCTTTCATAAAAACTGAACGGTACGAAACACTGAATCTGATTGAAAATCGATAGGTTTTATGTTTTTCATAATACTGCGCACCATGCAAACTGTTTGTATGTTGTTTCAAGACCAATTAAACCACAACTACGGTACTACTGGTCCTGTTATCAAGTACATATATCCTCGGATATTATTGCAGACATAAATTCAGAGGCAGAGCAAGCTAAGGTGATTGACGCGAAGAACAACCAACCAGGAACTGTCGCCAGTACAACAACAGATGGCGCTGCGGGTGTTACTGATGAGATTAACGCTGTCGCCATGGATACGGCTCCTGTTGGTGCACCTAGACCGGCAACCACAACAGTCGATGTCAGCAGCCTGTCTTCAGAACCAACTCAAGCCGCACTCCTACCATCAAAGGTCTGTGTTGATATCCTATATAACACGGTTTGTGACATCAAATGATTCTGTGTTATTATTTTTTTAATATAAAGTTATATAAAATATTTATTTAAAAAATAATATTCACATCCTCAATTAAGTATAATATTCTGACACTCTCCCTATTGTCACAAAGCCCATATAGTAATAAGTGTTAAATCGCATGTAAAATATATCAATCTGTTTAGGGGACATGATCAGTTTTCAACAATAGTTTTCGTGACAAAGTGACTCAAGCAGTAAACTGGTAAATTTTCCAGCAGGTGGCGCCCAAGACGAGTGATCCGATCCGGAAGACATCCGAGACACATTCGGACACCGGGCAGAAACACGGCGGCTCCAGAACACATGCGCCGTCCATCGTGGAGCCGCACCTCGACGAGGATCCGGTCTTAAAGCTGGGGCCGGATGTCGGTAAGCACGCACACTCCAGACGTCGTCATTGTCATGACAACTGCTGTCTGTGCGGTCGCAGGCTAGAGATCCCATGGCCTTCTTCCTAAAGGGTAGTACACTGTACGGATGTCGATATCCGCGCGTGATTAAGCTCTCACGTCCTTCTTCATAAAGGGCAAGTGGTTATTTATGACGACCTGGCTCCGCTCTACCCTTCATCCTCACCATTGACTCCATAGGAAGTTCCTATAAAGTGTCACCCTTCAACGATATAATGCTCCATTCATTCGCTACCAGCTCGCTGTCTCCTAAAACTCTGCCGCGAGATTTCTAGAGAAAAAGTTCATCCTAATGTCGGTGGTAAATTTCTGTTGCGATGGTTTTAGCTGATGTAGTAGGAAAACAATATTTTAATTAATTTTTGATCTTCGATATTCTAATGTTACCCCAAACCAGATGAATTTGATGAAGAAATGGCACAAGAGGGTGCCACCAAACCGGTCCCCGCCGCCAAGCCAGCGTCCCGCGGCGGCAAGGAGAACGGCGTGACCTCCACGGTCCACTCCGTCGTGACGAAGGCCTCCTCGTCACGTGACACGAGGAGGCGGAGCGGCGCCTCCCCCATCCGGGTCATCATCACCAGAGACGGCAGCGAGAGGGTGAGTGGGCAGGGAGGGTGGGGAGTGGACAGGGCGGGGGGTGAGTTGGCAGTGAGAGGGTAACTGGGCATGACTGAGACACACCTCTGTTGAACACGTTAATGGCTTTGCCACTGTCTTCCTGTTCTTCTTACTGTACCTGAAGCGTGATTGGCTAAGTAAGAAATGGTAAAATGCGATCCAGCTGTTGTAACGGTGTTCTCTGTGTTGCAGACGACGAGTGGCGGCAGCAGTAAGTCTCGTGGTTCCACGCGGGGCTCCCAGTCGTCAGGCTCACACAGGGACAGGGTAAGTCTACTTGGGGTCTGCGCGAGCTCAGAACATTCCATGATAACATACAACAGTTGTGTTCAAACACCAATAGGTTGATTGGTTGTATATTCACGACGCTTTAACCACTTTTGGTCATGTGGGAGAAGGAAGGGAGAGTGGAGCCATGTCCCCGGAGTAACCCCCTACTCTTTGCGAACAAGGACATGGGGTCTTTATCCTGCGACCACCCAGACATTTGGCCACAGCGGGGCTCGAACCACCGCTCCACGTGCCGTTAGGCTCTCAGGTGGCCAGAGCACTCATGGCGAGCGCTCTAGCCCACTGAGCTATCGAACTGGCCCTCAAAAGCCACTAGGACCAAGAACAGAATGATAACATATGCAAATGCACGTGCCCCTTAGATCTTCCGAACGTGTTTTAAAATGAATTGGGACGAGGTGGCCACACAAAGTGAAAAAGCCGTTAAGCCGCAATCAAATAAAACCATAAGAAACCATATATCTATTACTGAAGGCAGTAACAATATTGCCCTGAAAAACGGTTTACATTTAAAAAATGGAAATGGTTTATTTAGGTTCTTAGGTTATAAGAACACACTGATTGTGCGCACTGGTGGAAGATTTTCAAATTATGATACTGATTTATACATTTCAATAAGATATCATCAACAGCTCCCAACACTTTGTCCCGTTCGTTGATATCTTCAGGCGGATGGTTCTCACGGTGGGTCGTCAGACGCCGCGGTCGCCGGACGAAAGCGACGCATCCCGAGCTCAGCCATTGGTGCAGTGGTGTCACGTGAGATGGAGACCGAGGAGGAATATGATCCCATGCGGCCGGCCATTGGCAGCGTGGCCAGCGTCGTCCGCGTCACCGAGAGAAAGTAGGTCCGGCTTTATAACTGGTTCCTATGCAATCACCGTCGTCCGCGTCCTCGGGAGAAAGTAGGTCCGTCTTTCTAACTCTGGTTCCTATGCAATCACCGTCGTCCGCGTCCTCGGGAGAAAGTTAGGTCTTTTCGTTTGTTAATAGGTAAGGGCTTGCATTTCGCAAAATTGGGAGATCTTGTGTAATAAATGTTCCTTTGTTTGCTACCTCAAGGTCTAGTGTTCCAGTGCCCATGCAGGCCAGCAAGTCTCTAGTGCTCAAGGCCGTGTCCGAGGCCCAAGTGTCTGTGGAATCTGCGGCAAGAAGATCTGCAAGTAAGTCACAGGCCAGCCGCATTCTGACTCACGTATTAACGAGATCAGCAATCGCAAGTTTTATGTCCCGTAACAAGCGAACAAAGTCTTTCCGCGAGCTGTCTCTGCCGCGTACATACGACTGTTACCGGCTTATTAATTACCGACACAACGGGCATTGTAGACTTGCATTTATCTTAGTGTAGACTTCGCCATTGGTCACCACGATATCAAGCTTAAACTAGTTCTCACGATTTGTTTCCATCGCCTCTTTCAGTCCATGCCGGTGAGAATGCGTCCATGGGGGTGCGCCCGACCTCTAGGGGACAAGGGGCACACCCGTCCGACCCAGACCACCATCACCAACGGCAACAGCGGTCGGACCCCCCGGCCTTGCAGCGGCCCACCGCCCGGGGGTCGGACCGCAATAGCAACCGGTCGTCCCTAAGGAGCCGCCTGGGTAAGGTCCACGGGCTGTACCAGGACGCCGGCGGGGCGGACCGAGGGGGCCGCGGCGGAGAGGCAGATCGGGGAGCCCGCGGGGGAGAGGCAGATCGGGGGGCCCGCGGGGGAGAGGCGGGCCGCCCCGAGCTGACCTCGCGCTCCCGGCGGGAGGACGCCCCGGGGAGACTGAGGGGGGCGGACGCCAGGAGGCCCGAGGACCAGGACCCCCCGCGACTCGACCCTGGTCACGACCTGGATCGCAGGCGGGTACCCCAGGGCGGTGCCCCGCGACCTCGTGGTGACCATAGCGACCTGGTGGACGATGGCTTCGATGAGCGCCTCAGCCCGCCGCGACCTCTAGCGGCAGAAGGTGAGAGCGCCTACGGAAGAAAATGAAATGAAATGATTGTTGTTTTAGACCCATTTTGTGTACACGAAGGCTTAAGAAGGCCACATACGAGAACAACTTCAATTTAATAATTATGGCTTAACCGTCTGGGAGGCATATTGGCTGCTTTGTAACTTCGGTAAAATCCTTTTATCCATACATTTGCAATAAATATACATACATAGATAGAATAAAAGTTTGTAAATATGTTCTTGCCTAATCGCAGTGTAAACACTTTCAGAACCTTTCATATGTATTTACATGCCTGTAAAGTTCCCGTATGTACAATTCCGTCTCCATAATGGCCCGGTTTAGCCATTGTGTGCCCAATAGCTGATTAAAATACCCAACTCTGTCCATTTCCGTCTCCATAAATCTCCCTTTCGTGCCTTGTCACAGCGAGGACCCTGGGCTTGGTCGAGGACAGCCGCCACGTGCACTTGGCAGACGGCGGTGTGTCCCGCGCAATCCCGCCGCAGCAGACGACCGAGACCATGATGGACACGCTGGTGCAGAGCGGCGCCGAGCAGTCGGACTTCACCGACGAGGAGGTCGAGGAGTCGTTCGGTAATGGGAACGAGCGCATCGGTGACGTCACAGTCGTGGAGGAAAGGTGATTTGATTTGATTGGGTTTTAACGGCACTCTCAGCCTGTAATGGAGGAAATGTGAGGAGTGGGCGCTGGGTGTGTATATACCCGCCTTCTTCACCACGTGGCCGTTATAGGGGTACCGTGAAGTTTTAGTCGCCAGTGACTTTAAGGAGATTGATATGTAAGACGACGTTGCAGACAGAATAGGGAGAGTCGCCTTGTGAATTCCCTTTTTAGTGTTTAGGATGAATACCTGTCTGGCTCTCAGTCTGTCTCCTTCATGTCTAATTTTGTGAGCGATTTGTGCTAGGTCTGTATGTGAGAGATAAAGAACACTTATTTGATTACCATGCGCGTTCATTAAACTCTGGTTGTTGACATAATTTCGTATCTGCGGTTGACGGATCCTTGCGTCTGGGTGGACGAAGTGACACTTCTTTCCAAAATGCCCACTTTAGGAATCTCATGCGCCGCGGCAAGAAACAATTGTCCCTTTGTCTGATTTAGGCCATGTGTCCCCAAATATAGCCTAAGACGCAAATCCATCTGTATCTGCGGTTGTTTCCAGGCCAGCGAACCTTGCAGCGGTTGGCCCCCGACCTCGCCCACCCAGCCCTAAGTTCGTAGTGACACTGGACGGCGTCGACCCCACGAAGCTTCAGGGCGACCAAAACGAGGCTGAGAGCCGTGACGTCACGCTTGACCTCAATCTGGACGACGGGTCAGAGTTCATTGAGGACGGGGAAGACGCCTCGAAGGAAGATGAGGAGAGCAATGGCATGGTGACCCCTACCATTGTCAAGGTCAAACCGCAGCGGCAAAGCACTCCCAACTGGCAGCAAGTTACAGTCAACCTAAACGATTCGGAAGGTCAGTTTCGTCGATACCGTCAAGGTCACACACATGATCACTATTATTTGCGGACTAAACCTCCCCGGGAACGCTTGACACCACTGCGGTCTCCTCGATATTGGGTTTGTAGTTGTGAGTGTAATCCTGCTCATTATTACATCTACCGGATTGGCACCGGGTTTTATAGCTTTGTCTACAATATCGTGTTTGTGTGTTCACAGATGAATTCGACGATGACATAGATCTGTTCGGGAAGAGGTCTCGCATGACAGAGAGATGTCGCTTCTGGCCGGGCTGCAGAAATGGAGATTCCTGTCCTTTCTTACACCCCACAGAGCCCTGCAGGTAATGTCAGCACGGCCAGCTTGGTGGGAGGGGGATGAGGGGAGGGGCGCTATAAAACCTTCGTGCCGCATCAATGGGGAGGATCAAGGGTAAAGCGGAGCCATGTCCCGGGGGTAATCTTTTTGAAAGATGATATGAGATATTCTCTCTCCCCCCCTCATCTACATCGGCACGTTTTTGAGCCTCCCACTCAAACGTGTCCGAAAACATCTTTGATAAGTATGATTCAGATTCTGTCTTTTCATTGTACCAAGCCTCATCGTCCATCTCTGATGTTGTATTAAAATCTCACTTGTCGATGTTTGTGTTAAATGACTGATTTCTAATTTTCTAACCTGGTGTTGTATCTATTCCCGGGGTAACTGTTGGCTCTTGTGAACGACTGCTGTAAGCCAAACCTAGGTAACATTGATTTGTCCATGCTTTGAACTTGGAATACGAATTATGCTGGAACAATTCTCCGGTTTCCAAACCTTTAATCAAAGTCCTGTGACGGGATATGCACGTGTTTTGACATGCTACTATGGAGACTTTGTTCTGGAAGAGGGTTTTTTGTTTACATATGATTGAAAGATAATGTTGAGTTTTAATGGTGTATGATATGGGAGCGTTGGTTTCTTGTGATATTACAGGAAGTTTCCGAAGTGCACGTTTGGGGACAAGTGCCACTTCGTCCACCCAGAGTGCCGGTTTGACGTGAATTGCACAAAAACCAACTGTCCCTTCACTCACACGTTTAAGAGACCCGGACCGACCTCTCCGTCCGCACTTCCGCTCCTGGTGCAGCCAATCAGAGGTAAGTAGGTCACGAGGCCGGTTGGACCCGACTGTATAATGATGAAACCTGTATCTGGGGCATGTTGCATGCACCCTATCGGCGTGAAGGCTTCTTCGTCCAACGTTCGTTTAGCCCCCATCCGCAAACAAATGGCTTTAACTAAGCACCCACATTTTACTTAAAGCTGCTATTACAAAAAAATGTAAACATGCGAACCGGCCACGCTGCATGACTTTTTTTCCTTGTGACGCATTGTCTCTGTCATTCCACTGTTACTAGAAGTTCTTCCTTATTTTAGTGCCGCTGATGCCCGTCGCGGGGGCCCAGTTTGCAGACGATGACACCGTGGTCAGTGGGGGGGTCGGGCGTGGTCTTCACCCCAGCCAGGTGCCCTGTCGCTATGGCACCGAGTGTCACACCATGAACTGCATCTTTCTTCACGCAAAGGTGAGGCATCTTGAGAGCATCACATTGTGACGTGACCATATCCTGACACTGAAACTGATCATTACACTAACAAAATATCTCAGGAATTGATCTCTTTCAATTTTGCCCCTTTTACATTTGAAAGGTCTTAACTTAATGGAAATTATGTATTTCGGTCTTTCTTGCATGAGTCCCAATAGATATAGTGGACTGTAAATAAGAGAGCATGTTATTAAAGTCACCCTTTTGCCAGACCGGTGCTTCTTATGTGGTAATATTATGTGTTCTTGTGTATTACATCATACAAATTCGGACATTGCTACCGCTTTTTGCCTGTCCGCAGAACTTACGCTTGATATGGGAGCGCGAGGTAGATATGGTTAAGGACCACATTTCTTTAAAATTTAACAATATTAAGATCACACTTTTTCTGAAGCATTTTGAAACTATATAGGATCTATGTAGGAGACAAATTAATGTGTTAGCTGCGTTAAGTAGTTTGATGTAAGGATAGACACGGGTGTGCGTTGGAATAATACCCAATATTACACAAATATTAATATGTACATCAAACAATACTAGGCTTCAAATGAGGTGAATCGTAAATATTTCAACCCCTTTATGCTGTCAGATCTTAGAAAGGCAGTTACATAAATGGCTCACATTTGTTTCCAGCCCTGCCGTTATGGCATCAGTTGTAACAACAAATCGGACTGTATCTACTCACACCCCAAGTTACCGACCAGGGACCAACTAAAGTGGCCCCCTACCACCATCCAGCCCAAATCACCACTCAGGTGTGTAAACCGAGACAGCTAGCATGCATTAGTCTGTCCCTTGAACAAATCGATCCAGGACTTTTCTGTGACCGCCGCAATCCAACAGGACCTGTAACTGAGATAAGGCGAGAGTATGGCCTCCCTTTAGTGCAATAACGCTGTGGCTTACTATATTTCTTATTACTCCTTTCATGCGCTACAACAAACTCCTGATTCTCATGTTTGTAATTTGAACAATTGGACATTGGTTCATAATACATATTGCCCTCTATCATATGTCTTTTGTTTTCTGCAGTCCTCCAATATTTAGTGCTTCGGCGGTATGGAGTTGATCGCTGATGGCTGGTGGAGACTTGATGTCAGAGGTGTCCCCCAGGGATGCGCTGCCCTCACCTAGTCGACCAAGGCCTGCGACAGTAGCTGAGACGTTTCGCGGTTCAATTATTGGCAGCAGATTTCGGGAAAATTGCAGTTGATTTGTCATGGAAAACGAGCGAGAGACAGATACAGAGATAGAGAGCTCAGGTGACGGAGCCATGCAAGTCATTTGCTTATCATTTTGTACTGCAGTTGAAACGCAACTCAGTAGAGAATTTGGCTGAACATGGCGCTTAGTTTGTATTGTAGTGTCAATGGCTCTTCATGTGTGGTAATGGGTTATGCTTGAGACTCGCGGATGGTTCATCATGGGATGCGATAAGATAAACAAGGGTGCGTGTGGTAAAGTCCTACACTTAACTATGTGAAGTCCTAGGTCCACTGGGAATAATTCTCAGCTTCTCCTGTGACTATTGTTTACAGCGACCGCTTCATTCACGGCAACAACAGGCCAAATTTGTTTTCATGTTTTATGGAGTTGAGTGATTGATTCACATTTTATTGATTAAAAAAAGGTGAAGTTTATCGCTGAGTCAGCAGTTTGCCATAGCTGTTAAGAGGGCGTATTTGGGCTGGTCCTGGGCAAATCACCATTTCGCTGCACTGGTCTTATGTAGTCCCTTCTTCATGCAATCTCTCCAGTATCGATATAAGAAGATCCCGGTCACGTGACAGGGTTAAATAATGTCAAGGTCAACCGGAGTTTACATGTGCTTTTGACGAGGTTGGCCGCTGACTGACTGGTGGCAAAGTGGGTAAGAGTGCGCCACGGGGTAGTCCTGCTCAACAAGTGCCACACATCCGGTACAACGATCTGCCGGACGCTTCAGGCAGGTTATCGCTGCTAGGATGGAACGAAGCCATCTTGGGTGTAAGCTGGGTGAGGTCACGTTAGCAGCGACATTTTCAGACATGCGCGCACGACACTTCCGGCAGAGTACTGTTTTTGCAAATGCCGGTCTTGCTCGAGTTCCTGATGGTTACATAGAACCCAATGCTGGCACGCTGCCGAGTAGGAGTATTCACGGGTAGGACAGACTGAATAACCTAGGTGTAATGGTGTCTGTGGTGTTCAGTCCAGGTCCCACGAAATCGACCATTGTAGTAAATACGCTTGAGTGATACGGGAGCTATACAGAAACAATGGTTTGCCATACTATAAAAGAACGACCTGGTTTCCCTAGTTACGATGATCTCCGTCAATCATTTACCTGTCTTGTACACACTGCCTGTAAGTTACTGGAAGTAGTGTCTTTTTCTAATTTTTCCCGATTAACTGTTCATCTGCAGCGTTTGCATTCGTTTC
Organism: Arenicola marina; assembly: GCA_964019135.1. Lineage (NCBI taxonomy): Eukaryota > Metazoa > Annelida > Polychaeta > Arenicolidae > Arenicola > Arenicola marina. The sequence continues at coordinate 1,668,504 of OZ025252.1, forward strand.
TTTATGATATTTCTTCATTTTCCTTCGGGGGTAGCGACCCAAGACTGGTTCACTTTGTACATTTGTAATAAAGCTCGTATTTTGTACGTTTGTCTCGCACTTGTAATTTTGGTTATGCAGGGCCATGGAGAATCATTGCACGAAGTGTTATGAGCTCGTAACCGTAATCTGTTACATATACATTTAACGACACATCGTAATGTTACGTGCAACAGAAATAGGCATTATACTGCAATAATGGGAGATTTTATTGAACGGACACCCTGGTCGTATCCGGGGACGGGTTCTTGTGTATCCCTATGATAATTAATTCGTAATTTTGAAGTCCAAGATAGAGGAAAATCATTCCTGTATCTCTAGGAAATTCCAGTAATTATCGACCTTTAATTTAGTGACAAAGCACAGCTTAAAGTTGGCTAACTTAGAACGACCCGCTGCAACAGAACGAATGCACAAGCTTCAGTCTGCCCGCCCAATATTCAAAGAAACTATAATCTAAACTAATAAGCATAGAGCTGATATGCGACTATTTTACGCACTCTATACGTTTTGACGCACAATTTTCTGGTGTTTACCTTGTTTTTGTGGACTAACCACTAAATACCTTGATTGAGTCTGAAATCTGTTTTTATTCGGAGGCGATATTCCCTTTCCTGAAAACACAAATTTGTGCATGAGTCTCTCCAAGTTTTACATAATGAGTTGCCAAGACCCTCCAAGTGGGTAAACAGCCAATGAGTGAGGAATTCACCGGCGCCGAAATCTCTTCCCCACCCTTTACCGCCAAGTCATCCGCACGGTTGTTACTGCTGTCCTTATCACCCACACCACCCCCATGTCCACCACCCGCGGTCTCGGCGCTAGAGACAACCGCGGTCCCGGCGCTAGAGGCAACCGCGGTCTCGGCGCTAGAGACAACCGCGGTCCCGGCGCTAGAGACAACCGCGGTCCCGGCGCTAGAGACAACCACGGTCCCGGCGCTAGAGGCAACCGCGGTCCCGGCGCTAGAGACAACTGCGGTCCCGGCGCTAGAGACAACCGCGGTCCCGGCGCTAGAGACAACCGCGGTCCCGGCGCTAGAGGCAACCGCGGTCCCGGCGCTAGAGACAACAGCGGTCCCGGCGCTAGAGACAACCGCGGTCTCGGCGCTGGAGACAACCACGGTCCCTGCGTTAGAGGCAACCGCGGTCCCGGCGCTAGAGACAACAGCGGTCCCGGCGCTAGAGACAACCGCGGTCTCGGCGCTGGAGACAACCACGGTCCCGGCGCTAGAGGCAACCGCGGTCCCGGCGCTAGAGACAACCGCGCTAGACTCCTCGTGTTGTACATTTCCATCAGCGGTATATGCTGTATTGCTCTTCGTGCACATTTCAGCCGCTGACGTGTTCGCCGTCGCGGTTTCCTCAGTGGTTGAGGGCGTCTCAGACGTCCGGGGCTCGCAGGAGCCAGGACTTTGTTTCTCGCCGGGTTGCGTCTCCATAGCGACGGGTGGGGCGAGTGGGTTCTCGGGGTAGGCCTGCCCTACATCCGGGCACTCTCCGGCGGCCATTTTGCCCACCAGACCGACGAGGAAATCCTTCAGGCTACTGCTCGTCATCAGCACCGCCCTCCCACCCGGCCTCAGCAATCTGTAACCGCGTACATGTAGTGTTTTTGTTGGTTGTATAATTCAGGACGCTTTAACCAATTTGGGTCATGGGACAAGGAAGGGAGAGTGGAGCCATGTCCCCGGGGGTAACCCCCTACTCGTTGCGAAGAAGGACATGGGATTTTCATCCTGCGACCACATTTACATGGCCACAGCGGGGCTCGGACCACCGCGGTGTTTTGGAACACTATTACGCACACGAAGGAAAACTTGGTAAAAGAAAAAGAAGCGGTTCAATGAAATATGCCTCATATGCAGATGCAGGGGTTCGATTCCACGACTTGCCGCGCAGCCCGCTCAATGAGCCCGGGAGACTCACGACTGAAATTATATAGATTTATACCTCATCATCGGATGAATGAAATGATTTAGGCTAAACAAACCGGGTCAAAGTAAATGGGTTTTTAAAAAAAAAACAACAACCAAACTCCGGATTCCGAGCGGGGCATCATCGAAGGCGGGTCTGAAGATCCATGCACTACTACCTGAGCTACATGGGTTGCCCACCTATTGACGGAAGCCAGGACTCTGGGGTAGAGCTTGCTTACACCATCTTCTTTGCAATGTTTGACCCCAAACGGAAGGTCGCACACCACCACATCAACACTGTCACGTGACAAGGGGAGCGCTGTTGGTGAGAACACAATACATACACTATTAAACCCTGTTAATGATAGCAAATCTTACGTAGATATGGATATGTATAATAAGGATTTGCAAATAAACTGCACCTTACATATATTGTAACCAAGAGGGCAAGTTCAACAAATTAAAATTTAGCCATCGCGGATATATGAAATTGTAACTTAGTTAATTAAATATAAAATTACAAGCTAGAAGCTATATCTGAACAAAATTAGCAGGTATTAAATGCCAGACCAATTGCACGAATAATTTCTCACCAGTTGCGTCCGCCTTCAGAACAGAAATGCGACCAGCTTCCTCTGCGAATGAGATGTTGTCGAGAGTTCTGTCGAGTTGTGAGTCACTGATGTCGCCAGCAATGTAGACTGACTCCTGAAACAGTTTCATGCATGTCTTTGTCCACGATAGAAAGAAGCAAAGAACACTTATTACAAGAAAGGGTGGGGGGTGGGGGGGGGGGCAAGATTTTGCTGCTACACACTTAAAACGACCATCGACCTATCAGATTTAAATAATTCGGCATTAATTAACTAAATTCATCGGTTTCGTTTTGAAAAATTGAGGGGGTATGGTTGCGCCCATGCGCAGCATACTCCGGCCATAATACGTCCGTGGATCGCAGACTAGAAATCGTGTACATAGGAAAAACCGATGATACAAAAGAAGATTATGAGGCCATAAATGACGGTGTGTTAGATACATTGTCAGACTCAGACAAACAAATGCGAGAGCTCCTGAATCTCCAGACCTTCCAAGACTTGGCGGCCTCTAGGAGGATGGTGCCTGCGCCGCACATCGGATCCAGAACGACTTCATGGGGCCGGATGTCCGCTAGGCGAGCCATGATCCAGGCAACAGGGGAGCGGAGACCAATCGTCCGGAGATAACGTCTGCTGGACAGCGGGACTCTGACAAATCCAGGAGATCGGTTTGTATTTACTCAACATATCACTCAGCAAGATCCAAAATGTCGCCGGAAGTGTCATATTTTTGTAACATTTACAGTGATCTATATTTTATAATGTGAAGATCAACGTGCGGCAACAAAGTCAAAATTTTGATATTTTGTATACATACTGCATTTTATAATTTCACGTTTATTCTCTTCATTTACCACCCAGCAATATGCTCCAGCTTATTGTCTGTTAAGCGACATGTACGCTATGATAATGAATTCCTGATTACAGATTGTCCACTGATCCTAAATTGATTGACGTCACAACCACGAGAAGCCTATAATGCGTATACTTTAGCCATAGATATGACATAGAATGGCTTGTTACAACGCCAACACACAAATCATGTTAAATAATCATATCCACTTACTTGGTTAGCGGGTAGCCTATCAGCAGACCTTGGTTGTTTATCTGGACATACACCTCAAGCAATGGTGTTCGTAGGTCGGTCTTCCAGTCCAGGAGTTTCTTTAAACAAACTCCAATTGTTCTGCTTAGTTCCTAGAGCGACCAGAGAACGTAGCATTTTAGATATTTCAAGACGTGCGGGTGTGATATGGCACACAAATTATGTGCGAAACAGAGTAATCGGAGCACCATAGACAGATTTTACACGAAACTATATCAAATGAATAGTCCGGTAAGTTTCCCTGAACCAAAATGTCACATATATATTGGTTCATGAAAATCTTCTGCTCCACGTGAATATGATAAAGAGTGTTTACTTATTACCTCAGCGGTGAAATACCGGCTTGTTGGTCCAGACACTCGGCAGGAAACACGGAAGGTGATTTGGGAGTCCGGGCTTCCTTTTATCCGTGAACATACCGGACAGCTGCGGTTTGTATCATAGCCGTATCCACAGATCGACCTTTGGCCCTGGGTCTGGCTCTCAGATTCATCGCCAAGGCTCTGGCAATGTTCTTCAACATCGACAGCGTCACACATACTCGATATCTTCTGTTTCTTTGACACTGATACACGTTCGTCGTGTCTCCTCTTCATTCCTGTGTCGTTATTCCGCACTTCCTGGTGACAAGCTGTGTTTAAGTTTTCACAATGTTCAGAGTTTTCTGCCACCTCACTACAGGAAGTGGATGAAACACATCGGCGTTTTGCGATGTCCTTATCTATGTGCATCTTGCAATGCATCCAGGGCTTAAGAACTGCATCCCATTCTTTTATACTTTCCAGCGTCCCCCATAGGTATCGCTGACCTGAAATATATTTTGAACATGATGAAACATCACAGGACATATCCATTATATCAAATACTGAAGACTTTACTAGTATATTTCAAGACCAAGCCAAATATACTAATATAGCTATTTATTGATTGTTATATAAGATATATATTAACAAAATATAAAGTGAAGTAAAGTATATCACATTACTGCCTGGCAGAAGTGGGTTGCCCCTATTAAAAAGTTAACTGTCAAGATGTGAAAGCGCACAAAATATGTAAATTATATTACTACAATGTAAGTCAGACATTATGATAACTATATAACCCTAAGACAAAATGCAAAATAAATAGACCAAAGACCAATGTTAAACTAGGAGTCCTTTACCTTCTAGGTTACCAAACCTAAAGTTATTGACACTCTAAATTAGTTGTATTACTGATTTACAAGGTGCATGAGGGAACGCAGTTATTTAACCATTTAATTTTGCTACTACAAGAATCTATCAAAGCTTACCTTTATATCCAGGACCCATTGTATATCTTGACTGGTGTTTAACTACAGCAAATATTCGTTCTGGCGTTTTCAGATCAATAAGTTGTTTTGTATCATGATAAAGAGATTTGTTATTTTTCAAAGTGAAAAATACTTTCCCATCATAACAAGATACCTGCAAGATGAAAATATATATTACTACTACTACTATTAATAATGGAACCATATAGTTTTTGCTCATAAACCAGTAAACATAACCAAATCTAAATGGGTACCAAATGGTTCAAATCTTCTCCATTACAATTCCAGAACTCTTTACAGAGTATGTAATGCTGAAGAGGATAGCTCACATAACACACACTATTTCAGTCAAGCATAAATACTGTATACATACATGACTTTACTCTAAAGCTGCAGGGCCTTATTTGGAGCTTACAAAATTTTATAATTGTAAAAGGTACCCAAATGAGGGGCTAGCTGGCTCCAGGATTTTAAAAATGGGGGAGGGAGGGGCAGCGGAAGTAGTGGTTAAAGAACAACATCACACAACCTATGGTTCTGGGAAAACCCATTGCAGGGCTGATTTGGATAGGAGAATTAAGAATTCTGCTGAGTAAGACATGGATGATTTGACTGCTAGTGGGGTTAGGGGATGAAGATTGTGTTGGGCATGGTGTGGGGGGTTTGGTGGTCAATTAATGTTTGAGGGGATGGAGGCATGCCCAGGTAAAGAGGGATTGAGATAGCTGGTTGTTATCATTAATCAGCTGGAACATGGGGGCTGGGCCGAGCATGGGGAGAGGGCGTCGCTGGGTGGCAGCATCAACGACATCAGCTCCAGTGGCAGGAATACAGAGTTGGGCATCCCTGGGTCCGATGAGGTGGCTGCCTATCTGGAGTAGCGAGACAGGGTCCCATTCCCCAGCCACATATGAGGCCTATGCCTCCTTCCTAGGTATGCTCAAGCAATTTATTTCCATTAATTTCAATTTATTCCAAGTAATTCCACAAGTGTTAAACTTTTCTTTCATGGTTTCATATTCAATGTTGGCCTTTTATACATGCACTAAATAGCACAAAGTTTACACAAACTCGCTCCGCCACTTTGAGAATTTGGCAACGGACGATAAGCTAAAATGGCGGAGCAAGTGTCAAGAAAAATGTGTATTGTTTATTGCAGTATTGACACTTTTTTAAATGCGCCCAGCGAATAGAAGACAATGAAAGGAAAGTTTAACTATTGTGGAATTACCTTTTATCACTTTGGATGGTAGACGATTTATTGATAAGGGTAAAAGCCTATATGATGCACAGACACCCCCACCAATTCCTGGCCTTATGTTGGGTGCACTTCATGGCTCTCTCACGCGTTGGGTACCAGCGCGTATGAGCAGCCATGTATCTGGGCTAGGACAGAAGGGCTGTACTACCAGAATAGCCATTTGAGTTAGTGTGGGTGGGGTAGTGGTCTTATAGCGCTATGGGGGTGTGGGGAGGGGTGGTAGGTGAAGCTAGCAGCTGGATTGATTGGCGGGCCATATGTATAGTGTGCAGTGGGGGGGGTAGAGGCAGGGGAGGCTCACACTGGGGTGAGGTGTCAAAATGGACTAATTGGCATTCTTTGAAAACAACCCAACCCAAAAAAGATGATCCGAGGATTTTTCAAAGCAATATTTTATATACATTTACAAATCATGCTTTTCTGGTATTTGTGGATTCCAATTTAAAGCTCTCAGCCCCCACCACCACCCCTATACTAAAGCGTGGGGAGACCATACGGCCGTTTTGGTAGTACGGCCGTTCTGTCTATACTAGCCCAGCGTGAATCCTAACATAACTGCTAAATCGGTGTATTATCGCCCACGTGAGGATGGATAAGAAAGGTTTTCAGCGCACCTGCTCCACTGCAAGTTTCGAATGTATCTCAGCGGCACAGAATTCTTCAGTTCCTCTGCCAACTGTACAAAAAAACTTCGTGTATGTGGTTTCCATATCCATTAAGTTGTGCAACTGTTAAACTTATTATCTTCGGTCGGTGAAACCTTTCACATTTGTTTACATGTCCAATGCGCATGACCGTCTAGAATACATTGGTCCAATCCAAGAGCAGAAGACATACCCGGTGCCAGATTGACCAATACGAAGGTGCGTAAGTAAATTCTACCGAGAATGAGAGGTGTCATATTTTGACAACTTTGAAGAAGTTGCTCTTTTTCTTTTAAAAGTTGTTAAAGTTAATGTTTAACCGTATCCTTATACAGATAAAAAGTCATCTGCCGTTCTACAAGAACCATAGGATTGATAAGACATTTGGATACTGTCAAACTGGTGCAGTGGTAGCCCTGGTAAAAGGGTAGCTGGGAAGGTCTGGAAAGTCTTGTAAACAGTTGAAGAGTGAAGTTGACGAAAAGTTCACAAAAAGTTGTCAACTTGTCACGAGTTGGCCGTTTCTTTCACCCGATCACCTCATTTGATCAATCATCAGATCGTGTATTTGCCATTACCATTTAGCCATGATTAGGCCTATTTCATAAACTTAATCAGTTAATATAATTTAGCAATTCAGACCTCAAGGCCTAACTGAGGGCCGCTAACTGACAGCTGATTAAGGCACAGGAGCTTGCCATGACTTACCTATGACATCTATGTATGAATAATAAATTCCTACTCTTTTACAGTGCACTTCAAATTGCAATATCTGTTTGTTAGCATAGTTAGTTTTGAGGAACTGAAGTTGCGGTTGTCCTGCCTACAAGGCAAAGCCCCTATGCCTCAAGGCGCCTCAAGGCTGCCAGTGAATATTGAAGCAATTTGGGTATATAAAATATAACATTTAAATAGTTGTAAAGTTGTTAACCTTTACATAGGTGCTGCAGATCTGTGGATGGAGGATGAGGGAGAAAGGGGAACAGCCAATATACATTATATATAGTATGTGATAGGCCTCTTCTGCCCACCTCACCCTACCCCTGTCCACAGATCTGTAAGGCCTGTGCTGATATAGAAGTGAGACTCCTAGATCTATATGTGTATTAAAATTTATGTATACAAATTTAATTATTATATTTAATAGAGAATATATCAACTTTGCCATTTAAAAATATATATAAGTGTTAACACTTTATTTTAAAAAATAATGTTTAGAGATGACAATATATATATTTACAATAGATCTATATAATAAATATATATATAATTAAAACTCCAGTTGAAATCTAATTATATTTATATAATCATAGATAAATCTTATCAATCATCACAATAGTTCCATATTTTTTTTATCAAAAAGGGACTATCTAAGCATCAAATAAAAACAGGTTAACTGAGCATGCTGAGATTGCAATATAACTTTCAAGTATTTTATTTATCTTCATAATTGTTTGGCAAGTTTTATAATTAATTAACTTAGGTTTAATTTAATTTATATGATAAACATTATATTATAAATATGTTAATATTTGAAAGGTATGTATTAAGTTACTTTTTGCAATAAGATTTATTATGTCAATATATTTTATTTTTAGATTGATTGTTTGAGTCACTCAATCCCAAAAAACGATGACCTGACACCATGAGAGGATGGCAATCAGTGAAAAGTGCATGGTCAAGCACAAGTGGCAGTGCTTATAAGCTAATGCAGCTGGTGCCCACCTTACAGCTGATTATAACCATCATACTCCTTACCAGACTACAGCTGTGTACATCTTCTTGTATTCATGATACAATCCGACGTCAAGACATTCCAAAAAAACCTGTAGCCTACCTTACAACACAGACATCCCTGCAGCAAGATTTAAACAATGAGACGGCTCTTGACAGGAGAAAAAGGACTCTTAATAGTGCTGATGAACAGCTCTTTCATCCAATTCGCCTCTCATTGCAATTTAATGATCTGGAACTGGAGTTGTCAGATATTGAACAACAGAGACTTAAAAGAGTTGTGACAAATAATGCTGAGAAGGTGTCAAATCTATTTAAAGGTAAGTTTGTTAAATTGAGAGGAGCTGAAGTAGTTGTGTACATACCAGTATATAGTGCACATCCTTTAAAAGGTAAATTGTATATTGAATTTTATTGTTAAGACACCTGTGAGATATATAAGGAACCTATGTGGCTCTGTGGACTTATTACCGCTGAGTTTTAGGCTAATGATTTTTCTTTCATACCTATTCAACAGGTCCATACAACTTTAAATAATTTTTCGTAAAAGGGTCATATTTTTAAAAGAGATTTCGTATTGGCATCCAGCCAAGGTTAGGGCAGCAAGAATGTATGAAATATGTTTCATGCTCTACATATGCTTTAATTTTAGATCTTAAATGTACCTGTATGTATTTGATTGATTATTGCATGGAAGTAGGAAATTAATCTACTGCATGATTTGATGCACTCGTAATTGGCCTTCCCAAATGCCTACCCTTATTGTATTGTAATTATTGTACTCTTATTCCTTCTTGTATTGTGTTATAGTGGTTCCTGTTGATGGACCTCTGTTACTTGGACGTACCATGTCTGAAGCATGCCTAAAAGAATGGGCACTAGGACCAAACCAGGGCAGGTGGGTATTTGATTTAAATCTCTCATAATTTATTGAGGGGTAAATTCGTTAAATATATGATGTCATTTTTGTTTTATTTTTTACATATTATGATGCAGGTAGGATATGTACCATATCTCTCAAGAATGGATAATTGGATCTATGTAGCAGAGAAATGAGTTGCTTGTCAAAGAGGGTATTATGTGAGGTTTTCACGAAATGCGATGTGCTAAAAATTGATATTTTACTCTCTTGTTTGTGGGCCAGCAATTTTTCTGAGAAATAAAATCTGTCTTTGTCGTCTTTTTCAGATGTTTTCAATACAAGGTCTCCTACCCAGGAGAGACTTGTTTGGACAGTTTTGTGGTAAGTTACAGTATCATTGCTTGCGTTTTCTAGCCATTTGCGTCGGTTCCACTCTCTTGTAGCTGTAACAATAACAGTCAGCAATAGTGTTCCATTACATTGGCTAACATAACCTGTTTGCACTGGTTAGAGAGCCGATAGAAATGGATACATTATCATGTATATTTGCGTTAAAAGGCAAACACACTTTAGCGACGTCTGACCAAAGAGTGAAGTACAAGCCCTTTCATATACGGTCCAAAAGACATCATTTCCATTTGAAACACTTTATCTGATAAGGAATATATGCCATATGTTTGCCTTGTAGATACCCAATGAGCATTTGGAGGGGTTCTATCTGTACAATTCCACCCACCCGGACCCTGTGGATGAGGTGTTTTCGCCCGGCCCGGGGCTCTCGGGCACTGACTTCGTCCTCTATGTGCGCTCAATCACCACACAATTCTGCATATCACAGGTGAGACCGTAGAAAAGGATACCAAAGAGATGTCATATTTTCTGACATTTAGGTCGTGGTTCTTTTTGTATTTGAAAACAAAAAACACGTGCAACTTATATGCAAGAAATTATGGTATCTGATCTAGATGCTAGAATGCTTTATGGTAACTACAACTAAACGTCCGTCCCTCGCGTAATTGGATATGAATGTGTATGGATTAATATGCACGATTTAACAATGCATATTGCTGTACCCGGTGTCTTTACTCTGACTGTAGACTTAAGTGTTTACTCTGCCCTGTCACAGGGTCAGAACGTGATAGCCTATGCGACAGCCTGCCAGCTGGATCAAAATGACAGGCCTATTGCTGGATACATCAACTTCTGCCCCTCGTTACTGAAGGACCCATCTTATGATGAGGATAATCTATATTTAGTAAGTCAACGTTGACTAAATATTCACATTCTGAATTTAATAGCATCTATTTACATTTGTGCAATTTTCCATATTTCTAATTGCCTCTGTGACGTGGCTTTGATTCAGCCTGCGTGGCAAGGTAGTGGTAAAGCCCTGGGCGGCTGAACGGTCGCGGGTTCGATCACCTATCTTATCGGTACTCAGCAGCTTCTGAATGTGAAAATTGTTTCAATTATGATCGATATCCTTATCTCGGGCGGTTCCTTTTGCCGCACTCGACTGAGGGACTCAGGTCACATCCGGCGCCTTGTGTGTTAATAATCATGTCGCGAGAGATACTTAAACCAGGGGGGGCATTTGGGCGTGTTTATATAAATGTGGCCACGTTATAGGAATAGTCAACCCGCATTATCCAATCTTGGAGTTCAAGAGTTCATTTATGTTTCAGACTGGACTTCACGAAATATTCCACGCCTTGGGCTTCTCCAGTAAACTGTATGACAAGTACAAGTCCTGCTCATTGTCAGGTGGGTATGATGGTGAGATCTCTGGGCAGGGAAAGAGATAGATCGACGTCGTTGGATAACTAAATAAACTGACAAGTGCGCCGTGAAACAGTTCAGGTTTAGCAGTATAAATAATTCATCCTGATATTGTGTCAATATTTTCTCTTTCATTACGAAACACATTTCCGAACTGCGTTCCCTTTAAATCATAATTATCATTTTAACAAATAATTTGTTGGGCAAATATTATTTTAAATCGGAGATGGTCGATATATGCAACCCAATAATAATTTAGAGCCCTCTGGTTATGGTTTATTTCACGTACTCCATGTGGCGATTGCAGGATCTCAGTACACGTGCACTGATCGGCCAAGTCCCGTTGAACACATGGAAGGAGCCACGAGATTCACGGGCTCCAGAACAGTCAGCATGACGTCAGATCACTTCGGCTGCGTCACGAAGCACGCTACCAACAAGTTTGGACCCGTGTTGCAGACAGAGGTAATTGTAGTCACAGGGACCATTGTACTCATTTCTCCAACAGGAAGTCGCCGAGACCAATAGACGGATCCTGGCTGAAAAAAGCTCTTCCACGTGCGTTATGTCGGATAAACAAAGCAGCATGTCACTTTCTTGTTAGTTTCACAGATGAGTGAAAGGTGCGCCCCGGGAGAAAAGAGGCTTGGGGGAGGGCGAGGGGGGGAGGTGGGGTTGAAGATAATTAGGAGAGGGAGGGGAGGGGAGGTTGAAGATAAGGAGAGGGGGAGGGGAGGGGGGCTTGAAGATAAGAAGGGGGAGGGGGGCTTGAAGATAAGAAGGGGGAGGGGTAGTTTAGTATTGCAAAGTAATGATCTCTTTGTTGGCATTCGCTATCGACCCATCGCGATAAAATGCACCATTTATTACATAACGGTACATGTTATCAACGATGTCCTATTGTTAAGTGAATTGTCTTTGTATTGAATGTATTGATGAGTGATATGTATTCCATGTTAAGCGGATTTTGGTTTGCAGTTGAATCAGCATGATGAGGAAGTCGTTCGCTCTCACTGGGATGGCGCCTTCATGCAGAGCTCACTGATGACTCCCAGCGTGGGACTGGTGAGTACAATCTGGAGAGTGCCTTTAATTGTTCTATTGGCTAATGGTTCAAACTGTTCGCACCCTTGTGTCCTTAATCCATTTCAATTATAAACATTAAAATTACTATTTAATCTGTCAGTTCTCTTCTGTTTTTTTCATCTGTTTTGTAATCTAATAATCTATTTCGATTATGTGATTTATTATTTAAAGCTATGGCCTAAGACGTATCGTGACACTTAACACACCAAATATGTAGTCTCACAAACAGCTTACGATCAAGTGTTGCATAGGTCGGAACACAAACTGACTCGGGTCTTCGCCTGTATTTGCTAATGTTAACATCATCAGTTTTTTGATATTTTTCTTGGTACAGTGGTCCCTGCATACACGGTCCCTCCGTTATACGACTCCCTCCGTTATCCGGTCTTTTCTCTGTGCACGGAACACTTCTACATGTTAAAGCCCCTTTATTATGCGACTCCCTGGCTAACGCGCACATGGTCTTGAGTCTGATACCTAGTATATGACCAGGGTCGTGACATTTTGGTAATTATGGTTATGTTTATATTTGCAGCCCCACCTAACGGTGGTGGATAACATCACAATGGCTCTGTTTGAAGACACAGGCTGGTACCGCATCAACTACCAACACACGGATGTCTTTCACTGGGGCAAGAGTAAGTGGCACTCAGATGATTAATAACCTGGACTTTTCATTAGCGTGGAATTTGTGCCCCGTGCACTATGTTTAGGGTTAGGATAAATGTAGAAACTGACGACTAGCTAGGCTGCTAAAATAGTTCCTACAGTAGGTGCTTGGGTACGCAGCAACAAATGCCACAGAAAACTGTTCTGAAAGAATATTAAAAGCATGTATTCAACCGGTTAATAATATTCATTATCAATTGATTGTGCGGAACTATCTGATGTTTGGACTTTGGATAAAACGAGGGCTAGGACCAAATATATTTATCTTTGCTATTGTTTTTACAGATAGCGGATGCAATTTTGGGCTGAATCCTGCATGTGAGCAAGAATCTCGCTACTTCTGTACCGGAAGGTAACTGCTGTACAACCGCTCGTTCACTGGTGCCATCAACAGTCATAAAGTCTCTTATTATAGTAAAGTCTCTATTCATGAGTACTGCGTTATAATGGGTCTTTAAATTAGAAATTATATTGAACGAAACTCGTCAACATCACAATAGACGTGGGTCTTCTAATTGTTTAATGACTCATTAAAGGACAAAGCTGCTTCATATATGAAACAATTGTGACTAATGAGTAGATTTTGCGATATTAATCATTGATATGCTTGTCGTGCATATGTTCAGATCGTTATGTCGTTGTGCATGTTGTAAGCACGTTATGACGAATCGTATATTAAGATATTTTTTACACCTTTATTGTCTCTGTCTTTTCAGTGATGCTGGCTGTCACTACCTACACCGCGACAAAGGTCGATGTGATACAAGCGTCTTCCTCCACCAGTGTAGAATATACGAAGCATCACCTCAGGTACTAGTTACGGCTTATAGATATATCTTCTGACGATCGAAGGTTGCACAGTATAATTATTTACTGGTAGTGGCATTTTTGCCGCGAAGATGGAAGCTACTCAAAATATTGCCGTATACTCTGGCTTATACGATGGAAGTGACAATACATGGTCCCTATGATATTCCTAAACCCTGCTGGAGGGTTTTGTCATTTACATGGACTTCATTTTCGTATGTTTTACTTCGCCTTAGTATTCTTTTTTGATGAGATCTTGTGCAAGTCATTGTTAATTACATGTACATGCATTGGCAACCAAGTCTATAATATAGTAGTTGCAGCATAAATAATGGAGCCGTTTACACGTGTTTGCCGCGTGTTCTTGTGGGGCTACAAGACGTCGTCTGTCTGTTTCAGGGAGACTGTCGAGACATGAGTAACGAGGAGGGCCAGGATGTGGCGACATCTGGCGAGATCTACGGCGCCCAGAGTCGCTGCTTCGACGCCAACTTGACCCTTGTAAGTACGCGTGCACTGACAAGTTCATAAAAACCCTCCTGATACCGCATGCATGATCCTGGCGTGACTTGCGGACGTGAAGTCTGGTAAAGTGACTGGCACTGTCTTTGTCATAGACTCTCCAGCTTGTGGCGTTGTTTGCATATTACTTTAAAATGTTGGCACTTTTCTCATTCTAGCAATTCTAATATTGAATGTGAGGTTCAAGACCTTGTCGTATAGCATTTTAATTTGGTCGCGTTTCCGTTTCACCATAATTATTCTTCGTGTATAGTATTTGAACTTCTATCGCCTTGGGAGTCCTCACAATTTGTGTTTAATATTGGAACGGTGTCACGTTTGAATCATCATAGTTAATGTGTTTAGTATTCAAGCCACGTGAAGGTAGACCCATGAGGTACAACCAGTTTACTCCGTTACCTCTGGTGGTATTTCTCAGGGTCCAGCGACTGACCAGAGCGCGATGGAGGGGCGCTGCTACATGAGGAAGTGTAACGACTCGCTGGGGTTCTACGTGCGTGTGGGCGCTGGAGACTGGGTCCTCTGCCCCCCCTCCACAGCCATCCAGGTACCGGGGACCGCTGTGTACACTGATGGTGTGCACTAATGGCGTGCACTGATGGTGTACACTGATGGTGTACACTGATGGTGTACACTGATGGTGTACGCTGATGGTGTACACTGATGGTGTGCATTGATGGTGTACACTGATGGTGTACACTGATGGTGTACACTGATGGTGTACACTGATGGTGTACACTGATGGTGTACACTGGTGTACACTGATGGTGTTCACTGATGGTGTACACTGCTGATATACACTGATGGTGTACACTGATGGTGTACACTGATGTTGTACACTGATGTTGTACACTGATGGTGTACACTGATGATGTACACTGATGGTGTACACTGATGGTGTACACTGATGGTGTACACTGATGGTGTACACTGATGGTGTACACTGATGGTGTTCACTGATGGTGTACACTGATGGTGTACACTGATGGCGTACACTGATGGCGTACACTGATGGCGTACACTGATGGTGTACACTGATGATGTACACTGACGTTGTACTAACGTTTAACATTGTAGGCTACTGTCACTGTGGTACATTAACGACTTTTGTACGCATTTTGTTTCGAGAGTTGTGCCTAGACCTGGGGCCGTATTTGTAAACCATACTTAGGCTACGGATTCAAAATAGAGAGAGGTGGGATTTCAGAATTAAGAAGGTGCTTTAATTATATTGAAAATTATTTCTTGGTCATGCGCGCCGCCACAGCGACGATGAAAAACACTGTTCGTCCGTAAGTTACGTGTGGTTTATGAGGATGCTTTCGTTTGGTGTTTCAGCTTCCGGGTTATTCTGGAGTCTTGCGATGTCCGGCAGGTGGCGTGCTGTGTGCTCAGTCGCCCGCAGAACCTGTGATTACTTCCACCCTGTCTCCCACCACGAAACGCCACCTGGTGGATATTGGTTAGTACTAGCTTCGTCATATTATGAAGAACCTATTCTGGCGATGACCGGTGTCCTGGCGTGAGTGCTACGGCGCATGTCTGGTTACTGGTTGATACCAAAGGTAACTCATTATATTTAACGTGGCGTGTTTCTTATAGGTACCCTGATATGTGCTCTGGTCGAGCTTTGGTACCGGCAATATGACACTATGGTAGAGCTATAGTGAACTTTGATTACGATATCATCAATCCTAGTGTCGTCCAACCAAAAGTAAATTATATAACTGTCCGATAAGCCGCATGTGTGTCACGTGCTTCACGAAACCAACCAATCACATCGCATTCTGTCCGTTGCGGGTTCAAACCCTGCCTGTATCTGGGTCAAAGTCAGCTTTCATCTAATTGTTCCATGGATTCCTTGGCATGATGTAGTCCATGTGTGCCCAAAGGTGGCGCAAAACACCCATCTGTGTGTCAGTTCGCCCGTCAGACGTCGCTGGGAACTCCAGGGTGTAGTGGTTAGCGCACTAGACCGTAGATCTGCGTTCGAATCCGGGCCCGGGCACCTAATCTGGGACATGTTTGATGTATTCATCCGTCATCGTCCAGGGAGATCCTTGGCCCTTTTCCATCCCTTGTGTGCTCAATTCATCCATCCATTTGTATTCGTTTACTAAAGGTCCTGGGGGCCTCCCTGGTGTAGTGGTGAGCGCACTAGACCGCAGATGTTTCATCGTCCCGGGAGGTTCCTTGGGCCAGTCTAGCCATTGAGTTTAACCCTTGCCTGAAACACCAATTCCTTTCCTTTCCCTCAGACGACGCGGACCTGGTGTGTGTGGACATCACGTTCCCGGAGGCGAGCTTCCCGCTGATCACGCAGACCCGGACCAAGGAAGCCCTGTTCAAGGACTGCGCCATCCAGCAGATCCAGGCCGCCACGGCCGTCAGCTCCAGACGGATCTCCAACACGCTGCTGATCCAGGGCAGCGTCGTCTTCCGGTTCGACCTGTCGCCCGTCACCTACTCGGACGACGGTACGACGACCTCTAGGCATACACGCTACCCCACCCCGTCCCCTCTCCTCCCCACCTGCTCCCCTCCCCACCCCCTCCCCCACCCTCTCCCTCACTCCCTACCCCACCTCCTCCCCACCCGCTCCCCCACCAGCTCCCACCCCCTCCCCCACCTTATCCCCCACCAGTTCCCACCCCTCCTCCCCACGCGCTCCCCCACCAGCTCCCACCCCCTCCCCCACCTTATCCCCCACCAGTTCCCACCCCTCCTCCCCACGCGCTCCCCCACCACCTCCCACCCCTCCCCCACCTTATCCCCCACCAGTTCCAAACCCCTCCTCTCCATGCGCTCCCCCACCACCTCCCACCCCCTCCCCCATCTTATCCCCCACCAGTTCCCACCCCTCCTCCCCACGCGCCCCCCCACGAGCTCCCGCCCCCTCCCCCACCTTATCCCCCACCAGTTCCCACCCCTCCTCCCCACGCGCTCCCCCACGAGCTCCCACCCCCTCCCCCACCTTATCCCCCACCAGTTCCCACCCCTCCTCCCCACGCGCTCCCCCACCAGCTCCCACCCCCTCCCCCAACTTATCCCCCACCAGTTCCCACCCCTCCTCCCCACGCGCTCTCCCACCAGCTCCTACCCCCTCCCCCACCTTATTCCCCACCAGTTCCCACCCCTCCTCCCCACGCGCTCCCCCACCTCCTCCCACCCCCTCCCCCACCTTATCCTCCACCAGTTCCCACCCCTCCTCCCCACGCGCTCCCCCACCAGCTCCCACCCTCTCCCCCACCTTATCCCCCACCAGCTCCCACCCTCTCCCCCACCTTATCCCCCACCAGCTCCCACCCGCTCCCCCACCTTTTCCCCCGCCGTGATCCTAGCGTGATATTCAATCCCAAGTTTGACACCTTCTTAATTCTATACATATATCTGCTGCGTGGACATTTTCTGCTTTCTGCTGAGAAACCCGGTCTCCAGATGTTGTAGATGTTGTAAGTGGATTATGAATACAGGGAATTCCTTGCCTTGCTTCACGTGAACAGATGTTGAAATGCCAGTCCCAGCCAGGCGAACATTTGACGTGAGATCTTGATTACCGTTGGCAACCACTGATAGTTGTTTGATAACTGTGTGTGTGTCCCCTCCGGATCCAGGCCCGCCGACCAGACGTGTCATTGAGATCCTGAAGGCGGGGGTCAAGGCCAGCAACTTCAGCTTCTTCTTCCCGCCAAGCGGACCCACCTACTTCGCGTCCTATGTCTTGTGAGTACCCTTAGTTAGTTCAGTAAGCTGATTTAGTTGAAGCTGTTTTGAGGTCAATTATTCAATTTAGTAAGCTATTTTAAATCAGTTATTAAATTTATTAAGCTGCTTTTTAGTTCAGTTATTCAATTTAGTAAGCTGTTTTAGTTCAGTTATTCAATTCATTGAGTCGTTTTAGTTCAATTATTCTATTCAGTAAGCTAGTTGAGTTCAGTTATTTAATTGAGTAAGATATATTGGATTAAATTATTCAATTTGGTAAATTCTTATTTCAATTATTCAATTTGGTAAATTCTTATTTCAATTATTCAATCCAGTATTCAACTATTTTGATGCTTTAGTCAATTCATAACCTTTGTGAGTTCAATTTTTCAATTCAATGCGCTGTTTTGAGTTCAATTGTTCCATTCGGTAAGCTGTCTTCAGTCCTGAGGGTACATACATGTGACATACAAGACGAGCGTGTCATTGGTTGACATTGCGCGTGTGTTGCAGGGAAATGGATGGCGGGCCGGTGGTCGTGCCGAACGAGGCGCCGCCGGGCAGTGTCATCGCCGGCGCTGTGCTGGGCACGGTGGGCGGCGTCGTCATCGTTACCCTGCTGGCCGTGTTCACCACGCGCCATTGCTCCACACCGACCCGCGTCATCCCCAACCACATCGACTCCCGCGCGCCCGCCACGCGGCGCCACCACTCGGGGGACGCGGGGACTCCGGGCGCGGCCGCCAACGGAGCCAGTCTACACGGAGGTGGTGGTGGTGTCGGGGGGGTGCCCTCGGCGGGGGCCCCGCCCTTGGCCGACCACTACCCCCACCATCACCACCCCCCGCACCCCAACATGCCGACGGTGACGGAGCGGGTGCCGCACCTGTACGACATGCCCGAGCCCGGGGTGATCCCGGTCTATCGGCTGAGCGACCACAGCGGCAGCCTGGGGGACGGGGACGAGGGCGGTCGGACGTCCTGGGACAGCTCCAGCTTCTCCTCCAGCCGGACCAACTCGACTCTCCCCTCCCGCGCCCGCTCCGCCCTTAGCGCGCGCGACGTCGAATTCTGGGCCCGCGATGGGGGCGACAGCGGCGTGGAGAACACCTAACTGTGACGTCATCATTATGCGGGTACCTTAGCGTCCCCAGCCATCACCGCCTGTGTCTATCTCGAAGCGTGGAGAACACCTAACGGTGACGTCATCATTATTCGGGTACCCCAGCGTCCCAGGCCATCACCCCCTGTGTCTAGCCCCCGCTGGCTCCCCTCACTGATACCCCCCTCTCTCCCTCGGGAGAGACCCGGTACGTCTTTCAGCCCCGTCCCAGTGACAAATCCCGTGCATCATCTGTCTGGTGTAGGGGGGGGGGGGCGAGTCCCTCGCCGACCGTCGCGATGTAAATGTACGTAACAGCTGATTACCTCATATTTGTAAGTCCCTATGATATTTGTATGCTTGACAACGGCGAGGAACTGTTAAAGTGACGCATATATTTGTAAATATGAGACCAATGAAGTAATGTGATTACGTAATTAATATATCTGAGAAGGTTTATACTTCCCATATACAACTCTCTGTATGAAAGGGTTAGCGTGACATATCACTGTGAGCAAGATCTACGTGACATATTACTGTGAGAACAATTCTGACGAACATTGTGAGATCTTGTATCGGCAATAAATTTCTCTACGTGACATATCTACGTGGATAAATTTGTTGCCGATACGTGGCATATCCTTGTGATCAGATGTGTACGTGACAAAGACTCATGAGCAAGTGGCTACGTGACATGTCTCAGTGAACAAAACTTGTCCCCGGTACAACCCTCTGAGAAAATGTTTACGTGACGAAGACTCATGAGCAAGTGTCTACGTGACATCCGTGTCAATACGTGTCCCATTGCCAAGCTGATGTTTGGTATTAAATTCAAGCTTGTTATGAATTAGTGTGTCTCACTCAGTGAGATGGGTTTGATGCAGTGACCGGGGAAAGTCTGTGTCTACTTCTTAACACTAAAGTGTCGCGGTTTCAATTCATAGCGTATCTCAGGCTTGTAACATAAACTATATTACTACATTACTCTATACTGCCGGATTATGTCCCCAACTATTTCGATACTCACGTTGAAATGACGAGAAGGCTTATTACAAAAGACGTAGATACGCTTAACTATCGTGGTTACTTCTATCGGTTTATTACACGAAGCGCAGATAATGAAATGTTTTTTAAAACTTTATTTACGGATGAACCTACTTTCTATTTAATAGCAGATGTAGGTGAATATAGTCTGGTAATTAAATGTAACAAATTAAATAACATGCACGATATGTGCAGATAGTGGGGATTTCAATGATCGCAATAATCAGTGACGTCACAGAGGAGAGAATATTAATATGTAATACCAGCGGAACAATATCCGAATTCAACTCTCTGTGAGTGTCTCTCATACACCTGCAATTACTCTATTTGAAAGTATCATTATAGCGATGTTCAACAGAAGGTAGTGTTAAATGTAGGGACTACGATGTGTACGAGACTCCTGTTCTTAATCTTTTTAGAGAGGTTTTGATCGAAGTCGTCGTTTATTCGAGCTGGACTGATTTTATTATTCGGAGCAATCGAATTTGCATTTGGTTGTATATCCTGTAGAAAACCTAGCGTCAAACTTTTAAGATAATAGGTTTAAGCCATGATGGGAGAAGTTGTTATTGGTGTTATCCATGTACGGACGGCGCCTTGGGTGGTCGGACTATATAAATCTAAATGCTGAATTTAGCTGATTAGGAAGATGTATATTTCATTCAGGCATTTGTGATAGCCATGCAGCACTGTTGACGCCAAGGGCAGATGCTCTGTCGCTCTGCTCTGAGAATGCACCGCGCTTGTATATATATATACATTATTGCCGCTGTTCACCTGACGAATCGGTTCTTCCCAAGATTTAGAGTGCGCTTTTGTCTTTTCACTTTAAATGTTGCTATCCGTCTAAAACATATTTTATTATATACATGTATATATTATAACCTCTGTTGAGCTCATTACATTTGCAGCATTTCTTTCTCTTATTTTAACCGCGAAGGTGCTTTTGTTTGTAACGTCCTTCGGTTGTGTATATTGTTCCAATGTCTTCCGTAAGATGTAATCTGGAGAACGATTGTCTTTCCATATATGTGCCAGTTGTGAACATGTATGCGTATATATATTTCAAAATGTGGACGTGTTTTGAATGTGTGTGCAAGTTTTGAACATATTTGTGCATAATTATACAAATGTGGACGTGTTTTGTTTTGGTAGATCAGTTGTGAACATGTTTGTTTGCACTTATGCAATTTGTGGACTACTTGCGAACATGTATGCGTATATTTATAGAAGTTGTGAACGTGTTTTTGTATATTTATACGCGTAAAGGAAACTGATACCAGTTGCGGTTTGTTTGATACATGCGTACACCAGTTATTTCTTTAATATTCTCGCGCATTTACGTCCGTAAACCAAATAATACTTGTATTACTGTACAGATGATATATGCACATACACAGCTTGTTCACATAAAGAACCGTTTTTTTACATAAGACTCAAAGGGAGCATTTAAATAGTAGACGGTTGTGTACATATGGAGCCAAAGATAACGTGATACAGTAGATTGTTCGACAAACGTCAACCAATTATCAACGAACGATTAATCTTTATCAGCGAGAAATGTATGATTTCCAAAGTGAAAAACGAGATCATCGGATGGCTTCTGTATACAGGAGAAAGTCATTAATTATTTTCTAGTTTAAATATGAGATTATCAATGTTAACACGTACCAGAGACATTATTACCTGTTTCAATACTCCAAAACCCTCAAAACTATTTCGGTGTTACGAACTTTATGGCATAAGTATACATGTTCTTTGTGTGAACCTGTTTGGAATGTGTGTATATGTTGGTAGCTGAGGGTTACCCCTGAGGTACCCGCATTCACTGAGTATTGGTCAGTTAAAGCTATTTTAAATTGGTTATTTTCGTAAATAAACTTACCTTCCAAAATGATATGTCGTCCCTCGTTGATTATGTCTGGTTTAACCTTAGAAAGTTTGGGTCCTAGTTGGACTGGAATACGCACATATTCAGATATTATTATATTATGCAATAAGGAAATCACAATTTCTCTTTGTCCCGCGCAATTTTGACGTAGGTTGCGATACAGTTGGCTGTATTTTCAGGAAGCTTTAACCACTTTTGGTCATATCGCGTCAATGGGAGAAGGAAGGGAGAGCCATGTCCCCGGGGGTAACCCCCTACTCTTAGCGAAGAAGGACATGGTATCTTTATCCTGCGACCACACAGACATGACCACAGCAGGGCTCGAACCACTGATCCACGTGCCGTTAGGCTCTCATGTGACCAGAGCACTCAATGCGAGCGCTCTAACCCACTGAGCTACCGGGCCGACCCCGATTACGATATAGAGCAAAGTGCTAAAACAATCCCGTGCGCTCCTCCTAGAAAGCTCTCGCGACGAACAATTGGCGACTTTGAACGACGTTTAACGCTGTCTATGTTTTCGGTATTAACAAATTGGCGCAAGCGATTACCCTGACCAACCCAAACCGTCAATAATAGCGCAAGATATATATTTGTATTCAATTATAAATATCGATATGCTAGCCTACTTTTGCTGAACAGTGGCAGATACAAGGAGGGGGGGGGGGCTTAGTTAACCACCCCCCCACCATCAAGAAATGGGATATCAAGTACCTAGAATCTAATGGCGGATCCAGGGGCCCCCCCCTTTTTCATTGCAGACTGTCTGCAATCTTGGGTGGGGGTTGCCGCCCCCCCCCCCCACGCCCTCCTTGGAAATGCTTGATCCGCCCTCTAATGAAATGAATTGACTATGGTTCATGTTGCAGGCGGCGATATTGCCAGTTTTCTTTTTGAGAACAATTGTCCTCGACCAGGTTTCGTCGTACCGTATCGCGCAAATTTGCGATCGAATTATGAATCTTGGAAGTTATTTATATCTGTGAACGATTTCTGTTTTTATGAAACAAGGATCGTCATGTTTATACAACACATGTACAATGAGTCGAAACTCGGTCATGACGCGGGGTCGGCCCGATAGCTCAGAAGGTTATAAAATTAAATAATTTCCGTATCACAAATCATTATAACAATTGGTTCAATTTACCTTTCAAACCAGGTACTGGATTGCGCTCCGGCGCTCTCAGCTACTGATCACATATTCATAGGGTGTCGTGCTGAAACAATGTAAGGTCAGAACAGTCCGTATCTACAAGTGGGCAGATAATCGACGAAATGATTTCAGTAAAAAGTATTTGCCATTAACAGTCGAATAGGGATGGCGAGAAAATATCTGAATTATTAAATGCATGGTGACTACTGTGTTACGCAAAAAGCCAGGGGGTTTTATCGCCAGTTCTGTGTCATTTGTGTAACTGTCATATTGTAAGCTACTTATTTGTACCAGGGCTGGGGGACCCCATTTCGGAATAAAAGAATCAGAGAGCAGACGAATTTTACGACCGTGCAGATCGCGTTAAATCTCGTAGTTCCCTCTATCGCTTCATTACACGCAGTGCAGGTATGTCTACTCCTTGTGGTTACCTCTATCGGCTTATTACAAAAGGCGTCGATAGGTTTAACTCTCGTGGTTACCTCTATCGGTTTATTACACGAAGCGCAGATAAAGTTTAATGTTACTAATTGTATTTCAACAAAATGGAAATAAACGCACCCTCAACGCCTAAAATAGATATTCCGATTTGCCGTAGAATAACGGATTACGATCCATGATATTTCTACAACGATGACTACCATTGAGAAGACCGCATGTCTCAGCCTAAATATGCGTTGCTGCCATTAGTATAAATACCCCCCAAAACTGAAAAACTTACCCCCACCGGGAATTAAATGCACAAACTAACCTACGAGCAGAAGTCCGCCAGTCTATAGACTACAGGGGTACTTTCATGTCATACATACAGGTCGACTGCTGGTGTTTGAATGCGCCTGTGTCTCGTCCAAAGATTACCTTTAGTTGAAATAATGGGTGCATTGTGACAAGTGTATACCAGTAGTGGTCCAAAGAACGTACGCACTAACTTTAAACTCTCGTGATTACCTCCATCAGTCTTCGCGGTATGCCGGAAGCGAAATGACACGATTAACCTAACAATAAAAAAAGAGACCAAGTGAAATAAATTAATGTCCTTTAATTCCAATGAACAGATACCACTTTTGTTTCGGGTCGGAGGTCTGTGGTTAACCTAGGATTCAGTAACAACTGAAACCCTTTCGACAAGAACCACCCAATGTTCCAAACACGTGGTGTAAAATATAATATATACCAAGATATATCTACATATAAGGTAACAATCACACACATCTGCGTAAAGTAGAGGTAAGTGAAGGGAAACGATGTAGGCCTAACCGTTAATTTTCGGCATGATTCACGTGATTTTCGGCGTTTTTAAAATACATTTCAATTGTCACGTGTTTTAATTCCAGAAGAAAGAGAAACAAGATAGTTGCCAACGCGAATGCCAACAAACATTTCATTATAAAGACATGTACATCGACACCCAAATGGAGGGTTATTTTTTTCATTGACGACGCCATCATATTGGACAAAAGGCTAGCGGAATATATCTGTGGTGAAAATTTAGGTTTCTCTGCAGAGAATAAAAGATCAATATAAATGAGCCTCTATAATTAATAGGATTGGTCCAGGAGTGGGTTCCATTGTACTACACGGATACAAAGTAGAAGCGACAGGCCTAAACACCCTGGGCGACATTGTTTTTCAATGTTTGATATAATAACATCTACTAACACCTATAATTAGAGGTGTCTACAACACGTATCATTGGTGTATATATATACAGATATACATCTAACACGGATCGAGTGACGTCAAATATACTATTCACAACTCACTGCACCGTCTCAGTAGTACTTGCGTCACAAAATAATTTCCAATCAAGGCATTTATAGTGGAAGAGATTAATGTAAAGTAGAAGTCAATTCATTAATATAAATGGTGTCAGAGCGGGTGGCAAGTTAATAAACAATGGTTTCTTTACGACAGACGCAAAACACAGACTCTGCGATCAATAACACATTGGACTAGCAGCCATTTCGGTTGCCTAGCAACCCGCTCACGTGCATTTCGTTAGAGACAAAACAACGTTCAGATAACGTGAAATAATAACATGAAATTTTGTACTAGAGAAATTTGCGAATATATATCACATTATAAATCACCCGAAACTGCCACTTGACATGGAAACCGAACATCGTTCACAGGACAAGAAGAAATATTAAATCATTTCAAGGTACAAGGGAAATGTATATTAGGTTTAGCCGACTTTTCTGTTGACGCAACGACGTCTCCACCCGCTCGTTCGAAGAAAAACACGAGGTTTAATTGTTTCTTGACAGTTATCCTAATTGCAATGTAGCCACTTATGGAGGACGATTGGTTATATACCATGGCGAAATCAGGGGGGTGCTAAAACTAACTGACCAAGTCAAGTTAAGCTTCATGATAATTGCATACGCTCCTACAGTGCTAAGACTGCTCGGGTTTCATCCATCTATCCATGTTGTTACATAAAAAAAAGTTGTATTCACCAATCATGACATCTTATCTTGCCTTCCATGTACCATTACACAGTATTTCTTTAAGAAATCATGTACTAGGTTTTCTATTAAAGATATAACGCTTAACCAATGATAATGTATTAGAGTCAACCAAATGACAACCTTCTGACGTCATAAATAGGTCGTAATGCGACCTATTTATGACGTCAGACGATTAGTTACAATAGGGTCTGTAAGTGACGTCACAGACAGCGCGCGCTCACCTCTAGAAACAACCGTTCTGGGTACAACGCGTCAGCGGATCCCTATACTTTACTATGGGCCTCAAACTAGACTCACTGATGTTTGAGATATGAATGCAATGTTAGATTTGAAAACCATATGGAATAAATGTTTTGGGGTGTACCTTTATACTCGTACTAGTTTTAAATCGCAAGACCCTGGGTTTTTGTGCTTTTCACGCCATTACAAAGAGCTCTCTATGCTTTGTATATGGGGCGGTGAAGCGTCATGTACCCAAAACCGGATTCGCTGGAGGTGAGCGCGCGCTGTCTGTGATGCCACTTACAGACCCTATGCAGGTTCGAGTCGGACTACATGCCACAACAGAGGCGCCACGACTGACGTCCACAAAAGGCACGGTCTGCTTTGGAATTATACAGAACTGCAGAGTACAAGAGCTGGCTGCAAGTTCTCAATGCCCGATACACTGTATGACCACACATCGATCATACAAGAGGTGGGGACACAGACAGCGACCGCGGGACGAATAAAACACAACCCTTTAATGGGACATATAACGGCTAAGTGATACACAAGCCGAACGGGACGTCATAATCCAATGAATAATATAATCTTTAATATTGAAACACGGTGAAATACTCAATAAAGCGGATAATTCAACCATTAATATTGAACAAAAACTAAACTACCTACCGCCCCCCACCCAGAAAAAAAGAAAATAGATTTAA
This sequence comes from Arenicola marina, assembly GCA_964019135.1. Taxonomy (NCBI): domain Eukaryota; kingdom Metazoa; phylum Annelida; class Polychaeta; family Arenicolidae; genus Arenicola; species Arenicola marina. The sequence goes on from OZ025252.1 coordinate 1,695,112, forward strand.
CGATTTTTGAAGTCAATTACAACAGCACGGAACTCAAAGCACCTAATAAGAAAGCATCTTTAAGCCGCTTACAATGAATGGGAAGGCAAGCAAAGTACACGCGGGGACCATACAACGATATTTTAAGTACAGGTAAAGATTGTGCCGGAAAACGTCATAAAACAAGTCTTGCAGCTGTGATACCGCGGGTCAAGGTGATCCAGAGGTCAACAACATAGAAGGTCATAGCCGACGCCTAAACAACATAGAGGGCATCGGTAGCAAAAAGGCCGAAAATTGAAACCTACTAAACAATTTTTGGGGGAAAGTACAGAATGTTTCTAGCGAAACGCCAAATACGATCTTCTGTACAGTTTGTCAAACTGAAGTTGACCCTTATTAAATTGATATGACCAGTGGATGAATTTAATGATGAAATGTACTGCTTAAATGCTAACATACACTTCACGGAACTGTCTGGTCTTCAATTGAAAAATGGACCACACGTAAACAACAAGAACCATGAAATGAAGCATGAAATGCAGAGAGCAGAACAAAAACGATGCCATTATGTTTGCCCCTGTATGTACTGATAACCTGGAGGGAATTTATCACAGAACGAGACAAACACATTGTGTGGGACACATTTCACATTCAACATAAATTATAAATTTTACGAAATAACTCCCTTTGAGACGTCTAACCACACTAACACAGTGCACCAAAATGTCGTCATGATCAAAACATAAAAGCGACATACTCGTAACGAAATGCAGGATTTGTCTAAGAAAAGAAATATTTTTTTACGTACTTCACGCTATAATGATTCAACGCTTCGGCAAATGATACAATACAACAGGAAACTTTATAGGATAACAAGAAAACAAAATCAATATGCTACAATCTTCTGCACCATTGTAAACAATGAAAACGTCTTATCATTAATTACACAATATTAAAAGGCAATCGGCGGGCCATAATCAGATTCGGGGCAAGACAAAGGATGTGACGCACGCAGTGAGGTGACAGCATACCCGTGCAGCTCAAGCATTCATGTCCGTGATCTACCCTTCAGGGGTCCTTACTCCAGGAACCCGGATGTTACATTTACTACCCGCTACGGTTGATTAACAATACCCGAGAGAGCATCACTGCCAAGTCCCTGATGACTAAGCGACACGCCATACAAGCTATCCCACAAATAACCCGCCTCATGTCCTAACCATTATGACTCACTAAGAAAGTAGTAGATCATTTGCTGAGACTTGTTCTTATCACACATAAATTATCCAGTGAAGCGTTCCTCGCTCCTTAGATTTACTCGTCTCAAAACTGATGCCAAAATGGACCGATGCAAAACGAGGGCCGTTTCCGGCGTTACGGCAGGAAATATTGACGCAGTCCCTATCTACGGGCATTGTTAACTTCATGTTGTCCAAAACAGATCAATGTCGGTGTCGCGACATCATTGTGGAGAGACATACAGACACGATATTGAGGAGATAAAAATGTTAAGAAAACAGCAAAAAGCCACGGCAAAGGAGACGTTTTGAGATATCTGTTACCGCGTCAATCCGCCCTATCGCGGCGCCTCCAATGGCACGGCGGGCGGCAAACACACAGAAATACGTGTAGAGCGATCGATGGGTAGACGGTTTGGACCACTTTGGTTCAAACATGGAACTTCCAGGAATAACGATGTGAAAGATGAAAGGACCGGACACGTCTGGCGTGGTTGCCATGAACATTTCACAATCCGACATTACATTAAAGTCGTCCTTTAGACATCTTTGCCTGACCCCCCACGAAGAGGCTGTCTGTGTTCTCAACCTTAATACTAGGGACACAATATCCGCTCTTTTTCCTTATTTATAAGCGACATGGAAGTACATGACACATGGCCTTGCGAAGAGAACATTGTCCGCTCAATGAGGAAAGTATATATAAGTACCAAGAAATACGAAAACAACCGAGAAACAGTTTGCGTCAGTCAGAATGCAAGAGTCCTATGAAATTATCTAGCTACGCCCTTCCCCAACCGACTGATCATTAAACACCAAATACCACTTAACACCGACTAAAGAGCGATAGACGAAAGTTACTACTTTCTCCGTAAAATGTGGACTGAACACGGATAGAAATCTAGAATTGCTATACGTTGCCATCTGTACAAGCCAACGTCACTACGCTGTTAGATACCAAGGCTGTCATAATAACAATGACAACAATAAAACCAGATTCGCGGCCCGAGTTTATCATGAAATGACTTCATGTAAACCGGATTTTGATTGGATTATGGGTTAACGGCACTTTCAGCCTGAAGCCTATACGCCATTTTTGTCACCGCGATTGCCCCGTCCGCACCCCCCACTCCCCCCAAAAAAAACAAGCTTTCCGCCCGCTGGAAATAGGAAAAAAAACACCCGTCTCCGACATTGTGTATTACGTGTTCAGTGCGGTACGCGTGTGAGCAATAACAGCACAGAGATAGTGGGCAACGATAGAAGAAAATCGCAAAGTCATGGGCGGCGCAAGAAAAAAAAAAATACTAAAAATTGCTGCCCATCGTTACTACAGACTTGTCGTTAAGTGCGAATGAATGAATACAAGGCAACCAAATGCCCCGAGATATGACTATGGCCTCCGGGATTCCGCCGTCACTGCTTCTTGAGGTCTGACGTGGAGTTATCGTGACGATAAACCCCTTGGCCTTGAAGTCAGATGTTGGGTAAGTGGTGGTCTGAGGGTTTGCGCGCCGGCTTCAGAGGGGGATACCTGGACCCGATGGGGACGGGCGACTGTGACATGGGCGGCATAACGGTCGGGTGCTGCAGGGACGGCAAGTTGGCGTAGTTCTGAAAAACACGTGCAAAGAAAGGAAACCGGCGGTCAATTTGATGTGATATTTATACTATTACAAAAAAAAACGTAAAAAAAAACAAGTGTATTTATGTAATGTTACAAAAAGGGAAGCAACCACGAAAGGGACAGCTAAGGAAATATGTCTCGATTAAAGCACTCCTCATATCTCATCCAAACCTTGCATAATCTGAATGTTATACAATCCGAATTCTCAGACCTAGTCACAACCAGGAACGTGCACACGTATCCGTACAACCGCTACAATTAAGAAGCAAGTCATTATATACAAAACTCTGACAGTGGCCTTAGCATAACTATAGACACGTGTACACTACGCGGTGTACACTACCCGGTGTACACTACCCGGGGATACACCACTCGACCCGGTTCCTACACTAGGACATATAAGTCAATACATCAAATGACACAAGATTTGTCCGTAAAAGGACCCGACGAGAAGGACGTTTGCTGACAGAGCAAAGCGAACAGGAATCACGGTTTGAACATTATAACACCTTCGTTTCTGGTATCTTCTGGGGAAGAATATCAACTTACGATACGTTTTATAACACATGTTAAAACAGGGACTATGCGATTACGAGCGGGGGGGGGGGGGTTGTTCTAACGAGGATTATACTCGAAAGTGTATGTCCTAACTAGGGTTATACAGAAAGCGTATGTGCCAACGTGAATTATACACAAAAGTGTATGTTCTAACGCGAATTATACATAAATGAATGTTATAATTTATAACAGAATGGTTATTGTTGTCTTTATTTCAACGGATGTTCGAAATAGTGACAGCAAGTCAAAGAATACAGCTCTGTAAGTATACAGCCATAAAATAGTGTATATTACAATAATATAAAATATGCTAGAAACTATAATAGGAACGATGATAGATCTATAACTGGAACAATGATGAAATAGGCTCTAAGCCATAGAAAAGAGTCATGGTAGAAACTATATGATGGTAATGCGACATACATGCATATAACATGCATCAGCGTGCATGGAAGCAGTAGAACTATAAACGAAGACTACAGAACATCTGAATACGCCATGTAAAGGCGAGGTCTTCCAAAGCTTGTATGGACGTTGCCACTGGGCCCACATTAGGTTAATGAGCATATGAAGGCTGAGGATATAAGTCCTCAAATAAAATGAATCGCCCAAGGGATAAACTAGCAGCCTAATCCCTAACATATGTCGCCCCAAGACATGTTTACCAAAACGAGGCCTACATACTTCTGAAATGATCCCCAGTCTGAATTCCACGAATGCTTTATTCTTGCATTTAACCCTAATCTACCGATTTAACGCTCAAAGCGCCAGGGACCGATCCACCTAGATCCCCACTTATCCACGTGGACTCACCGTTACCAAAATTATGGATGGGTATTGTTCCGATCCTTTGCTCAGAGAATCAGGCCAAACGGTAAGAATTTAACTGCACAACCCCACAGCCCCTCATTCTGCACGGCCTGGGAAAATGCAAGAGAGAAGCAGGCATCTATGAAAAACTAAGCATTAGGAAAGAACAGCGTCTACAAATATTGATAATGTACACAACAAAATGCGGGCATTAGATACACAGAGTGTACGAGTATGGTATTGATATATAGGACACGGAAAGAATTCAGCTATTTTACCGGTATTAAATCAAGTTTTCTTTTATTTGGCACAGCTATCTGAAATGACAAAATTAGTGTTGACATTAAGAGGGTGAATAACATAGCCAACAACAGACACAAGCAAGTCACCACAGCCATGGCTAGCGGGGAGAAAGGGCATTCACGTCTAAGGGAATAAAAAGCTATACAGCCCAACTATTAAAGCCAACACATATAATATATATAATATATATATATATCTTAGTAGGTTACTCTATAAGCGAGCACACAGGCACACTGGACAAATACATCAATGCAGCTAAGTCATCAGCAAACCGTGGGCACTGGGGCGAAATTACACGTGTGCTGAAGGCGACAAGCAGAGGCCTAGCAAGCACCGCTCTCGAGTGAGCGCTAGTCACCTAAGGGTTAAAACGCCCTCCTCGCGATACAAAGCATAACGTCGATGGCCATATCCCTGACTCTTATCGTCACTGACAGAACGCCAGTCTTAACTGGAGAACTGTTTGGATCTCGCCCGATATGAGAAACATAAATTTAACTACAAACAACCAACCAAATATATTTGATACATATCCAACTTCGAGAGCGCTGAATGTGAGCAGTGTGCTGGTTAAATGCTCGTAAACACATGGTAAGAACAAAACACTCACGAGCAAATCGACTTTGGTTCGACTTGGTAATGTAAAATCTCAGCAAAAGATTTGCTCAAACTGAAGACTTTTTTTTATGTTAGACGATGTCTGAATTTTGGAACCCATGTGCTAAGGTCAAGGACGGTCGTCTTCGGTGTTTTTTTCCTGACGTTGATATGATATTGCCGGCTACATGCTATGGGTCCTCTAGAACAAACCTGCAAGCGTGACGTGTTCTTCTCTCTTTCTTTCTCCCTCTTCTCTTTTCTCTCCCTTCGTTTCTGCTCATCCATATTGAGATCGGCGTATCGTGCTGTGTCGAAGTAGGGATGAACCAACAGCTGTTCGCAGGTCAACCGCTGACTGGGGTCCATCATGAAACAACCCTGTATGCCAAGCCCAACACTGTCAAATGACTTACGGCAATCTATAATATCCAATGCGTGGGGTCATAAAGAAAGAACCCTGTACGCCAAACACAACCCTGCCAAAGGATTCACGCAAATCTCACATATAAAACAAAATCTTTGAATAAACCACATAATGACAAAAGTTAGGATAAAATGCCCGATGTATGTTTCTGTGAGGTTTTCATTCAAATCCAGAATAAAGAATTCATTTGAGGAACGACTGAACAAGACAAAAGGTACAAATACATGTTGTTAAACAAAACAAACCTGGAGAAAGTCCATGGCTTCCACAGTGATTTGAGGGAATTTGGCGTCCAGCGTTTCCTGCAACGTCGAAAGAATTCGAGACATAATAATACCTGACATGACAAGGTAACTAACCACCGTGACCATCAGCAATGGCTTTCCCTTCTAGTTAATCTGGTGAAATGAAGTGTTGGTCTTTTAGACCATTTCTGTGGACATGAAGGCTAAATCGGGCGAAATGAAATGGGGCGGGATGAGACATGCTACAGATGTGGGGGCGCGAAATTAAAGGAAATGAATTGGTCTTTTACCCCTCTGTTGTGCACACAAGAGCGAAACTGGGCCACAGAACCGATGAAGGTTGAAACATGACCCAGATTAGGTGGTAGAATGCGAACCCAGGACCTATTGATCTGCGTCTAATGCCCTAACCACCACACCAGGGAGCCCCCCCCCCCCCCCCACCTTGTGAGGGCGCGAACCCATGACCTGTTGATCTGCAGCAATCCCGCCTCAGGGGTAACCCTGTACCAGGTTGAAGGATACGGAATTCTTCTTCTGCGCGAATACACATTTACACCATACGACGCCAGCGTCGGGACGATGGCTGGTCTAACAGGCGGGATTACACCATACATGAAATGCTACTGCTCTGGGCCATGTTAGTGGACAAGACGCCTTAATTTGGCCAAGAAACCTCCAGGGACACTGACATGGGGACGGATGAACCATGCCCCAGGTGTTGGAGTCTTGGGTTCTCAAGAGACACAGCCGGTGGCAAGAAACATGAGAACTTAGGATAGCCCCCAATATTACTTGCCAAGAATACCCTTCAAAGTATGAACCCATATATGTTCTGTTTGTTATTGCCGCGAAGGAGTACTGGAAATAACACTGTATTGCAAAAGATAGGTTTTCATGAGAGAGGGCCCACGGTGTGAAAACAGTTAAAACCCTTATTTATCCAGGAAGAAATCGCTCCGCTCTGCTCGTGTTTAACCTGGATGCCCCCAGCAGGTTCGAGGTACAATAAGTCGTGGTGGAGCTGAAAGTCTGGGACTGTAACGTGTCGCAGACTTGAGGCGATCAGATTCCAACACCTGACACCAGTGAAAGAAAAAAACACACACCAAAAACATACGCTCGTGAAAGACATCATGGAGAGCAATGCCAACAGGGGAAGCCACTCCACCGGGCACACCGTGGCCCGTGGTGCTTCTGGTCGCTTTACCCAAAAACTGCGAGCCTCATTGACGACATGGTCTGCCCCCGGCTCTGCCATACCACCCCCCGCCCCCCACCCCCCCCCCCCCACCACCTCCGCCCGCCGGGGGGGTTGGGGGGGGGTTCCAAGAGCAGGAATAGACAAGCGTGCAAACACTCCAAGAACCGGGCCTATTCACATCTTCTCACTTGACTTAATGCACGGTCCTGATCGACAGCAATACTGCAGAGAGAGTTTACAACAAACTGGGACTGACACCAGAGACAAGAAGAAAACAAACAAAATGGCCGCCATTTAACTCCCTCAAAATTGAGCTGTGTGTGTCGGATAGAGAACACCTAACCTCGAATTCAACCAATTCAACCAATTCCTGCTCCTCAATCATGCATGGTTCATAGCCTGCCTTCCCACCCTCACCCCCAATCTTCCTCTTCCGTCCCCCCCTGCCCTTCCCGGTGTCGGTTGCGTCGCCTGGCACCTGCACTGGGACAGAGTAGGAATCTATTACGGGTCTTGCCGATTGGCCGAATGGGATGGCCCTATAGTGTGCCCCATCGAGCGTCGCGCCAATCAATATTACTATGGAGAGAAAAAGTCAGGGAGGGACAGCATTTGACAGCGCTGGTAACAACGTCGACAGCGTGCTTCAGCCTCGCTATCGCTCAGCCAATCGGCGCCAAGGCATGCCAGGTACGTCAACCTCAAAAACAGGAAGTGGCGACCGGGCGGGGAACGGTGGGGGAGGACGGTGGGGGGCGGGATGTGGTCGCGTCCGCGTGGCGAGATTGATGAGTGGCGCAGGCTCTCCGCCGCCAGAGGGCGTTAATAATGCAACCCGGCGTTACCCCGCAATCGCCTATTTATAAAAAGGTTTTATTTAAAGAGATAAATGACTGAAGAGAGAAGTCACAATAGTTATGGTAAAAGGAGAAATAAGCTTCATGCATGTGTTCCCCGCATTCTGAGCGGGCGAGGTCCGTGGTCGGAGTGTATGCGGCGGGCGACGCCATGTCGATACCACCTCATAACTCTAATCGCACAAATAATAAGTTTTCCTCAGTGGCAGGGTGGGGTGAAGGGGCCGGGGAGGGGTCCACTATAACAGCGGCCCTTCTGGCTTCCTATTCGACGTGCTCTGAAGAAGAGTTCGTCTATTTTGACAACAATCTCTGCGAAGCTTAATACCTTTATTGATCTGCCTGGACACACCGTACTTCTAGGAACGTTCAGGCGGGACTGCAGAGTCCTAAGGGTGGGGCGGGGGTGGGGGAGGGGGGGGGGGGTGGGGATCGCAAAACTCGGTGGCACATCAACAGAATGCTGCAACTATTCTATGGGCCCTGTTGGCGACAGGACAGGACAGGACAGTGAGCGTCTGACCGCCTCCCCACTCCCCACCTTCCCTACACACCCACCTGCACCAGACCTATCACCCGGTGGTCAAGCAAGACCTACGGCATGCACCGCTATCATGTCACACTTAGCACTCGCCTTGCCCGTATTTACAAATGTCCTCAACACTTCGCCAATGCCAACCGGCCAGCAAGCCAAACGACCTCGCACTGCTGGTACAATACATAACATAGTGTACCCCCGCCCCCTCTCCTTCCCGCCACGAGAGGCACACATCCACCCCATCCCCACCCGCCTCACACACACACAGACAGGTGGGCAGTTTCTCGTGCCGGTCATCAATCAATAGTCATAAGCCTGACGTCGTCATGGCAACAAGGTGTAAACAATGCGCGTGTTCAGTATTCGGTTGTGGCGCCTTTAATTTCCACCTCGTGTGACCTCTCTCTATCATGCGCGATAGAGTGGATGGGTGGGTGAGGGGGGGGGGGTGATCGGGGCATGGCAGGGGCTTGTAATTGAGGTTGAGGGGGGGCTGCGGGAGGGGCAGGCGAGGGGGGTAAGGGATAGCATTGTAGATGGTTCCGAGGGAGGGAGGGAGGAAGGGAGGGAGGGCCAGAGGACGGGGGGCGCTGTGGGTATCCAGATAGAGGGTATCTCCCGTTATGTATGGCCACCGGAACCGGAGTCCGCCAGGCGAAGGATTTTTCGTAGATCGATCTCCTGATTGAAGAAATAAGCGCTTGCTTTCTGGGAGCGGGGGAGAGCGGAGGGGCGGAGGGAGGGGTGAGGCGTTGGTAGGAGGGGGGGGGGTGCGTCCAGCCTTAGGCCCCGAGCTCGTTGTTAGTCTGAGCAATTACCATGTAGTGGGGTGGGCGGGGGCAGAGGCGCGTCCCTCCCTTTGTATCGACCGGGCATTCGGACACACCATAGATAAGTGGCGATCAAAACGGTTACATCGTCAAGGGCACCGCCCCGGTGGTGCCAAGAAAGGGGGGTCCCCACCCAACATACATCACGTGCGCACGCGCGTTGGGAAAACAAAAAATCCGTAACAACGAGCGCTGGAGAAGTCGGCGAAGATGAAAGAGTCGGTGGAGAGGACTGTTGGCTAGGGTGTGTGTGTGTGGGGGGGGGGGTCATCGGGCCAGATACAAGTCTCTTGTCACACAGGTCAATGGCACAGCCACATAATGGCTTAGAGAAGTTCGATCGACTTCGATGAGGGGTCTTGTTGTTGGTTTAGGCGGGAGGCTTTCACCTCGAAGCTCATAGCGGAGACAATGGGTAGAGTCAAGGTAGATAGGAGCCATGTCCCCAGGAGTCACCCCTCACCCGATTCCTCTTGAAGAAAGCCATGGCATCTCTCTATATATATATGGTGTGTTACTTGGTACTCTAGGTCATTGGCCCCTGGTACATAGAGAATAAGCATACAATATAAAGAAGATAATAAGTGAATTAACAAAATCCTAGTACATTAGATTTTCGTAACGATTTTCTGCGAGAATAACGTATTTACCTAAATTTACCATGTCCCACAGGACAATAGCGATTAATTAATGACTTTCTTAAATCAGCTAACAATCTGTGTGTGTGTTTCCAACCCATTCACCCATGAACTGATCTAGCAGCACACAGTGGAAAAAAGCCCAATAAGCAATACCCACGACGTTGTCCTCTTTTGATGCTTTGACAATATACTTCAACAGTTTTAACGAAAATTGACATTACCATATATTCCACTACATAAACCTAATATCAGTGGCACATACTTTAGGTACATTACAAATGTACATTCACATGCAGCCATTCAGGATAACACACGCTATCATGGTTTTAACATGAAGGATATCTCCTTTAAGAGCGCTTGCATAACACAAAAAAAACACGAATATGAGTATTGATACACGTTGGGACAATATAATTGTGTTTAAGTATACATTAACCAGTGTTACACATAAGAAGCCCAAGGAATTTGTATGGGCAAAATGTATGCCACCTGACATTACAATGGATTTGATACGTCAATAAAGAATTGATAAAAGTATAAAACTATGACATATCAATTCCCGCGAGACATCCACTCACCAACACTTCCGGCTCTGGGATGACGAGCCCTTTGAAAAAAGGGTTTTGAGAAAAAATCTCCAAATGTCGCGGCAGAAGATCACCTGAAATAGACAGCAAAATAATATAATACAACAACGAAAGAACATTTTATCTTTATATTATTGGCAGCACTTGGAGGTAAGCAAGTGTAATCAAGCTTCGTTGTCATTTTTGTACACGGAAGATATACCGAAAATGATACAAAAAATATCAAAGAGAAAGAACATTTTATCCTTATATTATTGGCAGCACTTGGTGGAAACATATCGTAAGCAAGTTTCGTGGTACTTTTTTTCCATGGGAGATATACCGAAATAAGCTCCCCGCAGGGTGGCGCTACGTAAGATCCGCTTTTACCGCTGCTGTCGGCCGGGGGCAAATTTCAAAATTCTTGAAAAACGGTAAAATCTGCTGTAATTTATTACAACATAATAATGTTCAAGCATAAAACATAAAAAAATGGTGCGACGGACCTAAAGTCTTGCGTATGAGGTACAGTTGGTCGACGTCGGAGCGGCCCGGCCACAGGGCCTGTCCCGTGATCAGCTCGGCGAACACACAGCCGATGGCCCAGATGTCTACGGGGGGTCCGTACTGGGTGTCCCCGACCAGCAGCTCAGGCGCCCGGTACCAGCGGGTCGCCACATAGTCGGTGTACTCATCTCCCGGCCCGGCTGCAAGTAAATAAATACATAATAACTATAAATAAATACACCATAGCAATAAATAAATACACTATGATATTTAATTGACAAAACAATTTTTGGTGAAAATCATAAGTATGTATAAGAGTCTAGAAAAGGGCGTCCAGTGTCGATTTTTCTAAATTCTCAGTGTCGAATGTCGATTTTTCACGACGTTTTGTGTCGCTGTTTGGCTAAGTTCAGTTTCGTTTTTTCCAAAATCTGTGTCGATGTCGCTCTTTAAGATCCTCAGTGTCGGAATTTGGGAGTCAATCTCGAATGTCGATTTTTCAAATATGCCTGTGTCGCGTGTCGCCATTTACCCCTTCCAGACCCCTATATATAGTAATACATACATGAAAGAATTCCATCGGTACGTTGTCACAGTTTACTCGGGAAACCCGCTGCGCGGTCAGCGGGGCTCGCATGAGGGGAGGTTTAAAGGGGTCCAGCCCTCAGAGGGAGGCGGTCACGAGTTACGCTGTATGTTGACGTGAAGGCGTGGAGGCCCCGGTCCATTGCCAAAGGATTACAGTAGGCGGAATTAGAACGAGAGCAGATTAACTACAGGTGTGGTCCTTTTGGATTAACCGGAAGACGGGTCAAGAGCCATGGGGGATTACGGCTGAAGGGCAGACCGCAATGGGGGATTACGGCTGAAGGCCAGACTACAATAGGACAAGTACGCATCAGTGAGTACAGTGTACCTACAGCTTTACATTACGCATCTCGTGTCTTTCAACCCGGCACATGGGCAGTATCCCATTGGCTGTACAATATACATACAGCTTTACAGTACGCATCCGTGTCTTTCAACCCGGCACATGGGCAGTATCCCATTGGCTGTACAATATACATACAGCTTTACAGTACGCATCCGTGTCTTACAACCCGGCACATGGGCAGTATCCCATTGGCTGTACAATATACATACAGCTTTACAGTACGCATCCGTGTCTTTCAACCCGGCACATGGGCAGTATCCCATTGGCTGTACAATATACATACAGCTTTACAGTACGCATCCGTGTCTTACAACCCGGCACATGGGCAGTATCCCATTGGCTGTACAATATACATACAGCTTTACAGTACGCATCCGTGTCTTTCAACCCGGCACATGGGCAGTATCCCATTGGCTGTACAATATACATACAGCTTTACAGTACGCATCCGTGTCTTTCAACCCGGCACATGGGCAGTATCCCATTGGCTGTACAATATACATACAACTTTACAGTATGCATCTCGTGTCTTTCAACCCGGCACATGGGCAGTATCCCATTGGCTGTACAATATACATACAGCTTTACAGTACGCATCCGTGTCTTACAACCCGGCACATGGGCAGTATCCCATTGGCTGTACAATATACATACAGCTTTACAGTACGCATCCGTGTCTTACAACCCGGCACATGGGCAGTATCCCATTGGCTGTACAATATACATACAGCTTTACAGTACGCATCCGTGTCTTTCAACCCGGCACATGGGCAGTATCCCATTGGCTGTACAATATACATACAGCTTTACAGTACGCATCCGTGTCTTTCAACCCGGCACATGGGCAGTATCCCATTGGCTGTACAATATACATACAGCTTTACAGTACGCATCTCGTGTCTTTCAACCCGGCACATGGGCAGTATCCCATTGGCTGTACAATATACATACAGCTTTACAGTACGCATCTCGTGTCTTTCAACCCGGCACATGGGCAGTATCCCATTGGCTGTACAATATACATACAGCTTTACAGTACGCATCCGTGTCTTACAACCCGGCACATGGGCAGTATCCCATTGGCTGCACAGTATACATACAGCTTTACAGTACGCATCCGTGTCTTACAACCCGGCACATGGGCAGTATCCCATTGGCTGTACAATATACATACAGCTTTACAGTACGCATCTCGTGTCTTACAACCCGGCACATGGGCAGTATCCCATTGGCTGTACAATATACATACAGCTTTACAGTACGCATCTCGTGTTTTACAACCCGGCACATGGGCAGTATCCCATTGGCTGCACAGTATACATACAGCTTTACAGTACGCATCCGTGTCTTACAACCCGGCACATGGGCAGTATCCCATTGGCTGTACAATATACATACAACTTTACAGTACGCATCTCGTGTCTTACAACCCGGCACATGGGCAGTATCCCATTGGCTGTACAGTATACATACAGCTTTACAGTACGCATCTCGTGTCTTTCAACCCGGCACATGGGCAGTATCCCATTGGCTGCACAGTATACATACAACTTTACAGTACGCATCTCGTGTCTTACAACCCGGCACATGGGCAGTATCCCATTGGCTGTACAATATACATACAACTTTACAGTATGCATCTCGTGTCTTTCAACCCGGCACATGGGCAGTATCCCATTGGCTGTACAGTATACATACAGCTTTACAGTACGCATCCGTGTCTTACAACCCGGCACATGGGCAGTATCCCATTGGCTGTACAATATACATACAGCTTTACAGTACGCATCTCGTGTCTTACAACCCGGCACATGGGCAGTATCCCATTGGCTGCACAGTATACATACAACTTTACAGTATGCATCTCGTGTCTTACAACCCGGCACATGGGCAGTATTCCATTGGCTGTACAGTATACATATAACTTTACAGGACGGACGCAAATACCAACCAGCAAAAGTGGTGTAATTAGTTAACGCAAGTTACGGAATATCTTCATGATACATTTAATAATTTATTGTTACTAACATAAACTAAGGTGAGGATATGATTGTCCTACACATGAAGAACTAAACAATGAGTAGGTGCACTTACTGAGTAATCTTGCGAAGCCGAAGTCACAAAGTTTGACTATGCCAGTTTTGGTGATGAGGATATTTTCTGGTTTTACATCCCTATGAATGCACTGAAAAGTAAAAGTGACATGTTACGAAGCCATCAGGTAAATATTTATATACATTTATATATAATTTATATTTTTGATAAAAAGTTTGTAAATCTACATATATATTCTCTGGCGGAGTACAGTTCCTCTCATATTGATGTTGAGACAACAGTTTGAAATATCACTTGATGGACAAAGAGACACAATTTTACGGTATCACCGGCAGTGAGTGGGATCACTTACATTGTGTTTATGACAGAAGTTGACGGCCTGTAGTGTCTGCCATATGATTTTCTTCGTGTACGTCTCGGGCACCCTGAAAGTAACGACGCTTTCGATATTTGATACCGAGATTTACCAATTTCAGTCAAACGCAGTCCCTACATTTTCTCCATCTTATTCACGTCATTCGAAAATAGTCAATGTAATTTAGCTAATCGTAATATTTGTTTACGCTTAGTGAAGCTAATTTCGTTTAGTTTCGCAAAAAGTCTGATATAATAGATTAAACAAGCATACGTGTTATTCAGAACAAACGGTGGGATGTTAAGGGTGCATTTGCTTCGCTTGACGCCCTATCCCATGTCAGCGACCACCAAAATAGCCTTCATAAGTAATTGCCACATGGCGTTGCAAATGACAGAACATGCCCGGTTTATCGCCCACGACACGTGACAAGCGTCGAAGTGAGGTTGAATGTAAACAAACAAAGAACCGCTCGACATGTTGAAGGGTGTCGAGAGGAAGATGGACGAGGGACAAGTAAGACAAGTATCCACCGCCGTTCAGCAAACACACGAACACGTGGGGCGCATATGACCCCACACGTGGCTTAGCAACCACCCTCAAAGGTGCTGGAGGCGCACTCAGCAGTAGACAGCTAGTAAGTGCGGCCAACAACCTTGACTTGCATCCCAATGATGCAATCACGATGGACAGTTTGCCTCAATCGAACCAGATTAAAAAAGATCTTGAAATATATCCTTGTCAAGACCTTAATGAAAACCTGTGCCACTCTATAATTGTGACACTGAGTGTCTTAACAGGTGGCGCTTCAACCACTAGATGGTCGTGACAGCTCAAGGCGCGAACTAGAGTAGCATCAAAAGTGTTATCACCACCACGACAACGTATTGTAAGGCTCATATCCCAAGGCAAGGACAAGGCAGAACTAATAAACCGAAACATGAAAGAATTCAGAATCCGCTGAAAAAGTTGGACACGGATTTCTTTTTTTTTTAAATGATTCGAGGTGTACAGAACGTGCTGATAATTTGTCTGAAGACAGGTTTCGTCTAATTTCAATAATAATTTTTGAAGAAGAACCACATGAATAATGGTTTTATCATAATTCGCTTAACGGCATGATTAATGGGAAGTTGAATGCACGAGACATATCAAACTGGTCACACTTTCAATGTAGAAGATCGAATGATCTTCAAACATGATCGATCGCTACACGGAACTCGCACTTTACTCCCTACACTCCGTAGCCTCCTACTCTGGTTGAAGAAGGACGTCGGATTTTTTTCCCCATAGTTAGATTTTAACCTGGGGTTAACATTTCAAGTTTAGCTTATCCTGCACGAATGTGGATATTCTCACAACTCGGCGCGAACTCCTGGCCCGATAGCTGGCCTGGCAGGTATCCCTCGACACATGCGAGCACGCTACCCACCGCACCATTCGGGAGGTCCGAGTATCGGTGAGGAAAACAAAAATTAACGCGCAAACAAAAACTCTGCTTAAAGTTTTGTAGAACCGCGGGACACCAAATCGATCAGTGTTAAATAATATATAATAAAGTGTGAATTATTTATTTCTCGTGTCGTGCTTCGCCCTAGCGGATGAATATTAACCAAACAAAGTTACTCACGGAGCTACATAACGATAAAACTAAGACCCGTCGATAACAGAGACCAGAGTCGTCACTGTCGAGACTTCAGAGCCACCAGAAAAAACTTAGCCGTATGACACATACATATTTATCTGTGTTGAATCACATCCTGTAGCTTACCAATGACCTACTACGGAACAAAGAAACTAGAGATCTGTATCCTGTACAGACGCGGGTGCACGGAGGGGACTCGAACCTGTACCTCGACCGGACGTCCCGGAGATCGTCTGTCACAGTAGACACGGGTGAGCGCGGTACCCATTGGGTCACCGGGGCCGCCCCCAGAGACGGACAGAGGCACGGCACGACAAGGTGGAGGGCGTGAGGGGTTGGGTTGGAGGTCGGGGTACTTACCCCCGCGGATGTCTGTCCAGCTCATGTAACACGGTGTGGTCGACGAACTCAAAGACCAAGTGAAGTCGCTTCTTGCGTTTGAACACCTCCAGAAGGTTGACTAAATTCTGGTGCTTCAGTTGCTGCAAAGTGAAATAAGACACAATAAAATCCAATGGTTACTTATACATTAATATGTTTTGTAATTTTTATCGGAAATTCTGGTTTGGACCACATGTGAAGCTATTCAAACAGTTGTTTCCCGTCCTAACCATGTCAGGGTCTAACTTTGGTACATATTATGGCCTGATTAAAACAAGACTTATCTTTCGTTATCATTTAATTATTACTGAAATTCATTGCCTAGAGCCAGGTCAACACTGAAATTCATTGCCTAGAGCCAGGTCAACACTGAAATTCATTGCCTAGAGCCAGGTCAACATGCCCAGTATGGTGTCAAAAACAGGTGAACTACACAGATGTGTAACGTGGTGCACATTGCGTACAACTTATGGTAAGCTGTCATGCCCAAAACACCTCTATTGGCAGGTTTGCCACGAGGGGCAACATATGGTATAGGGCTATAAAGTCTCGTTCGATTAGACTTCCGGTTTACTCATTTTGGGGACAAACAAACGAAGCACGTGTTCGGAACGAGTTTAGAATCTCTGCGCACACTGGTATCCTGACTATCTGTGACGTAGGCGTGACGTGTATGTTACGCAAAGAGAGAGACTGGGAACCAGACTACCTGCGCAAAAGCCAGGCGCCGAGGGGTGGGTCCATTGCGGAAGGCCTAGCGCTATGATTAAGAATATTTAAGAAATATAGCTTCACAAAACGGATGGATGACATATTTTTAATTCGTTTGCGCCATCACAATGACGCATATTTGTTACGACGGGACAATACGACTGAGAAAATAATTTTTTGTGCATTTCCTACGAAAACGAGGCATTATGACGTCACACGGATTCTCCCCGGTGACACACGTTGGCGCAACGCTTCAAACAGAAAACTGAAAAAAATGAAGAAACTTCGTCTTTTCGTGATCCAAAAGTGATACGAAAACATCCAACTGGTCTTCTTGTATCTTTACCATGTGGTTTAATGACGCACCCGTGTGGTGTTACTCCATGCACTGCACATTTTGACAGCGGAATGGTTAAGTCGATCACTTGCTCTCGTCATTTTTGTTACCGCGGAGGCACGCGAAACTCTGTGACGTCAATCTCTGCTTGGTGAACTTGCGAAAGCCCGGGTGCAAGGCTAAATTTAGAACGTTATTTTTAGCTTTGGAGTGTTTTGAAGACGGATTTTTCCTTGTATATTCCGAAAGTTCTGCGCTCCATCGCCTCCAAATATTTTAACGTCTATCTCCCATAGCCATGTTTAGTGAAATGGTACTGATAGTCTTTAGAATAAACCTGGAAAGAAATTGACTTATAGCTGCCTATACTTCAACATGGAGCACGTGGGTTTGTTTGTCCCCAAAACTGAAGTCTCGCGGCCCGATCGCGAGAACTGTGTAGCCCTATTATAACGCGATGGACGGACTTGCGCACGGGAACTGCTCAGATGCCATTTATTTACTTTTAAAACACCTAAAGTATGCCACATCAAGACATTGTCGCTTTAATTGTTGCCCTGGTTGAGTTACATCAACTGTCAGCGACACGTGTCGTGCAGCAGCAGCAGCAGCCATGAAAGTCATACGCCGACTTCACATCAACGACGAAGGAATAAGAAGACGAGGCCTGGGGGTTGAAGAGGACATGGAAGTCCCATGGGCAATACGCTATTCTGCGCACTTCACGCGACATCGGGAGAACTGCAAGACTACACCAACATTAAATTATTTTGTAGATCAACAAATGGACGTGGTAGATTCGGGAACATCCATCCCGGTGGGTTGGTCCAACCAATCCACCACGTTCCTTTAATTTATTTAAACTAAGGCGGCAACGTCCAGTATGCAAGGACGAGTCATATAGCCAAGTGGCAAATAAGCCACAACAAACAATGGAGCCACGTCGTTTCTTCTAATAAAATACATATTTGAGGTTGAAATCATATATTGATGTCCTTACTGTGTAAACACAAGGTTATAGTTTACAAGAAGTACATTTTCTGTCACACTGGTACACACAAGCAGGCGGAAAAGGGACTTCCTTGTGTACTAGATTTTTGTCATCAAAATACGAGCACTGTAGACTTTTTTTGTCAATTAAATTCAAGACAGATATAAGAATGTATCAAGAGTTAACAGCAGGGAGAGATATAACCGACTGCCTGGGACAGTTGAATTTCAGGTTTGGACACGTCAGAATACTGGTTGTATGCCCGCTGGGGCAGATAAAGATTTAGACTGGGATCTCTCGTTATTCAGCAATGTTCAGAAGTTACACTGAACATACCTGCAGGCATTGATCAATGCGAACAATAACTGGACGGTAGCTTTAGTTATTTGGCCCCGGCAACATAGGATCGGACAACTGTGCGCTCAGTTATAGGCGCTTGCTTTTCGAAACATGAATTTGCAGAATCGTCAAAATCTGTGTAAATAACCCAATATTTAAATTGTGTATTAGTTGTATCAACGTTGTTGCTTCTCAATTTGATAGGACAGGTACATTTTTAGGGGGCAGGTCAATCTCAACACCACGTGCCCGAGCGGACAGCCAACATTCAAAGTTAATGTCTGTCCATGAAAACTGAGGCATACCGAACAGTGCGTCCAGATCATATCTACTAAACAATCTGAAATCCATTATTCAGAGAGAAAAATGTTTTATGAGTAACTTTAAATGAAAAACACATTTTTATGCATTTTGAAATGCTCGGACATATTTCGAACATTTGGTATTTTATTTCTCATGATCAAGTATACCGTCGGCATTGAGCCGCACCCAAAATACACAGTCACCAGGGCTACTTGTTCAATGCTTTAAAGACATATCGTACAATGGCGGAAGAATCTAGCCAGTGGGGATGATCCTTAAAAGCCTAAACAGAACATTGGCGATGTTCGATTTTTGATTCGGTGGGCGCGGTGGCATGGGTTGGTGGAATACTGCTTTACGAACCCCCGGGGTTATTAGATATGAACCAACGATCACGTGACATTCAATGGCTGGCTTGGCGCCGAGGAAAGTTCAAAACTATAAAATTGTCTCTCCGCACACAAGCCCTGTGACTACCGATTAGCAACCGACCGCAAAACCCGCCGCTCGGCGACAAAGCCTCCTTTTCAAATGCGCCCCTCTGATGGGAACTCCTTTTGTACTGTTTGCCAAGCATTCGCAAAAACGACGTTGACCGAAAACCGTCATTGATTTTTGGAAGCTATTAGGGCAATAATGCACATCGTTATTTTTGTCCAATAGTTTATATGCGGTCCAGTGACTGCGGACCTACGCCAGCCCCCCGCCGGGGGACCACCCGAGATGCTGCCGTCATTGTATCCACTAACTCCTACGCCATGTTTTAATAAATATTTATACGTTACCATGACGACCGCGTGGGGATCCGCCCCCCTCTTCTCCCCTACCCGCCCCGGCCCCCATATCGTTACATTGTCGCCTTGCTTCGAGACACGCGGGTCTGTCATGAGCCGTTGACTAGAAGTTAGACAGATGGACGGATGAATGGACGGTGATGGAGATGGCAGGGGTGGCCAAGGGGAAGCCATCATCTAGCTATCGGCAATGTCCAGGGTGTTAATTCCACAAGGCGGGGGGGGGGGGGGGGGGGAACTGGGGGTGGAGGGCGAGTTGATCGTCCAGCGAGGTGATTATATTGCCCATGCCCCCCACGACTGCCTCGCGCGTCTCGCGTCTCGCTTTCAACGCGACCTTGAATAAGGTCGGACAGGTCTCGAACGCCAGATACGATCACTTCCGGAGTGCCAGGTAAATGGATGAGACCTCTGCCAGGTCAGCCTTCTGGCGAAGACTCACAATGGATCCATCTGGACAGGATTCTAACGACCGCTGTCCGCGTATATCACCTCACAGGCGTGGTCTATACTATCATTACATATCCGTGGCGCCCTTCATTGTCTACGGCCTCCATCCGTCAAGTTCCGTCTACCCCAGTCCAAAGAGGTTCCCGCCGAGTACGAACAAAGGAGTAGAGTTACAATCCAGAGAGCGCAAATAGATGATCATACCGCTCACCATAAAAAAGATAACGGGTTCAGGTGTGTCTGAAGGTCAAAGCTAGAGCTTCTGTCCCTACTTCCCTCCGTTGTGCAATAGTCTGGTGATCTGGGCAGATCGTGAGGTTAACAATCCCCATACGCCTAATACAATTTCCGAAACCGGATTTCCTTTAACGCACTGAAATATTGTAATATAATGGTAGTCTTGTGGTGCATCAGCTTTTGCCCGTGGGTTTTTAGTAAGGAAAGGAAGAATTTTATAATATAAGAATATATAAGAATTGATCTAATTATTTGCTACTGAATTAACTTCCTTATTCAGCTTTCTGTAAATTTAAGACGCATCATCTTCATCATGATGTGTGCAATTAACGTTGAATGCGGATGACTCATGCACAATATTAAAACTCCCGTATAGACTCATTAACAAGCAGACGTATTCATAATCACCAAGGATAATGTACTAATGATTACTTATCGCCGTTAGGACCTGTCCACCAGATGCATATGGCTACTGACGTCGTGACGATGGTGTCTGCCACGGTTCAAGCGTCGGTACATATGGTCGGACTGGCATACACAATGCGTAAGCCACGGAGGGATAAAGAATACGGCCCCGGGCCGTGCTACACAAATAATATGTCTGGTGGCAAGCTTGCCGGTTGTGGGAGACCTTCCTCGCAGACAAAACAAACTAATGCCAGGGCTACAAGTCATATAGAGCCATACTGCTTGTGCAAGATTTTTACTCTAATGAGACTGTCGAGGTGTATATGGGGAGGGGAGCGGCGCGCAGGCTCGAACGCTGGTTGTGAAACAGTCTCTGGAAGTCTCCTTTAACCTTGTATAATGGGGCAAAATCAGCGTGGTAACTCGGCACCATCCTCGGTTAGACGACGCCAGCCACGTTGTCGAGAGAGGCTCGCAAATCACCTGCGAGTGGGCAGTGGTAGTGACAAGAGGTGGGTGTGACCGTGGGGGGGGGGGGGGGGGGGGGGCGAGGAGCGGATTGAGTTGGAGGAGGAGTGGGGTGGGGTGGTGGATGGTGCTCACAGCACGTCACATCTTTGCCGCCGTCTGCTGAACGGCGACAAAAAGTGGGGCGGGGCCGTGCGGGGTCGCTGTCATCGAGCGTGGCGTCACGAAACTGACGCCAAAGAGAAGGGAATGAGGTGGTGGGTGAAGACAGCTGTTGGCGTCAGTCACAGACATGACGCCAAAGAGCAGGGCAGGGGTGGTGGGTGAAGACAGCTATTGGCGTCACAGTCACAAATCTGACGCCAAAGAGTAGGGCAGGGGTGGTGGGTGAACACAGCTGTTGGCGTCACCATCACAGACAAGACGCCAAAGAGTAGGGCAGGAGGAGGTTGGAGAAGACCGCTCTTGGCGTCACAGACATGACGCCAAAAGTGGGGCAGGAGGAGGTGGGTGAAGATAGCTCTTGGTGTCACAGTCACAGACACGACGCCAAAGAGTAGGACAGGAGGAGGTGGGTGAAGATAGCTCTTGGTGTCACAGTCACAGACACGACGCCAAAGAGTAGGACAGGAGGTGGTGGGTGAAGATAGCTCTTGGTGTCACAGTCACAGACACGACGCCAAAGAGTAGGACAGGAGGAAGTGGGTGAAGACAGCTCTTGGCGTTAGTCACAGACATGACGCCAAAGAGTAAGGCAGGAGGAGGAGGGTGAAGACAGCTCTTGGCCTCACCAGCACAGACATGACGACATATATTGGGGCAGGAGAAGGTGGGTGAAGATAGCTCTTGGTGTCACAGTCACGACGCCAAAGAGCAGGGCAGGAGGTGGGAAAAGACAGCTCTTGGCGTCACAGTCACGGACACGACGCCAAAGAGTAGGGCAGGAGGAGTTGTTTGAAGACATGTCGGCAATATACAGTAAGCCGCGGTGAGAGGAGGCTGACCATCATCTTTACATGTAACATGTTTACCAGCACCAATGGTCGTCATGGTAACCGAGAATGTGTGTTCCAACAAGGTTTACCTTTGCTTGCCTTCACACGTTGGTTTCAGTCTTGTCCCTACCATTTAGATGTCCAATATCACAGACAGACTGTTGTTTACCAGGATGACAGTTCAAATAAATGGCAGAATTCATGTTGTTACAAGACTGTTGCCAGCGGCAGTTTTAAGGTTGTTATATGATTCACAGAGTATAAAGCACTGTGGTTAAAGCAATTTGTGTTGTGGGACTTGAGGCTGTGTTCGTAACCCCTTCACATCGCATCAAAGCAAGCTATTCCTCCCCTGTAATTGGACACATTGTATGACAGTAGGTCATCTTTATAGGAGTTTTTTTCTGTCTGACTAATTTGAAGAACAACAAAGGCAATTAAGTCATGCATTATGAGCAATTAAACTGGTCTGGAATTATAGGTGAAATGGGGGGTGGGGGTTTGATCCTGGTACACATGTTACAAAAGTTGGGCTTTGCTGAGATATTTGGCTCCATCAGCAAACATTCCTTTAAGAGCTGCTACTTGCAATATTAGATAATACATTTCATAACTTTTCCAACAAATATTTTGCAAGCCATGACATATGTGGAAACTCAAGTTGTTTTAGCTCTTTTCAAGATCTTAAATACTGGTTAGACCTGTATACCATAGATATAATGACAAGCTTTTATAAATAAATAATTTTTTTCTACATTACTCATCTGAATTAAGGAAGTGTAGTCGAACTGCTAAACTCCACCTGCTAGCCATGCACAACTATACAAGTTGAATGATAGAAATAAATTGAAAGATAGTACTTCCTATTCAGCATCTCATTGGTGGTAAGGTGAAAGTAAATGAGGTCAACTGGCCAGTCCGCTAATGTGAACTGGTCAACTATAATGTTTGCAGAATTCATGTCTTCCCATGTACTGGAACATATTAAGGTTCCATTGAAAATATATTTTAGTTATTAATCTAGAACTCTACCACAAAGCCATGTGTTTTTCCCGTGACTATTTATTATTTTATGCACTATTTGTGCAAACTGCTGCAGTACAAGGTGCTATGACAATTTGCAATAGATAATTGGTGCCAAGACATGAGCGGTTCTAGCCTGACTGTGGTTATGTCTGTGTAGTTACAGGATAAAGATCCCATATACTTCTTCTCAAAGAGCAGGGGGTTAACCAGGGGATATAGCTTTACTTTTCCCTTGCCTTCTCCCAATGATGCGATATAACCAGAAATGGTTTTAAAGACATTGATTTAGACATACCAAAGACTAAAATAGTGGTACAATGGTAAAGTGAAAAATGGCTCTTTTTTAATCTGAAAATCTTCCACCTAGAAGGGGCTTGAAAATGACAAATTTTACATGAAAAAATAATATTCCAGCTAAAAAAGCGAAGAAGACTTTAACCATCCTTGAGGTGGGGAGAGATTAAATCCCTTAACCACACCCCCCCCTATGGTTTCACTACTGAAGATTACCATTTATATAATATTAACCTCTCAATAATTAATTTACTATATACAATTAAAGTTACTATAACTCAACATCTTTGGTCGGATGATTGCATAAAATCTTTATCAATGTATTCCAGAACCCAAGGCTATATGACACTGTAATACAGCTTTAATAATAATATAGCCATATATATGGATATATAACCAATATCAATATTATATATAAGCAATATTAATGTGATTTATAAAATAATATTAACTCGAATTTTTTTTAAATATGATAATACTGTAATATTTTAAAAGTATTTTAAATATCAATGTATTAAGCTTAGAGTAAGTGTTATAACAATATACAAACCTTTAACATCCTGATTTCCCGCATCGCTATCTTTTTGATAAGTGGATCATCCTCAGATTCCACAAATTTTTTAATAGCAACTAAGGCCATTGTTTCTTTGTTGCGACATTTGAACACCACTCCATATGACCCTTCGCCAATTTTGCCAAGCTTATCATACTTGTCCATCTTGGCAAGAAATTATTATGAGCGACGTTGGTTGAAAAATAGAGCCCTGGGCGGGAACATATATACACCTCAACCACTGTAGGATTCCAATTGTCAGCGAGTTGTCATCTTTGTTATTCGAAGCATCATACCACTGAAAATAGTGATTGTCTTGCGCATTACTAGGCCGATTTTGACCAACAGAACCGTTGAGAAAATACGAAGGTAACAGTGGCCGGTCTCTGTTTACGACACGATTCCAATGCTTGAGCCACGGCAAACACACAACGACGTGAGGAAGTCGATCTTAATTCATCCTGCTGTCATCCACATATTTAGAATAGGTCGGTGTCCTGAGTATTCATCCATGATCTTGGTATAATCCTGAATCCGTATGACAGTAAGTATCAGGTGAACAACGATAAACCCAGTCGTTACTTAGAATTTCGTGGTCAATCCTCAGTATGTATCAACTCTCGAAATGTGCCTGACATGGCGTATATTCCTACGCCGAAATAACGTTTTTTAAATGTATATAACAGCCACAAAGTGACTTCTGGCTCCATAAATTTCAAAGACCTGCTATGTGTCACTTTAATTATGTCATCGATGGATATTTCGAGGTGAAATTATTGTAAAACCAATCCCGAAACCATATGTACTACTTCTTGTGACCGCATCACGCACTTCCTATCCGTGTGTTCATTGTTTTGAGAGGCGATGTCGCCATGACGACAGGTAAATCTTCAAGGCGCAATGATTTGGAAGCAGGTGCGTCGTCGTCGAGTTATTTCCGAAGTCAAGATTTAGTATTATAAACCGGTTAACGACACGCAGCTGCGACCAGGCAAGCCTAAGTCGCAGGAATATGATGCGGTGGGGATTAAACATGTCGTGTTATTAACCGTGCGATTGCATGACCAATGGCCTTATATTGCGTATCCACACAAGGGAAATAGCATAGTAGACCATGGTTGCATGATGATGATGACAGTGAGTGGGTGGTCTAAGCACGGCACCTGGCTTCAGCGGTGCGGAGGGGGTGGGGGGGGGGGGGGTCATATGTTGCCAGATCACGAGGAATAAATTTCTTTATTCCCATGTCATGAATTACAAGAAGAACCCCGCATACAATGCAAGGGTGGATACTTGATACTAAATTGACGATTTCTCGATTCACGGTTATTTAATATGAAAATTCCCAGTTCACGATTAATGAAAATCTTTGATCACGGTAGTCGGCTAATAAACTTACCCCATTCCCAGTTTGCGAAGAATTATTTTCCTCATTCGCAGTTCACGGTGAATTCAAAAGCCCATTCCCGAGTAACGGATATACCCCTTGCCCCCCCCCCCCCCCCCTTTCAGCCTCGCCCTCCCCACCCCTGGGGCGGGGCACTACATATAGTTAGGTAGGAATATATATACATATGTGCCGCCCAAATGACCCCTTTTTTCGCCTTATTTCTCTCAATCCCCGAAGCAGAAATCAACAATTTCTCTCGATGTGCCCATCCGAGATTGACTTTTTTTTTCAAAATTGGAGTTCTTGACTATATAGTCTAGTTGATATCGAAAGCATTCAAATAAGCATCCAGGGCTCGACATTAACGCTTGTCCGGGACAAGGGATTTTACCGGTCAGTTAGTGTCGAGCCCTGGTATCCTCCAGACACTCTGTCATATGAATGTCAATGTCTATTTTATATGCCGTTTTAACCACAAATATCTGTCAATGTCTATTTTATATGCCTTATTTAACCAACAAATTATCTCTCAATTACCACAAAATCGGGCACTTTTCTCTCGCTCTCCAAATCCTCTCTACGGTATGGGCGCCCACAACTGTAGTAAGTTAGTGCACCCCCCCCTCCCTTCACCGGGCCCCACCCTCTCCATATTTCAAAGTTGACGGAAATGTTGGGTCAAACATTTTGGAAACAAGAAACGCATGAGGCTAGGTCTGTCTTGCACATTTCTGGCTATTTAACAGACATCTTAATTCAATGTCTACAAATAAGTACGTTAATTAGTTTAGCTGGCTCCTAGATAACGTTGTTCGCGGTAAGAACGCCACAAGACTGGGTCTAGCGTTTGATCGAGTCCCAGAAGCTGGGCGGGTATTAACATAATGCGTAGCACCTGCTTAATAATTGATACTTCTCTCTATCTATATGTATATATATATATATGATATGCGATCGATTCATCCAGAGCTTCGTGGCTGAGCGTGTTTTGTCATAATTATAATCATGGCCATACTTGGAGCGATGATGATGTTTTTCCACGTGCGGCTGAAGTGATATCATGCTGAATATATAGCACTGTACAGTTCGGAAATAATCCCGGGATATACCGTTTATTCGTTTTTCCTTTTGCTTGTGTAACCGGATAGGTTCGGAGTATGTCGGAAGATTCCGGACAGCTCCGGACAAGTATCTGCCGCGTATTTATACGCTCGCGCAGTGGTCCGCCTCTGTGGTGGTCCGCCGACTTAAATAGCCCCGTTCCCCACAATCCCTAGCGAGCCAGACAAAACCGCGCGGTTTGAACTGTAGCGTCAGTTTGGCTGCGGTTTCTGGATCAGCGGGACAGTAACGGGACGACTTGCGGTGGATCACCACAGGATCGATACTTACTTAGATTACTGGGCCACCGTTTTCAGGCAATTAAATAAAGAACGGAAATATATTACACCGGTTATGGTTATTGTTCAGTCACAAACTGTACTTGGCCATAATTGGTGCAGTCCGCAGAATGCTCCGGCCGGCGGAGAAAAGCGATTCGAACTACAGCTCGATGAAATTGGAGTTGTTGGCGTTAATAAAGTGGGCGGTTACGGAGAAGTTCCGTGGCTACCTGCTAGGTCAGAAGTTTGTGGCGTATATACTGACAATAATCCGCTGAGCTATTTTCAATCCTCGACAACGCTCGGAGCAGTGGAGCAGCGGAGGCCATGCCAGTCCTCGCGGGTTCTACTTCCGGTCTGGCAATTTGGTGACAAACAAACCGAACACGTGTTTTTTGTACATTGCGCAGTTTGCCTCGCTCCCTACGATGGATACACGCAGAGGGCTGTCATACTATAGTTACGACATAAGACGTAAACCCAGGCAACCTGCGCGATTGCGCGGCTGGGCAAGGGGTGGGTCGAAATTCGTCTTGCGTGCAATTTTAATAAAGAACTGTTAACCTTTTGGCGACAATATACTGGTAGATGACACTTTAAACTTGTAATTTTCCTTATTACTAGCGACGTTTAGTAAACTTGGCGCAAAACAGCTGGGTGATTCCCCAATGTTTACACTAATCTGAAGTTTTCAGGGTGACAAAGTCGAATAATTTCATCGAAAACCTACAGCTTCACTCTCGATCGTATACTACACCTTCAGACAAATTAAGCGGGATATTTAAAACTGTAAGCACTTCAAACTACTTCAAACCATTCTAGTTATTTTGCAGACTTATATTGATACCATTTTGTTTTGTCTGGCTGAATTTACTGACACATAGTTTTATTGTAAAGATTGTTTCAGATGCCCCCTCAGAACCTGCATAATACAAGTTTTATTTAAAATGAAAAGAACTGAATGATGAAAAACTAAGCATAATAAAAAAAGCGTGTTAATTTTTAATTTTTTAACCAGTAACGATTTTTTATTGCGTTGCAACGCCTCAAAACTGCACGTTGGCCTGCATATTTTACCATTTAGAACGCGCAGAGCTGAAGATGGTGATTTGTTTTGTCTTCGGTTGCTTGCATCGAAGTGACACATGTGGACAACATTGTTCATTTTTTCGTTTCCCAAAAGAACATGCAAAGATCAGGGAATGGGCGAAAATATGCAGGAAAGACACTGGTTGTTCTTCTATCGGCCACCAACGGAGTGCCGGAGGCCGAGGCTAACACACCTGCTGGTGTCAGTTGTGTGGGGGGGGGGAGGAGTCCACGGACCAGTGCATGATAATTTAGTGGGTAAGATTTTCAATTACTGAATGAAGTGAGAACACTTTGTTGCGAAAAAAAGTGTTTGAATGCTGCTTCACAACTAATCCCATAATTATGTGAAACTGTTGGAATCCATTGGGTCCGGCCGGTGTACCTAGTGGCTGAGCGTGTAACCCGGTGAGAAAAGGGAGATAATAAGCAAGGAGAATCTGTGTATAGCTTGAAGAACGCGTAAGAAGGAACTGCTACAAGGTTATTAAAATACCAACATATATAAGATGCGCAGTGGAGTATCAGTCAATCACCAAACGATCTTCTTCATAACCTTATCCACCGTCGGCCAAGCCGTACAATCACCAACAAATTCTTCCCTTTCTTATATAAGCCAAGTGTCTCCTACCAAATAAATTGTGAAATATATTGAACACCCGCTGATTGGGTGAAGACGGATGGGGTAGGGCTGGGGTGTCGAGGAAAGGGGCGATCAGTGACAGTCGCGGCATAGGGCCGGTGGTGGGTACGGGATAGGATAGGTGTCACAGATGTCATAATGTAAACGTACAAGACTCCGTGACCAACCTACTTATTGGTAATGATTAATTGCCCTTTAACCCTAGCCTCTCTTTCGTGGGTCTCACGTCATTAATTGGTCATGCGCGGTGGAATCAATTTGTTTGTGCCGGCTTTGGCATTGCGGAATAAAACTTCAAACCTTACGGACGTCTAGCCTTCAATCACTACAATAGGGCTGGTAGTTAGAGGAAGTGGGTGGTAGGTTAAGGATCGGGGATTGCAAGGGAGGTTAGCAAGGGTGGCTTGATTGTGGGGCCTGGGAGTTTTTACTAGGGTGTTTATGTAAAAGGGAGGTAGATTAAGAGTGAGGAGAGGGGGGTTGGAAGATAGGGTAGGGGTTGATATTTTGTTGCGAGTCACCGCAGTGGGACATGAACGCCACAGAGCGGCCCCGGCGTGCCGGGTTCGACTCTTACGGTTTAAGCCAACTGCTTCAGATTGAGAGCAGCTTACGGACACGGTCATATATATCATACAACCGGGTTCCCAAACCTACAAAAGGTGTGTGCAACACAACAAGGCTGAGAAACCGCATTAAATACCTCACCAGCACCCAATACTTATGGTGTTGGCTCGGTTGTGCTCTGCGCCTAATATCTAAGGAGTTTGCTGGCTTAAAATGCAGCATGAGAACACTATTTGCATTTCTTTCATTCCATGTATATATGTTTCATATAATGACACATATATGCTCCACAAATACATAGCGTTAATCTGTCTGTGTGAAGAAGTAACCGTGTCACACGAATGTCAAATATGTTACCAATACCTCATGCAGTAACAACACCAGCCAATGAATACTGGTCGGTCAGGTTTGCACGACTTTGTTTCGTACTTTAAACAGTTGGTGACCGCCAATACGACTTTATTTCATATTATTTTCCTGTGCTTACCCGTTTTAATATCAAGTTATACTGCCCAAGTGGCAGGTAGCAGTAATTAAAGTGTTCGTGCCACGATTTTGTCTTGCTCAGAGTTAACTTGGTTTAGAGAAGATGAACAAATAACAATTTGTTTTAATGGGAGTTTACAGTTTTTATTCCACGATATCACTATAAACGGGTTCGTTAAAGTAGCAAAAGTGAGGTCCGGCGGGTTTACTTCTGGCAGCATTGCAACTGAGCGTTATTTGAAAATTCCCCAATGATGTCACAAGATTTGACAGGTGAGCTTTGATGCGTTGCGTAGACATCTGTGGTCGAGAGCGTGTATTGTTTTCATGGTTGAGTGCGTTTCGTTGAGTTCAAGCCAATGAGCAGACAGAATCTGAGTCTCAATATAAAAGCACGTCCGTTTGTATTCCTCTTTGACGTCACTTTCCTCGCTCGCAGAAGTTAAATTGATAAGTGCGAAAACAAGTGGAAAAAGTATGCCCTTCTACTATTTGGGGCGTTACAGCTCGATAAAATAAGCGCGGACACACAGAAGATAAATAGGGCCGCCAAGAACACCTCGACAGCAGATGCTGGTTAAACTCACATTTCGTATTAGATAAGGAATTAGTTGTAAGTCTTACGTCCTTATTGGGAACGAAGAACTTCGAGGCGTAGCCGAGAAGTTGTGAGATCCCATTAATGCATACTTCTATTGTTCCTCTGAGTCGTTTTTTGCCGGCAAGGACCTGCGGACCATGAGCAGGAGGTCATTATTTTCTCGGAGCGGGTCATTACAGTTCCGTCACAATAATGACCCCTCGCTCACATACTCCATGCCATCGCCGCCTTCTCGGAGGTAACAATAGAAATAAATATGAAGACAGATAAGGAATCAGTTGTAGGTCTTTATTGGGTTCTCACAACTTCTCGGCTACGCCTCGAAGTTCTTCGATCCCATTAATGCATATTTCTATTGTTTCCTCGGAGTCGTGTTTTGCCGTAAGGACCTACGGACCTAGCCCTGAAGAACCCTGAAGTGCAGCCTGCAAATCCTCAGCGATTTGAAACCCCTCCACTGTAATGGGACTAGTGTCACTTTGTGGGTAAATACCACGTCCAATCCTTATTATATTTGAATTCTACATACCTTAAACTATCTATTTACATATAGTTTGTTTCTTTAAAGAACTGTTGATGTCCACAATACCGGCCTGGGTTCTTCAGGGCTGCTGCGGACCTTGAGCAGGAGGTCATTATTTTCTCAGAGCGGGTCATTATAGTTTGGTCTCAATACTGACCCCTCGCTCACATACTCCATGCCATCGCCGCCTCCTCGGAGGAAACAATAGAAATAAACATTAAGCCAGATAAGGAATGAGTTGCAGGTCCTTATTGGGATCTCACAAATTCTCGGCTCCGCCTCGAAATTCTTCGATCCCAATAAGCACCTACAACTCATTCCTTATCTAATACATGACGCGTACATGGGGCAACACCTGAGTAAAAAGTCAGTTGCGCCGGCTTGAGCAAACAGAAAGCGATTCACGCGGTTACTCGGGATGCCGTCTGAGACAAACCCCTAAGACAAAAGAGACTGTGAAGGTATACACAGACAAAGAGCAGAGTTATTCACTCCACTCGGACGGGGCTGGCTTCACACTCGTTCCGGTCACTCGTGATCCTAAAGGAGTTCTTCAGGTAGAGACGTCGTGACTGCGGGCGGCTCAGCACAGCAACAGGCAGGACGGCCAGACGAAGCGTGCACTCACCGCGGCTCATGTCATGAAAGCGACCACTGCCGTACAAGCGCGTCGTATCGTGAGCAATAAACGAGTTTATCTAAAATAGAGGAAGAGAAAGGCGAAGGCGGAGTTATGGCACGCCCTTTTCTCTTTCAATGTATATCACATTATGCATTTGTCTTGTTGTAAAAATTATTATCGAGGACATACGCATAGCATTCAAATTACTTGAACACTTGAATTGATTGCATGATATATAAAATGTTGTTAATGTTAGGTCTTAATCGTACTCCCACGTAGTGCCAGTTGCTCATATTTCTGACTGATTCATTAAATAACACACAATTGTCACCATTTTTTGGAGCATCCCCATTTCTATTTTGCTTCCGACGGTTAATACACATTTCATTTCAAATAATAACATTATCTATACAAATAATTATCAAGTCCGTTACAGGTAAAATGAATTCAATTTCACACTTTACAAAACGTTTTGGTACGTGTCAAGTTCATTGGTATGACCAACTGACTTCAATATATTAGTTTATGAATTAGATTTATCATTGATATGTGTGCACATAACATTAGATATTTGCGAATATGTCATTACTTTCTAAACAAATATTGATTACTTATACATGTAAGCTTATCTGCTTTTTTTTTGGTACAGACATCATTCAGTTTGTACAGATATTATTTAGACATACCGGTATTGAGTACATGTCCGGTGCAAAATAGATTAACACTAGGGGTAAATAAATATTATATGACAGCAGGGTGTGCCATATCATTTAGACCACAAACAATGTGCTCCTCATAGCCGCACCTAACGACATCCAGCCAATCAGAAACGTGTAAATTAGCAATCACGTGATCCAAAGCTTGACAACGACTCCAAAGCATTAATTTCGGCGCGTCTTATAAAAAGGCCGCGATCGGAGATAACAAAAGCACTCTTGCCTTGCAAGTTCTGAGCAGACCTCTGCTGAGACACAGTTTCCTGTCAACCGTTCATCCACACCATGAGGGAGATTT
This sequence comes from Arenicola marina, assembly GCA_964019135.1. Taxonomy (NCBI): domain Eukaryota; kingdom Metazoa; phylum Annelida; class Polychaeta; family Arenicolidae; genus Arenicola; species Arenicola marina. The sequence continues at coordinate 1,727,635 of OZ025252.1, forward strand.
TCCACCTGCAGGCCGGCCAGTGCGGCAACCAGATCGAAGCCAAGTTCTGGGAGGTGATCTCCGACGAGCACGGCATTGACCCGACGGGCACCTACCACGGCGACTCGACCTCCAGCTTGAGCGGATCAACGTCTACTACAACGAGGCCACCGGTGGCAAGTATGTCCCCCGCGGTGTCCTGGTCGATCTGGAGCCCGGAACCATGGACTCCGTGAGATCCGGACCCTTTGGACAGATCTTCCGTCAGGACAACTTCGTCTTCGGACAGAGCGGCGCCGGTAACAACTGGGCCAAGGGGCACTACACGGAGGGCGCCGAGCTGGTCGACTCTGTCCTGGACGTGGTCCGCAAGGAGGCCGAGAGCTGTGACTGTCTCCAGGGATTCCAGCTCTGCCACTCGCTAGGTGGCGACACCGGCTCCGGGATGGGAACGCTGCTGATCAGCAAGATCCGAGAGGAGTATCCGGACAGGATCATGAACACCTTCTCCGTGGTCCCCTCACCTAAGGTATGAACAGGTCTCGCTATTACTAGGGGCCTGGAAGAGATGGTTCAGTGTCCAGTGTCGATTTTTCAAAATTCTCTGTGTCGAATGTCGATGATTCACCGACGTTTCGTGTCGCTTTTGGCTAAATTCAGTCGTTTTTTCAAAAATTTGTCTATGCCGCTTTTTTAGATCCTCAGTGTCAGTATTGATATGCCTATTTCGCCTGTCGCCGTTTACCCCTTCCAGACCCCTATTATTCGCTATCTGCACATATCCTGTGATTTGGTGGCCGTCTGTGACCACGGGCACTCGGCTCGTGAGGGGGAAGTCCTACGGCCTGTATATACCCCTAAAGCTGCTTTACCGATTCATATCCTACCCAATTGTCTATCATCCAAATTACAGAACGGTTTCTTCTATCTTTAGCTCACAATAAAATGACCGTCAGGCACGATTTTTTTTTGGAGGCGTGTCTGTGATTGACCAATCAGGAGGCGATACTCTAATTTGTTCAACCGGAAATTGGGCCTATTGTGAGCAAAACAAGAGCGCGTGATAATCGCTAATATAAATAGCTGCGATTCTATCTCCAATCATGGCACTGTTGCGGAGTCAATCGTCGCAAGACGTATATCAATTTGTTTGGACGGTAGTTTTCCATGAAAGACTAAGATCTTGCGCTGCTGCGCAGCTTGGAACTGCCGCTGTTCATCTGTAAATCGCGGCCCTGATCTCTCTCTCCGCATGCTATAACGTAAGGCGGCGCCATATGAATAGTCACAATATGCGTCACTGCTCCCGGCAAAATGGCGCTCTGCTTGACATTGCGGGGGGCGGGTTGCCTTAATTTTGTTCTCCTTACCAGTCGGCCGAAATGAAGCGTTAACACTCGCAAATTTAATTTTAAGATGTAAACTTTCGGTGCAGATCGCGATTAAATTATGTTGAACACCCGCTTTAATAAATTTGCTTCGGCGTCGCACGAACATCTTAATGCTCCTTATGAAACCTAAATGTTTTCCCTAGTTTACTAAGCTTTATTCCGCAAATATCTAGATTTGTGTAGAAAGTCTATCTACGCAAAGATTAGGGGTTACTTCCGGCGACATGGCTCCTCGACCTGCATTGCCCTTTGTCGTGATATGCCCTACATAGATCCAAGCGTCCTACGTAAACTAACTGTTCCTTGGTCACCGTTAATGATGTAATATTTATTGGTTGCTGAATACAAAAACTACTATAACTGTTGGTTAGAATGACTACAAACTTCTATAATTATTACACTCTGGCACTTATCGTGTGTTTTTGTGATAGTCATGGTTTCCTTGTACACAGGTCTCTGATACCGTGGTGGAGCCCTACAACGCCACGCTGTCCGTCCATCAGCTGATCGAGAATACGGACGAGACTTACTGCATCGACAACGAGGCTCTGTATGACATCTGCTTCCGCACCCTGAAGCTGACTACCCCGACTTACGGCGACCTGAACCACCTGGTCTCCGCCACCATGTCCGGGGTGACCACCTGTCTGAGGTTCCCTGGCCAGCTGAACGCCGATCTCCGTAAGCTGGCTGTCAACATGGTGCCCTTCCCCCGCCTCCATTTCTTCATGCCCGGGTTCGCCCCTCTGACGTCACGCGGCAGCCAGCAATACCGCGCCCTGACTGTCCCGGAGCTGACCCAGCAGATGTTCGATGCCAAGAACATGATGGCGGCCTGCGACCCGCGTCACGGCCGCTACCTGACGATGGCCGCCATCTTCCGTGGCCGCATGTCCATGAAGGAAGTCGACGAACAGATGTTGAACGTGCAGAACAAGAACAGCAGCTACTTCGTCGAATGGATCCCCAACAACGTGAAGACCGCCGTCTGCGACATCCCACCACGTGGTCTCAAGATGGCCGCCACTTTCATCGGAAACAGCACCGCCATCCAGGAGCTATTTAAGCGCATCTCCGAGCAGTTCACGGCCATGTTTCGGCGCAAGGCTTTTCTCCACTAGTACACTGGCGAGGGTATGGACGAGATGGAGTTCACGGAGGCGGAGTCCAACATGAACGACCTGGTGTCAGAGTACCAGCAGTACCAGGACGCCACGGCCGAGGAGGAGGGAGAGTTCGAGGAGGGAGAGGAGGAACTGGAGGCTTGAGTTAAACAATGTGTACAGTAGTGTTACAATCTATTTAAAAAATATAAAAGCTCTACATTTGATCTTGATATAACATTTGATCGATATTTAAAAGTTATGCCAGTTGTATACACAGATGAACAGATGAACGCACCAGCCGTAAAATGTGTTCTATTTAAAACTGAATAAACAAAACCTTATTTCCAAACTACACCATTTGCTTTAGAAAACCTCCCGAGGAAACATGACAAGACTTTTCAGTGCTCTTTAATTACCGATAACGAACCAAGAGTAATTACGAACTACCAACAATGTCCAGAACAAGACTCGCAGCCTCTTGCTCTATAAAGATCTATATACAAACTCGGAACACTCCTAAATTTTCATCAAAACCAACCCAAGCAACCGAACTCTCCCCTATACGCGGCAGATCGCGGCGTGTCTTCAAAACTTTTATTGTTGGAAGACGTTTAGTTATGGCCTACAGAATTTAAGTCTGTATTCGTAGAGACGGGTGGAACTGGATGCAGACGCCTTATTAATTAAGTTCTTTGACAAGCCCTATACTGCGCATATATGTCGCATTTCTCTACGTCCACTTACACGATTGAGTTAGCATCAAGACGAAGAAAATTGCGACCTTTCCTAGTTCAACAGCTATGCTCCTGTTGCAGTTTGCTAGATATAAAACCAAATGGCCGAGACACACATACAAGTCCCGGATGTCTGACCCCAGATGAGCTGCACTGCTCTCTGATTGGTCGTTGTCCTCCGCGCCAAATACGACGAATCGGCCCATCGGGTTCGCCTACGCAGGAGCGGCCACCCTCAGCCTCGGGCTTCCGCGGACAGGATTGATAATGAATATTTCAGTCCTACTAATTTAATTAGGGGGGGGGCGGCGGCGGCGTGTAGCATCACAGACGGCATCGGAGACCAGGGGTCGCACTCGACCCCAAGTAAGCGCTCGAACTATCCGCCGGCGGCTTAGAGACCACGGGATCCGACCATATCGAGCAAGGATGGGTGTCACGCTGGACCAACGTCGAAGGCGCATCCGGTTGGCGTGGGCACAAGCTCATGCCAGTAGAAACAGAGTGGCCAAATGCGAGTTGGCCTAACGTTATTTTCAGCGACGAATCGCGATTTCTGCTTTTCCGACATGATGGGAGGTCTCGGGTGTATCGCAGACGGGGAGAACGCAACGCTGGGCTTGTGTTGTACAGCAGGAGCGTTTTGGTGGAGGTGGCTGGACGATTTGGGGTGCCATACGTCACGGGTGGAGGTCTGAATGGGTTTTTGGGAGGGAGCATTGAACGCTCGGCGATATGTCGACCTCATCTTACGCAACCATGTGGTACCCTACGTCACCAACAACCCTGGGATGGTGTTTATGCACGACAACGCCCGTCCTCACGTGGCACGCATATTCATAGACTTTCTCAACAAACATAGGGTGGATGTTCTGGATTGGCCGCCATATTCGCCCGACATGAATCCCATTGAGCACGTGTGGGATATCCTGGGTCGACGTATTCGCCATAGACTAAACCCGCCTCAGAACCTGGCAAAACTGCGTGTCGCTCTTCAAGAAGAGTGGGAACACACTCCGCAACGAGAAATTAACGGTATGGTCACGTCTGTACCGCGCAGGCTTCAAGCATTGCAACATGCAAACGGTGGCCATACAAGATATTGAGGGGTCAAGACGTTTGGACGGCTGTAGTCGAAGCAACTCGGGCGTCATCACCGCGACCTGTGCTCATTTCTCTAGCACAGATATCGATATTTGTAAAACTGTTAATAAAATTATTCAATACCTTCACTTGTATCTGTCGCATCCCTTACAATTTCAACTTGCGTAATTAAAGTCCTTCAGTGTATATACATACAAACTGCTCGAACCCTGCTGTAGTCATGTTTGTGTGGTCGCAGGATACAGATCCCATGTTTTTCTTTGCAAAGAGTAGGGGTTACCCCCCGGGGACATAGTTCCACTCTCCCTGCCTGCTCCTATTGACGCGATATGACCAAAGATGATTAAAGCGTCCTGAATATACAACCAACCGCTCAGCGGTGTGACTGCCTAGACCACAATACGTCCGAACCGGTCGGTTCAAAACGTGAAAGAGAGCGATCATATTAAGTTAGGGCTAAGATGGTTGCCGCCGCCTTCAAAATTCTGCATTACATGCTGAAGTGAAAAGTTAATATGCATATTTAACAGAATTAAACTGTGGCTTGAACCGTTATAGTATATGGAGCACAGCCGATTTGCGAAGAACGCCACTGCGAGATTTAGCGAACTTACTCCTGTTGGTTCTGATGAGAAGAATATAATGTATCCAACGTTTCAAGCAGTAGCAGCAGCGGCATTTCCGTATAAAACGAGGTCGACCTGCAACAGACAAGCGTTGGGGGAACCTCATTAATATGCAAGTATGCCAATGCTCATCAACAGAGTTCGCACCCTGGCACACCCACATGGGAGAAGTTTTCTCGGTCAATCCAATTTCATTGTCTCGTGACACCAGAGTTTATTTCGTTTAGCTTTCGTATGCATCAATTAAGTCGGCTACATATGGTAAAAGTGCCGATAAACCCCCATATAAATATAAAAAGATCACAATACCGGTATTTCTGAAATAAAGCACATGATTTATTTGACGAAAGTGCCAGAGCGAGTGGCTATTAATCCTGTTTGTATAGCAATTTGCAATTTATAACAATATATCAGTCCAGCTAGTTCGCCATCTGTTCATTATTTCGTGGCGCTTAAGCGAGTCACTCAATGTAGTAAACTGTCAGTCCCTATCATTCGATTCATTACCAAGATAATCAATAAGCCTCAATGTAAGCCTCAATTTAGTTCATAACGATCCCGAGTACTTAATACTTTGTTGTGGGCTGGGGGTAAAGCCCCTCCTTTTTCACCGCCAAAAGCCGCTCCGAAGGGGTATTTTCCGCAGGAACCCGCTCTATGCACATTTTCAAAGCCACCCCCCCACCCCCCCCCCCCGCCCCCCCGCCCCCCGGCCCCATCGAAAGTGTTCAAATACCTCCATAGGGGTATCTGTTTCATCACAGATGTCCTCTCTATATGGATCTCTATAGGGCTATCAAGGCATCAAGAGGCACCCGTGGAACCCCCCCACCAGATTCGTGTACCAGTGCCCCCCCCCCCTCCCCCGAGATAATGACTACATCTCGCCAAACCATTTTTATAAGCAGAACGCGTTTCGCAATGTCCTTTGGTGAGTGAAAGATTGGTCGTTTTTTCATGCTAGGGCGCACCGGAGCGGAAGCGGCGGAAGCGGAGGATTAATGCATACTTCTATTGTTTCCTCGGAGTCGTGTTTTGCCGGTAAGGACCTGCGGACCGTGAGCAGGAGTCATTATTGTACCAGAGCGGGTCATTATAGTTCCGTCACAATAATGACCCCTCGCTCACATACTCCATGCCATCGCCGCCTCCTCGGAGGAAACAATAGAAGTAGGCATTAAGCCAGATAAGGAATGAGTTGTAGGTCATTTTTGGGATCTCACAACATCTCGGCTACGCCTCGAATTCTTCGATCCCAATAATGACTTACAACTCATTCCTTATCTAATACAACACGACTCCGAGAAAACAATAGAAGTATGCATTAAATCCCATTAATGCCTACTTCTGGAGCAGGAGGTCATTATTTTCTCGCTCACATACTCCATGCCACCGCCGCCACCTCGGAGGAAACAATAGAAATAAACATTAAGCGAGCTAAGGAATTATCTACTACATAAGGGCCTACAACTCATTCCTTATCTGGCTTAATGTTTAATGTTAATGTACCTCAAAATGAAATATCATCATAATCGAACCACTATACAGTGTTCACATTTAAACAAAGCTGGATCCAGCCATCTAAATATAGTAATACATCACAATATGTTCAAGGAGTATATACAAATATACAGTAAATGTGCATTGACAGGACCAGGTTGGCCACTCATCCGGTGATGATGAATGGGTTAAAGGTATAAAGACCTAAACGGTCCGTGTATATACCGTCCAAGCTGGGGAGGGGGGGGGGGGTGCGGACGTGTGAGCTTCAGTATGGGAACGGTGCGTAGCAAGGCACGGAAAAACCGTTAGCAGTACTTTACAGCCTTGGCATTTAAATTGCTCGTTATGGGACTTGTCACACCCTCCCGACCTAGATCTACCCAATAAAACAATATTTATTGCGAGATTAGGAGGGTATGAAACAGATCTGGGGACATATTTTTTGACGTCTGCGTCTAACTGTGCATTATGTTATAGGTGTGAAAGTCAGAATCTTAGCCCGTTTTGGGCAGTCGGACGTTTTGGGTTTTCACACATAAGCTACCCATAATAGCAAGGTAAAAGAACTCCGTATTTGTGATTATTTTATGAAAGTATACCCAATTACACACCTTCTGGTGAATTTTTAGAATACTTTACCGTCCCGTTGAAAAAATATTCTCCATTTTCCAAGTATACCCCCATTTCACAAAATGACCAAAACTTGACACCTACCACGAATATGTAATTGTGCTACAATTCAGCTCAATGTTAAGTCATTATCATCAGTAATAGCTCTTTGGAAAGCTTAAACCTAGTGCAATACAGAATGATATTAAAAAGTGTAAATAATTGCCACAAAAATAACAGAATGGTAATAATAAAGTGCAATTATGCAAAATCAGGACAGTTTTTGCCAAAATTTGAAATCACCACCTTCACAAAATTGGCTATAATTTCATCAAAAATGGAAATCTTGACACGAAACCACGTTTAAAAACTTCTAAAAGCATCGTTCTTGTAATAAAAATAAAGAAAAATACAGGTAGCCGAGCAAATTTTCAGAGAAACACGTCCTGAACCTTGAAAATGTTATTTCACAAATATTTTTTGGCGCAGCTTATGTCACACCAATTGTCAGTAATTTACGCCTGGTGTTCACATTTTAATAAATCTGGTTATATATATAATGGTCTCCGATATAAGTATGATCTACAAGTATGTTTTCTGAACTATTTACAAGTTTTCTCGATGCCTTTTTGTTTAATTTTCCGAATTTATCACGAAGAACCATTCTCGGGGAAATACCGTGAATGACGTCACGAGTTGGGGATTCCCCTGTGAATGACGTAACGAGTTTTGGGATTCCCCTTTCACTGACATCCGCCGATGTTTGTCGATGTTTACCAAGGTCTTTACCGAGGTCTTTACCTAAAGCCACATTTGTGACATATGAGACACTGCCTTGAGATTAACATGCATGTCTTGTAAATAACAGGCACAATTTGTACAGTTGTATTGGCGGACATATAAACCATTATGTGAAACGAATCGAGGCCAAATATACTATTTTAATTGAAGAGATATATATATATAAACTCTTAATGTAACTTTTAGCAGACATGTACTTTTAGTGGAAATATACAAAAGGCGATTTAAAAAAAAATTGTCAGTGATATTAAATTCAGTTTGTCATTATTAATTGATTAATAAGAAAAAAAAATTATTTCAGGTATTTATAGACTTGTTTTCACAATGTTATATATTTTCATGTCCACTAATAGTAAAAGCCCAAATTGTATGCAAAAAGCACACTTTTCGCATACATTCACCATGTCCACTAAAAGTATGATATATATATATAATGTGCGTCTGGCCATTTACACTCCTGCAAATACATATTACGTCCGAAATATCTACTGGTACTTAAATTAAGACTTCCATGCGATGAGTACAATATATATGTGAAGAGGTATAGTAAAAGTATGATATATAGGAAAATGTCCCCTAAAAGTACAATATATATATATAATGTACTTTTAGGGGTCATTTCGACATACATATATTACTTATAAATTAAGACTGATACGCGTCGAGTACAATATATATGTGAAGAGGCATCATACACGTATGACATATATGTCAAGATGACCCCTAAAAGAACAATATATATATATTGTACTGTTAGGGGACATTTCGACATACATATATTACATTTGGAAACCCATCCACGCATATATCTCTTTGGGGACCTCAAAACATATACCACTTCTGCATAAGTAATATAGGAGGTGTCGTCTCCAAAGAGTACGATATAACCGTTCGGAGGTATCCACAAATATGATATATATAACGATGTCGCCTAAAAGTGCAATATATATATAGTGAGGTCTCCTAAAAGTATGATATATATGCGCAGATGTCCCCTAAAAGTACAATATATATATTTTTTGAGGTCTCCCTAAAGTACGTAGGATGTGGTCCCGAAGTAGAATTTATGTGTGGCGAGTTATCCCCAAAGTAGATACATGGGCATAAGAGGCATATATAAACTTACGTAGGTTATATAGGTGGTGAGGTCTACTTAAATTTATATAAGTGATGATGAAGTTTGCTGGAAGTAGGTTATCTAAGTGTGACATCTACTAAATGTATGATGTACATGGGGAGAGATATGATATATATATATGCGGACAGGTTTCCAGAAGGGATATATGTGATCAAGTCTTAAAAGAGTAGGATATAAATGTAGGGAGGTTTGCACAAATATGATATAGATAGCGAGGTCGTCTTAAGTACAATATATGAATGGTGATGTTTCCTAAAAGTACAATATATGAAAAAATGAGTCTGCGCAAGCAAGAAATCACACCTCCTATAAAGCAAGCAAGCAGCTATCGATGGTTGTTAGGTCTGCCTTTAGACCTACATTCCAATCTCAGCTTTAATAGCTTTAATAAGTGCGATATCGATGGTAGAGGAATTGCACGAGGTACAGACACAGAAAGACCTGTCAATATCGAACGACGGTTTATTGCCTAATTACGCGCGGACACAAAAGAACCATACTACATACACACAGAGATTATCAGTTGAACTAATCAAACTGATATTTTCCATCGAAAACTGCCAAACCAGAATAAAAGCACTGCATACAGGTCTGTCGGTTTATGCCGCATTCTAACCTAAGACCTGAGCAGATAGTTGCCGAACCGTGCAACATGGAACTTAATTTAATTTAATTTAATCTAATTCAAGCCCCCACGGTGACTCAAAAGTGTCGCGTTTGTCGCGCGGCAAATGTTACACAGGAGATATCAAATGTGGGAGATTGGCTACCCCTTGTAGCAACATTAGCTCGTAAAGTTTTCCGGGACTACAATTTTGAGTGAATAATTTTACATGTATTTTAATATAAATGGGAATTATAAAACAATGCGTCCAAGGCTTACAATTAATAACCGATGGCCGATTGGTTACAGTCCTTGTCTAGATTAGATATGAAAAATTGCGATATCAGCAATGAGCGTGTGTTAGTTAACCGGGAAGTGTATTTTAATTCAACATCAACTTTTTAGATGGACAGGTAACCCATCGATTCAACGCGAACGGCCAATTATAACTTTTTAACCGTCATTATTATTTGTTTTCACATGAACTTTACAGATTCCCTTGCTTTTTCTTTTCATTTCTTCTGTTCATTGAAGATTTTAGTCCGTACTTTCAGGTACGGCATGCGAAGGTCCTCCGCTTTATGAAGTCTTCCACTTCTAATTAACCTGAAACGACATCAAAGTTAGCAACTAAGTTTCAACCAGATTGCCCACCATGAAACATCTTCATAATATTTTCCCTCTCACACACCACCCAAAAAGCGGGTAAATTCAACGCCATCTTCGTGGTGCAAGTCCTGGACTGGGATGACCTGCCACAATATACATGTCACACAAACGCTTCAGAAAATAATCAATCGGTCTCGTCTGTCCATAAACCTGTTAATTAAGGGCTAACTTTGCTCATTTTGTCGTGGGCTTGGCAACTGAATCCAGTTTTTGAATCATTGACTCAAACAAAACAGAGAAAATATCCGGTAGGGCTTGGCGTAGTTCAAGAGTTACATAATTGTAATTGTATACTGCGTACGTCTTCACAATGACGTCCTTGGCAAACAGTGTTAGGTCTCTCTGTCTCTACACATTAAGGAGCCCAGTAAAACTACGATTTTCTTACTAAGACGAATTACTTTTTGAAACTTATATCAGCTTTATATAAATCTACATTAACTATTAATCAATCAATAATATTCACAACTATATGATTCGCAGCACAACCGGTAATTATTATTTTTACATTATAACTATACAGACATATTAATAAGATTTGGATTTTAAATACCCAGATCGAGTGGCTACGCAGAGCAACAAGCCGCCAGCGAAGTGCACATGACGTACTACACATATCTATATTGCAACAAAAAATGACGCACCTGGCGCTGTGGTCCCACCTTTTAGCACCGGGGATGTTGCAAAAGGGACAGCAGGAGCAGCGTCGTTACACCCAGTGAATCATTTGCTCCAGGACTCTGTGATTCTGGAAACTATAACCACAAAACTTATACATATGTATATGGCTTATGGTAGTATAACAAGTATTACTGAGGAGCAGGGCAGTTCAGTGCTCCTATAAATTTATGGCGATATACCGATCTATATAGACTACCAGCACTAACGGTGCTCGGTGCAAGAACCACAAGAAATATAGGCAAAAATAGATCAAATCACAACATTACAGGTACAAACCCAAGATTCAACCTTTCTATTCTACGGACTATTTGGCCTATTTAAGAAAAACATTAACTCCACTCTTCCCTTAGCCTGTTGTGTATTATCCATCACAGTTTACATCCCCTATTCATCGTGTATACTATACGTTATATTATCTGGTGATATATTAGTGTTTCTAAATGTTGTATGTACATATATAGCTATCTTTATTGTCTCAACACTCCATACTAGCGTCCTTCATTTTCAACGCAGAGTGTTTTTTGCGTACCGACGGTGCGACTATACATACCAGAATAAGAGCTTAGCTGGGTAATTTTTCTTACATTTGTTTTAGGCATATTCTGTCCAGCACTGTCAGTTTAAAAGGCAAGAAATGTTCAAACACTGGTTGAACTTAGTTGAAAATAAAGCAACATCTAGCTCATTATTAGATCAGTTTACTTTTGTGGCAGGTTTACCTATTTCATCATTGAAATACTCTTTGGTGAATCCACGTTGATCTGAGCCATACTGTATGCACAAAGTCGCATTTTGCGTTTCAGAGGCCTTTGTAGTTGTCAACATCTGGCTGGGCAGACTTGAGTGAAACTGCAATATTTACATGAAAGCATGAGCCTGGATTTCAGAAACAACACATTCATATGTTAAACAAATAGAAAGAACATGAAAATAATCAGTCTTCTATGCCATGCACACCCTTTTTGTATGTCATCCCTTTCCACTCACATGATCAGCGCATAAAGCTTAAACAAGCTGCCCGGTCATGTGACGCACTTGCTTTTGACAGTAATAATATGCCTAGTAACCCTGGGACATCTTTGAACTACTGATTGTGTATGTCTTCTTCAATATAAAGCCTAATCTACCATTTATATGGCATGCTCAACTGCCTTGCAATAACGGTACAATGTCTAAAATTAAATGAAATGTTGGTATGTGAGGATAATTTTGTGTACACAAGGGCTAAACTGGACCCACTGTTTAAGTAGCTGCCAAACATACACACCTAAATCTACTGAAAGACTTAGATTTAGAAGACTTATTTTCAGCAGCTGTCAGTCATAGATTTGTTCTTCATTTGTGAGTTCATTACCATATTCTTCATTTTTGAGTTCATTACCATATTCTTCCCTTGGGTAGACATATCCAAGATCTGTGAAAAAACAATGACAGGTGAAAAATAAAAAAATTGGATCAAAATGCTGCATAGACTGGTCAAACTGGCAATACAGTGGTAATTCATTTATCTTTTGGAATTTGGAGTCTGACACTCCATTGCGCCATATAGCCCATATAGAAGAGTAGTATGGGAGAGGCATCAACATTCTTCTTTGTGTAGAGATAAATTTCACTCATATTACCGGTACATAAATATTCACTTTCCAAATTCCCAAAAAAAAACATAAAGCCAATTGAAGTCAATTTAAGCCAATTTAATAATAAATTACCTACCGGTAAATGATGTACAGTCACTGATCAATTATATAACCATGAAAAAATATATATATCTTGGTGGATAGCTAAAGATCCACTTGCATTTTCAATCCTGCACATCTTTGTCTTCCACAAATATATTTAAGCCGTACAGCTGACACCCCCTACCTTTCATTCTGTTTTGCAGTTCTTTGCAAACCAGAAATTACTGGGTTTTTTTAAATTCTTTTTGAAGACAGAAATTTATCCATCTATTTACAAGCAAAATTACCTTACATTAAAATATCCCAACAGTGATTCTGATAGGTATGCCAGTGGGCAGGTCCCAGAGCCCCTTCCAATTATGGGACTCCTGGCAAATTATGGGATATTAATTTAAATGAGAGATTGAGTAGCCTAATCACTATATATTTTCAATGGATTACCATATATGTCTTCTCACAGCTAGGGAAATTGTTATGCAACTAATGGTGCAGGATACATATCAAAATTGCTGCCCTGATAAAGCATAGATAGTTAATTTAAGGCTGGAATGAGTAACTTGAGGTATAACCATACATGCCATATATTGCACGTATGAAAAGGGTACCTTTTAAGATTTCTTGTCTGAAAATATTGACTTTACAGTTTGACAGTTAAATAATAGACCGCCAAACTATAGCGTAACAGTTTGACATGTGAATTCTCAGGCTATGAGTAGCAGCAGACTCCTCCAGAAGGATTGGCTTTGAGATTTTTTATTCCAGATATTTATTAATTATATAAAATGTAATAGCAAGCAAAGTGCTGACAGTGATATATATACTATAGTGAGTTACTGTGACAGATAGGCCTGGTCCCCCTAACTTGGTTTATGCAAAACACCGAAACAGTAAATCAGTGGAGGGCAAGGAGGAAGGTGGAGGTATACCAGTGTACCTTAGGCGGAGTCTCCTGTATTAAAGTGATGTTTATCTTTCATTTATATTCATTTATGTAATAAATATTATCGCTTTGACCAATAAATAATTTTTTAATTTTAATTTTAAATGTTGAGAGGGAGGTATTAGGCCGCACAACATACACATTATGCCCCCACCCCCTGTCGTCCGGCCTCATCCACTGATTTACTGTCTGTGAAAACGTATGGCTATCTCTGTTAAGTTCAGTGTAACTGGTAACACTGTCACTGACCACAGGCACAGGCACCTGAAGCCGAGGCCGGTGAGACGGTAGTCTTAGCTTGTACCTAATCCCTATTTTATATAAGGATACATACAAGCTAAGATTACCCCCCCCCCCCCCCACCCCGCCCCGCCTTGCCGGGCCTCAGCTTCAGGCGCCAGTGCACAGAACTTCATGCAAGTAAATAAAGCGGGCGATAATATAGGCCAGATCTGGCAAACCTGAAATCGCGGACCGCTGACTCAAGTTGCAGATCCTTACAGAATAAACATGCAATGCTTACCCGTCAAAGTGATCCACTATTGGTTCCTGAAGCTTTCATGACATTCGTTGGATGTTCCACAGTCCTCTGGAATCTTGTTGATAATGTGTTGTCTTGTCGCTTCATTTTTAACGTTCTGACATTTGCCGGAAGTCAACAAACGGCGCCTGGCAGCGAGTGATCATCGCATGCGGAAAATTCTTATGATGCCGCGGTGAAAAAAGTATATTTGTTTAATTCGTTTTATTTTAGCCCCAAATTTTGCATACGACACAAAATAGCTGTTCTGATGCACATATCCAAATTACAAAAACAATATATATAGTCTGCGCCATGTCGAGATCCGCGCCATGTGGGAATATTCTCATATGGCGCTGCGCCAAATAGGAATTCCCACATGGCGCGGCCATATCGGAATCGTGTGGAATTCAATCTCTCTGCATTTTAATAATAATAATTGGTTTTATTCTTACACGGTTCTCGCCCAATTAAATAAAACAATTAGAATACAATAGCTGGCCCAGCTGGAATATTTCTGATATAGTTCTGGCCTAAATAGAAATTCTGATTTTTGTATGGAACCAAGTTAAATGATTGAGGCCATGTCTGCTTCTGGCGAATTAAAACTCATTTACTTGTTCAGCATTTTTAATAACACTTAGCATCACATTAAATCTTTCCCACCAACCAACGTTTTTGTGGTCTTCAGTATAACAGGGTTGGATGATCCAAAACAAGCCTTAATTGCCTCTTAATTGTTATTGGCTGCAAAAGGAAAATTAAAAATTAATCAGTAATGGATGGGACTGTAGCAGTAAAGAGAGTGGCTAAATATATGCTGAGTGTTTCCAGACTTCCAGGTCAACTGACTGTTGGGTTGGTGGAGATGTTTTAAATATCCCTGGATCGCGCAGTTGCCGGTTGCGCTGAATGGGAATTCCGAAAATGCGCAGCGCCAATTCCGAATCAGCGCAGATTCCAACTTCGCGCGGAACATATATGGTTGTTAAAAAGTTATTAGCGATGTTAGCATGTCTGCCAAAAGTTCAAGGTCTATAAATAGAACAAATATTATTTCGCTTCATGCAAAATTGTTTGTCATGCAAAAAAAAAAAATTTTTCACGAGTCACATAAGCTGCTGTCTATGTATGTCTGAAAGTGATTCGAATTAATATCGTGCATATAGTTTCTGAGATAATTACAGATGACTATTAGCATACATTTGCCTTGTCAACGAAAAGTTCCTCGTCCACTAAAAGTTCTATAGATCTATATGTATCCTAATAGTTCAGTTTATAGTAATATATATATATATATATTGGAATTACAATAGATGTAGAGAACATTTGTTGACAACGCAAATCATGAGCTATATCATTCCCAACTTGTCCCAACACCTTAACCGTACGTATGTTGTTCACCAATATAAGTGTTGTAGCGAACTCGTATCATGTGGTTTAAACTGGTTTATTTCCTGTAAATACAGATGGCATTGTCAAAGTATGTTAACAATGATAGAGCAGTGGACGGTCTGTCCCTGTCGATACATACAATGCAAACTCGAATACCTAATATGAGTTCTAAATATAAAATGAGAATGAATACTAGAAGCATAAATAAAGTACGTAGGCTTACCTGTAAATACAGATGGCATTGTCAAAGTATGTTAACAATGATAGAGCAGTGGACGGTCTGTCCCTGTCGATACATACAATGCAAACTGCCGGCGTTTCGCGCCAAAGCCTATTTATAGTAGATAGTTGTGTATAGCAACTAGCAAGAAAGAACCAAGAAGGACTTGGGGCAGTATTGTATCAAGAGCAGAGAGATGGCTCAAGGGTTATTGCGTACGCCAGTCGCGGATTATCTGCATCTGAACGCAACTATCCGGCCCATAAGCTGGAATTTGTGGCGTTAAAATGGGCTGTAACAGACAAGTTTAGAGATTATTTGTATGGGAGTCGATTCACGGTTCTAACAGACAACAATCCTATCACATATGTCTTGACTACCGCTAAGTTGGACGCCACTGGACATCGCTGGCTTTCCGCTTTCGCAAGTTTCAACTTTGACATCAAATACCGAAGTGGAAAATTGAATGTGGACGCAGACGCTTTATCGCGCCTTCCAGGTATCACAAAGAGCGAACTGACCAATGATGTAGTAACGGCAGTATGTCAGTTGAGTGCTTCAGTACCTCTTGTGGAATCCCTGACGATTGACGGACACTTACTTGAAAACATACCTGACACTGCATTGACAATGACGACGGTAAATGACTGGATAGCGAAACAAAACGCAGACCCATTATTGGCTGACGTTATTTCGCAAATCACAAATCAATCTGGCCACAAAATGAAAGACTATTGTTCCCTCTCATCATGGGAAAAGATTTTACAACGTCAGTTGACCAAACTCACCATGAAAAATGGCATCTTGTACCGCAAATGCTGTCTGCAAAATAATGAAATTTTCCAGTTAGTTATTCCTCGATCGCTTCACGAAGTGGCGCTGCGAGGAGTGCATGATGACCTTGGCCACTTAGGCCGTGACAAAGTTAATAAACTACTCCAACAACGCTTTTATTGGCCGGGAATGTACGCCGACGCCAATGACTGGCTCAGGAAGTGCATGACTTGCATTCGGCGTAAAGGGGCTCCACCGATCGCTCCTTTGGTATCCGTTAATACGTACACAGCCGCTGGAATTGGTATGCATGGATTTCCTAAGTCTCGAAGAATCCAAAGGCGGCATAAAAGACATACTAGTCGTCACTGACCACTTCACACGATATGCTTTGGCCGTACCCACCCGAAATCGAACAGCAAAGACCACTGCTGAAGTACTATTCAACCATTTTATCAATCACTATGGTTTTCCAAGACGACTACATAGCGACCAAGGTCGAAATTTTGAGTCGAAAGTTATAAGTGAATTGTGCAACTTGGCTGGCATTGAAAAGTCGCATACAACACCCTATCACGCTATGGGTAACGGACAATGCGAGAGGTATAATCGAACCCTCTTGGGCATGCTGGGAACTTTGGCAGACAGCCAGAAGTCAAACTGGAGAGCCCATGTCGGACCAATTACACACGCTTACAATTGTACGGAAAATAGCTCCACTGGGTTCTCACCTTTCTTTCTAATGTACGGCAGACAACCGAGGTTGCCTGTAGATATCGTACTGGGGGTAAAGGGGGAGGCCCAAACAGTTGAAACAGAATATGGAAACTATGTGGAGAAACTAAAGCAAAGATTAACAACCGCTTATGACGTTGCTGTATCCAATGCGAAAGTTAGTCAGGAGAGACAAAAACAATGCTATGACAAACGTGTCCATGGTGCTACACTGAGTGTCGGCGACAGAGTCTTAATCAGACAAGTCGCATTCACAGGGCCGCACAAACTGGCGGACAAGTGGCATAGGGAGGTTTACCTTGTTGACTCGAAGCCTGACCCAGAGATACCTGTATTTTGTGTCAAACATGAGTCTTCAGACAAACAGCGGGTCCTCCATAGAAACATGCTACTGCCAGTGGGATCATTGATTGACAATCGTGGTGCCCAGCTTGATCCCCAGGCTAAGGTATCTTCTAATACTGCAATTCCGCGCCAGAAGGTAACCTTAGAAAGCGAGACAGTCATCAGACTCAGACAGTGAACGCCCACGTTATGACACGCGCAATTCAGCATTACCCCGACAGGTAAGACATGCTCGTAGTGGGAATCCATTTCAAACCCCTATTATAAGTCATCCCCCATTTCAACCGCGTAATCTTGCGCCAGGTGAAATTGAAATTGCTAGCTCTGCTGAGTTACCAACATCATCTCTTCACCCTTCATCTCCATCATCAACACCCACTGTAGGTAAATCAGCTTGTGACGGGCGCCAGTTATCGCCACCACGCCCAGTCAGTCAACCTGCATCACCGCCATCTCATACGCCCAGTGTTTCATCCCCTGATCCCACACGTGTCTCAGAGACAACTAATCAAGAAACGGTCTCCCCAACTGAGTTGAATGCGAATGTTCGTAGATCAAACCGCGAAAGAAAAGCTCCATCGCGTTTTGGTGACTATCAACTATATCAACAGATTTATTATGTGTAAATATAATGCGGTGTAACACTATTAAAATTTGTTCACATGTATTGTGTAAATTTGAAATGTTCATTGTCAATTAGCATGTAAAGAATGCCTTGCATGAAAACTTGTAAATACGTTTTGGGTGAAATGAGTATTGTAATTCTTGATTTAATCTGTCAAGAATTATTCGTGAGATGAGACTGGGCGTATCGAATATATAACTTCCACAGATGTTGATGGAATGTTAATACTTTGTAAAATGTTTAAATTATGTGAAGTAACCAAAGCGCTACTGAATGTACAAGTGTTGAGTGGAGTGATTAGTATAAAGGAACCTATGATGTATATATGTGGAGCCCCCAGTGAGGAGCGCGTAATGATGTGTTTAGATAACGACACTTTATATTAATGTTATCATTGTAGACCATGACAAGGGATTAATTATGATGGATCTGTAGTATTGATGTACTGGTGTTGCGCGATGACCTCAAAAATGTTGGGGTTAATATTTTTAAATTGTAGTCTGTGTGAATGTAAGGCGTGCTTGATTCTGATTTGTTATTAAGAAGTGACATAAGCTTAGTCATGATAAGTGTTAAGCATAGTTATTAGAGAAACACTTTAGACCTAGTGATATGTTATAACTAGATACAGGCTCTGTTGTAGATATAGATAAAAGCTAAGACTTACAAACTATTTTTATGCAGTAAGCTTAATGGTCTAGAATTGCTATTAGCAATTCCAGGTAATTAGGCCCCAGTCACATCTCTTCCTCCTCTCCCGGCTACAACCACCCCTGGACACCGGGCCGGCCGGCGGGGTCTTCTGGATCCAGCGCTCCCATTGGCCGGTCACTGGGTCTCGCCCCCATTGGTCGGACCCCCCGTCACTGGCCAGCGCCCCCATTGGTCGGACCCCCCGTCACTAGCCAGCGCCCGGGCTATAACCCCAGCGGCACACCCTTGAACTGGCACTTGCAGGTTCTCGCCGTCCGAGCGTAATTTGTCTGTAAGTCCTGCCATCGAGCCGGCTTCCAGCCCCTCAACCACAGGGCCAACGCCTGCCCAAGGGACGGCCGCCATGGCGAGTCGCCCTCACCCCCCCGTATACAGTGACTCGACACCCCGTGGCCTGGCAGGCTGGCGCCCGGAGCTCCCCTACCAAGAGTTCCGCCCCTCCCCCCACCCCGGGGCCCTTGGCCACCCCAGCCCGCAACCGATAACGACCACATGGTGTGGCTGCATGGCCGCGCCATGGCCACCCCAGACCACAACTTTATCGCTGGCCGGCTCCCGGTCCCCACCCGTCTCAACATCCCACATTGGACACGCCTTATGACTCCGGACCGGGACACAAACCTCGTCTCACAGCTACAATTCGGGTTCCCGATTAACTATGTTAAGGCTACAAAGCCCTCGGTTCCCTTTACCAACCACCAGTCAGCACTGCGCTTTCTTACTGTCATCGACAACTACATCAGCAAGGAGATTAGTGCTGGTGCATTATTAGGGCCATTTAGCACGAACCCGTTGCCTTCGGACATCGTTATCTCGTCTCTCCAAAGTGTGGAGAAGAAAGACCCCACTGACCCTACAGCTCGCCGGGTGGTCGTCGACTTGTCTTATCCATCTGGCTCAAGTGTTAATGACGGCATCACCAAAGACACCTACTTAGGGGAAGATGTGATTCTTCGCTACCCCACAATAGATGCCCTTGTTCGCCAGGTTCAGTAGCACGGCCCAGGCTGTCACATCTTCAAGGCAGACCTCGCCCGCGCCTTCCGACAACTCCTTTTCATCTGTCCCAGAGACATAGGCATGTGTGCGTTCTCATGGAGGGGCGCTTTGTTCTTGGACATCGCCTTCCCCTTCGGCATTAGGAGCGCCTGCCTTGATTGCCAGCGCGTAGCAGATGCGATCTGCCGGATTTACGACCGTGAATATAATAGGTCTCTTGTTGGATACATTGATGACTTTGCCGCAGCTCAACCGGCAGTTAGCGCCCAGGCGGCCTACCATGACTTAATCGCCCTCCTCACCGAGACATTGGGAATCCAGTTATCCCCCGCTAAATGCAAGCCGCCCTCCACCACACAGACGTTCTTGGGTCTCGAATTAGACACAATTGCCATGTGTCTCCGGATACCAAAAGACAAACTGGACAAAGCGCGAGCCATGATCAAAGACTGGCTGTCAAAATCTAGCGCCACATCGACACAGTTGCAGTTGCTGTTAGGTACGCTCATACACATCTCATCAGCGGCCATGCCTGGCAGGCGCTTCGTAGCACGTATTATACGCCTCATCAAAGTGGATCGACCCAAGGTGCAACTGGACAAAGCCTTCCAGATGGACATCACGTGGTGGCATAATTATATGTCGGCCTACAACGGGGTCAGCTTGATACAGGACGCGGACTTCTCCGCCCCAGATTCCGTGCTCGCAACAGACAGCTGTTTGACAGGCATGGGCGCTGTCACAGCTCAGGGGTTTTATTGCCACGCTGAGTTCCCTCAGGAGATTCGGAACTTAGACCTCTCTATCTCAGCCCTGGAGTTGCTGGCAATAGTCGTTGCCTGCCGCCTGTGGGGCAAGCTATTCGCACGTCGCAAGCTCGTAGTCAAGTGTGATAACGAAGGCGTTTGCTACGCAGTCAACTTCGGACGTTCCCGGTCGCCTTTCATGCAGGCCACCCTCAGATGCCTGTGGTACGCCGAGGCCGAACATCACTTCACCGTCCGCTGTATTCACATCCCAGGAGTCGACAACACCTTGCCAGACCTACTGAGCCGCTGGCACACCGACCCAACATACCCGCAACGCTTCTCGGAAGCCACGGCCTCGCAGGAATTGACTGAATGCGCCGTGCCCCGGCCTCTATTTGACATTGAATCGGCTTAGGCCATGAGTGACTCTCTTAACCATATCTGCTTTATATTACTGCATTTTAACTACTACTAGTTTTTCGCGTCGTTGTGTACTGTGCTTTAACCCTTTTTTCAGTTGACCATACCCGCTTTTTCATTTCAAAATCATTTTCCCTCCTCTCTTTCAGCGACAATGCTTGCTGACCTAGATAGCGCCACTAGCCGAGCTATCCGAGAGGCCTTTGCTCCTGGCACCGCAAGAAATTTCCGCTCTCAATGGACTGCATTCCTCAATTTCTGCCAGTTTTACGATCTCCCTGCCTTGCCTGCCTCTACCCTCAATCTTTGCCGTTTCATCACGTTACTCGCCCACTCCTTACGGAGTTACCAGTCGCTAAAAAAAACTACGTCCACGGCATCCGCACTTTACACCGCTGCTTCGCCTTGTCGCTCGAGTCCTTTGACTCCTTTGATGTTAAACTAGCCCCCATGTCGGCGAAGAAGCGGTTGGGCTTGACCCCCCTTGCTAAGCTCCCCATCTCCCCAGATATCCTCCTTAACCTCGCCCGCCTCCTCATCCCTTCCTGCCCCCTTCACACCGCAGTTTGGGCCGCCTTCCTCATCGCCTTCTTTGCCTTCCTCCGCAAATCTAACCTTGTCCCACCTTCTCCTTCCGCTTTCGACCCCGCCAGACATTTATCTCGCGGTTCGGTCACTAGGACAGAGTTTGGTTTGCTACTGACCTTAACAAAGACAAAGACAGTGCAGTTCGGTCAGCGTGTTTTAACCATCCCCATTTGCGCAATACCTGGCTCCCCCCTTGACCCTGTGGCCGCCTATGACCGCCTTTGTACCCTCGTTCCAGCGCCCCACTCCGCCCCTGCCTTCAGCTACCCCTCTGGCTCTGGCCTTACCACCCTCACCCACTCCACACTGACCTCCTCCCTCCGCGCCTTGCTGCGGGCCGCGGGCTACCAACCCTCGCACTACGCAGGCCACTCCTTCAGGCGCGGGGGTTGCACGGCCGCCTTTCTGGCGGGAGTCCCCACAGAGCTCCTGCAGGCCCACGGGGACTGGCACTCGTCAGCCTACCTGCGCTACCTCACTATCCCTTTGGGTCACCGGCTTGAGGTGACTCGGCGCATGGCTGCCTCACTCCCACTCGGGCCATTCGGTGCCCACCCACCCCCAGCCCACTGACTAACCGCCTCTCCTTCCACCCCTACCCATTTCCCTCCCCCCAAAGGTTTGGCCGGAACCCGCCTCCAGCCACCCCTCCCGCGGCTGAAGGAGAGTCCTTGGCCGCCTCCTTTCACAGTTTGTTTTGAATAAACTCGTTAACGGCCAAACCTTTGTCTTCTTCTGACTGGTTACCTAATTGTCTAGAATTAGGCCCCAGTCACATCTCTTCCTCCTCTCCCGGCTACACCCCCCCCCCCCCCCCCCCCACCTGGACACCGGGCCGGCCGGCGGGGTCTTCTGGATCCAGCGCTCCCATTGGCCGGTCACTGGGTCTCGCCCCCATTGGTCGGACCCCCCGTCACTGGCCAGCGCCCCCATTGGTCGGACCCCCCGTCACTAGCCAGCGCCCGGGCTATAACCCCAGCGGCACACCCTTGAACTGGCACTTGCAGGTTCTCGCCGTCCGAGCGTAATTTGTCTCCCAACACCCACCCACCCTAAAGAAATATTATACCCACTATGCAGGTCATTATATTAACGTTTACTTATGAATGTTTTATGTCGGCGCCCAGTACGCCGTGCTGGCCGCCTCCTTTCACAGTTTGTTTTGAATACACTCGTTAACGGCCAAACCTTTGTCTTCTTCTGACTGGTTACCTAATTTTACATTTATTTTATTCTAGCTATTGTTCTAGCTGTCTATATGTTCATACCTGCATGGTAGTAGAGCAAGATTATAATACTGTAAAATAAACTTCCCTTCGTCCGTGAGTGAGCTTTTCATGCAGCCCTTACACTTACACTTTCGACAGTCGGGTAATGGACTGTAGGATACTTACACTAAGTTACAGCCAACCCCATCAGAATCAGCTGACAGGTTGTAACGTCTAAAAGTCTAGGCTGCGCCTTACCAGGCCTGCCTCTAAGCAGCCTGTGGGTAGTTAAAGTCCATCTCTTAGGCAAATATTTGATGCATATTTGATGCATTTGCACTACATTAACGAAATTCTATACGCACTAAATTTATTCGCCACCAATATTAACAATATGAGCCATTTTATCACAGACCTACCAAAAAAAGGAACAGATAGGCGGGGGCAAGTTTTTCAGTGATTCATGACGTCACAAAATGAACCGGTTTGTTGCGCGTCTTTTGAGCAATGCGTCTATAGAAGGATCAAGGTCCTTCTGCATCGATCGTGATGCAGCGATGCGCGCACGATTATTTTTAATTAGTGATAATGAGGATGACGAAGTAGAAGTCAAGGAATTTGCTAAGGCAACCGTAGCGAGACACCTCGACTGGGAGCGCAGGTCTAAAGCCATAGACTGGCGCCTGGAAGGCCCGTTTACTGATCCACACAACGATCCGGTACAGTGGTCACCCGCTACATGCATTGGAATTTGGCATCCACTGCCAAAGTCGGGCTTTCCGACCAAATACATCGGAAAGAGACATGAAACCCAAGGGATCAAAGGGGGGGGGGGGGATTTAGCGATGTTAGCGACTGTTAAATTTTAACAAAATCCCCCCCCCCCCAGTTTCTAAGAAAACATTGGTGGACACGCTGACATTTTTACTCGTCCCGCACCCCTTGGTCACATTTTTTTTGTACAGAGTTCGCAACCCCCCCTTTTCCATATTTATAGATCCGCCCCAGCCGACACGCGACATGAACCTCTAAAATCGACATGCGACATGGACCTCTTCTTAAAATCGACATGCGACATGGACATCTTAAAGTCGACATGCCACATGGACATCTTCTTAAAGTCGACATGGACCTCTTCTTAAAATCGACATGCAACATGGACCTCTTCTTAAAATCGACATGCGACATGGACATCTTCTTAAAATCGACATGCGACATGGCTACTCACTTTTGTTTGAGAGCCCCCCCCCCCCCACCGGTCGCAATCCCCACCCCCTTCCAAATTCCTAGAACCGCCCCTTGTCGCTGCAAGTCCTCTACTGAGCTGGTTTCTATGAGGGTTTTTTTTTTTGTTTCCTGTTACTCAATAGTGACTGGCAATAGGAATGTACCACCTAAAGTCGATTTCGGTTTCCAGTGGTCAATCGGTAAAAGAAAAAGTGTCGGTTTACTTATTTTTGCTTGTGTATTGGCAACAAGTAGGTAACTGCTTAAGTTGACCGGTCTCCTTTTTTAATATCGCTGCACGTAATGGGAAATTAGTAAGTCTTACCTATTTTCTATTTCTGTTTCTTAATAGGAAATAGATGGCACCTTCATACACGGACCTATTGCGCGACTGTTACCTATTTCCGTGTTGCACTTTACAAAAGGTTAAAAGGTATCATGCGAGTGTTACCTATTTCCGTTTTGCTCCTTTCAAAAAGGACAAACGGTTTCTGATGCCTTTTACCTTTTTTGCTTTTTCATGTTTCAAAACGGTAATGGGAAAAGTAATTGCCGAAACCCTTTTCTGCTTTACCTTTATTTGTGCAACAGAAAATTGAAAAAGGGAAAATTCTGCTTTAATAATGTGCAGAAGCAAAAGGAAAAACGAAGAAACGTTTTTTCCCTGGGATTAGAAATAGCCATATAGTTGCAAACCACATACGATGAATGCAAATGGTTCTTTATTGGCGAAGTTGGTTAGATCTATTTCATACAAAAAAAGCCCCTTGGCACGGGGCAGGTATTTCATTCCCCACAGCGGACGACCGTCGTGGTACAGCATCTTACAAATTAACAAAATTTACCACTAGCTTGTCGGTAGTCAGCCTTCAAATAAAACATGCATAAACATACAGTGCAGCATTAATTCAGACTTCAACGGAACCAGGGCCACTACTGCCAGGGCGTGACAAAACAGCTGCGGTTGAAGTAATACAAATCTGATGCACACCGACCGGTTCAGAGTGTGGGGCCTAATTTCTTTGGGCTACCATTTTGACATCGTTCCGACAATGGCCGTAATGCATCCAATAAAGACACGTGGGTCGTTGTGTCATTGTATGACTAGTGATAGAGCTGCAATGCGCAACAACGTTGGCTAGACGAAAAATTTAAGGACAATCCAATGACGCGTGAAACCGTGAAGAAGTATTATATCTGACAGATATCTCGCTTTCATTACAAATTTAGGTATTGGGATAGCAACCACTTTTGTTACATATCCTGTACGGTGGGCTGACATCATGGTAAACAAAGGTGATGCAGAGATATATAACGTATTAACGTTAAGGGGGGGTTCAGCGTTTTGTGTCCATTTTGTTATCAAAAGGCAGTATCCATGCACCTGTACTGTCGATTTTCGAAGTACAGTGTCGCTGTCTGTTACTGTAAAACTGTGTCGGGGTCGAATTTGGACATTTTCGGTGTCGGAACTTTGATGCCAATATTGAGGGGCGATTTTTCATGATCATGATCTGGAACCGCCCGCAACAGATTAAGGATGGTTGGTTTTATATTCAGAACGCTTGAACCACTTTTGGTCATATCGCGTCAATGGGAGAAGGAAGGGAGAGTGGAGCCATGTTTCTGGGGGTAATCCCCTACTCTTTGCGAAGAAGGACATGGGATCTTTATCCTGCGACCACACAGACATGGCCACAGCAGGGCTCGAACCACCGATCCACGTGCCGTTAGGCTCTCAGATGTCCAGAGCACTCAATGCGAGTGCTCTAGCCCACTGAGCTACCGGGCCGGCCCGGAATTAAGGATGTACTAAGGAAGTAGAAGTGCGCGTGTTAGAAGACCAGCTAACATTTGAGAGCGTTCGTGTCTCGAAACTCAGTCCTGAACAGTCAACTATTCTGAACACATGTAATTACCCCGAACACTATGACCACCTCCAACAACTTGTCCTTCGCACTGATATACATAACCGGAAGTTGCGCGTGACAAAGGAAATTAAGCAACAAGCCACAACGTGCAACCATGCATCCACCGTGCTGCATAAAATCGACCAGCAAAATGATCTCATAGAAACAAAGTTCGAGGCGTCGCTTCCCAAATAAGGTGAACTCAAGTTATTAAATGGCAGCGACGGATCACGTGGAGCCACCTGGGTGTTTTCCACAGAACCAGGAAGAACACTACTCATACAGAACATATGCAACCTTACAGCATTGAATACCATTCAATACATAGCCGTCGGACTGGCATCACGACACTCTCTCTGGGGGACAACAGCTGGTGGTTCTATTATAGCGGGACTTGCAAAAGTTATTCGATTACTCGTTTTTGTTCCGAGAAGGACAGTAGATAGCTTTACCCTGCTAGAAGGAGAGATATCGGGGGATGTGCTAAACCGTGCGTTAACTAACATAGAGAGGTAACGTTCCGTATGCAAGGTTCTTACATCAATCCAACTTCAGACTAATGCCTTCACTGTTAATTTCATGCATTGGCAACAAAGGGAACAGCGGCCCCAGGGCTCAGTCACTATAGTGTTGGCGCCAAACGCCAAACATAACTATCAACATGCTTCTCAGTATACACTGCCTCTGTACATATATACATAAGTAAATACTGAAAGTCCTGACAAACTTTTATACAATAGCACGTCACAATATTTAAATACTTTGTTTGTACATTTGTTCTACTTACATATCAACTATGGCCGAATAATAACATCGACCAACGAATACATCCGGGTTCTCTACGGGGACGACGCCCCCGTGACGTCACATCGCCAACAGCAATTATTAAATAGGTCACGTAGATAAAAAATATTCATGACGTCACTCAGATTTAGACTTAAATAAAAGTTCCTTTGAGATGACACAATGACTTGTAGTACATATTATCGCTCAATGTACATATTGTCATATTGTGTTCAGGAATTTGTGCGGAAAGTGGTGATTTCGTCTTTATTAGGTTAAGGAACAGCCAGGCTAATCAAAGCAGTGCAGGCGGTGAAGAAAACCATTTGTCCCGTGAATGCAGACACCAAACGTAACATTGTGTAAAGCTTAACACCCGGAAGAAAAAGCATTTCCTCCATTGCGTGAAAATCACTTGTTTTACATCTATATAGAACAATATATTTTCCTTAACGACGTCACGCATAGGAATTACGCCAGTGAACACACTAGGAGTAGTTTCACAAACGAAACCCAAGAATTCGCCGTCATGCGCAATAGAAATTACGTGCAACCAAACGCAGCACACAAACAACCCACTAGGGGTCATGTCAGCAGTGTATATTATAATCTCTGCTTTAAATGAATTATGAATGTTTCAATTTAAGTCTTTTATGGGGCTCGACTGTACACCTCCACAGCAAAAGCACAGGAACCGTACCAACGGTGTCTTACTGCAGACCTCCCTTACTACCGCCTAGCAAAGACACTTGTATCTGTAATACCATCGCATTAATACAATCAATGGTAGAGCAGAGCATCGTCTCTGGGGATAATCACTCACTTCTCACTTCCGAGTTCCTTCCACAAATTTACCAACACGTATTCGCACAGTGGGGCGTGCCACCCTGAACTCCGGCACGATAACTGGTCTGGTGAATCTCCTAGATATGTAGCGAAATTCTTCATCCACCAGAAAAGACCATTTTCGAAAAATAATATAACCTCTTCAAAGTATGCATGATTGCAAGATCCACAACCTTAGGAAGGTGGGTGGGTGGGGGTGGGGGGGGGGGGGAGGGGGTTCCCTCTTCACAGAAGAAATAATCGTTCTGGGCATAATCCCGGGATAATGATTGCCTCACGCGAGAGTTTTGTTCGTAATCATGCTTACCGAAAACCTAAATCTAGTTTGTCATCATCAGTAGATTATTTAACCATGGGAAATAGAGGCACGTAACTATGGGAACTAGAGGCACGTCACCATGGGAACTGGAGGCACGACTCGGGAGGCTTAAAATCGCTTTCAATATCTATATTATCGCTCTCGATCCAAGCGTTCACGATTTTGATATATAAACCACGGCAACAATGCGGTGTATGATATAAATTATCCCCACGTGCCTAGTGTGCGAGACATCCCGCGGGTCCTTCTCACACACGTCGACCGCTCCATGCCTTATATCTATTTATACAAGTCTAAAGAAAGAGTGTCACATGACTTAGCGGACACCGAAAGCTACATAAGAAAGCCAGAAACAAAGGGTGAGCGTCTTTACATCCTGTACATAGCTACGGTTACCATGGACACCTGGGAACGTCACGTGGTAGGTACGGGCTTTACCACCATAGCGCCGCGTGTACTAGCTCAGATCATTGTCAGAAGATATGGCTATCAATTCACCCCAGTCATCGTCATAAAAATAGAGTGGCTGGCTCTCTCGGGTGCGGCCTTGCCACAGGGCGAGGATGGTCGTACGGGGCCGGGCCCGGCATCGCGAAGACCACTAACTCCCATCACAACATTTGATTCCACACTGTTCCGAAAGCCGTCAAACGTTCAGTACATGTTCCGCGACCACCGCGTCACTATGGCTACGGTCTCCATGGGGACGATTGAGGCGCGCGCGCCGGCCGTCGCGTGCGGTAACGTCGTGAAGAAGTCTTCAAGTTGTCCAAGACCCTTGCGACACTTAGCGGTCATAAGATACACTACATCCGAGGTAGGGTGTCTTTCACGGACTGCTCAGTAAGTGTTTTCATGACCGGCAAGCACGTACAGGTTTGACACAGCCTGCGGGTCGTCTGTCGGTCGGGACTCCAATACGATTACCCTGAAACAATAGATCAGGCATCGTGGTTAACATTAATATGGATAGGTGCTACCTAAAAAATAAGAGCGTATATTTATTAATTCAGATATTCCGAGGGGATACATCTAGATTAATATTCAAATTTAATCTCACTTCGGCTTGCCATAAAGAATATCTTTGCGGGATGACGTATACCATGCACGTGCTTGTGGCATATCATTCGGTTGCTTAGGAACTCCCGTTGTGACGTCATGTTTATAACATTTTGACGTCGCAACTACTCAATATGCTCTGCTTGGAGGTTGGCAACAGACATTTAGCGCGTCGCTTATTTTTTAAGTATACATCCAGTGTTAACATTGAATAATTTATTCGTTAATTTTGTGGTGCAGCTGATTTAATTATTAAAGGCATGACATAATTGGCTTCGACCTCTCTTTGCTTGAATATATATATGTGTAGCTGATATTTACTCCGAAATCGAAAACGTCTCATGGGGGTTGTTACGCGAAATGAAAGTCCTAAGCCTATGCTTGAAAAGGACTTTCAATGTGCATGCATGTTACACTCGCTATTAATTTACATACAAAACACCATGTTTTCCTGGGCGAGCCGCGCTGAACAATTCTAAGCAACATAATACCATTTGGTCAAGTTATAGTCTACGCAATGTAAAACCCTTTGGTCAACTTATAGTCCAAGCAATGTAACACCCTTTGGTCTAGTTATAGTCTAAGCCATGCAAAACCCCTTGGTCAAGTTATAGTTTAACCAAAGTCATACCCACGTGGTTTCCTGTACAGAGGGTGGATTTACTCACCTGTCTGAGCCCAGTAACCGGAATATGCGTGTTCTGTCGCAGATTTCCTGGGTTACTCACCTGTCTGAGCCCAGTAACCGGAATATGCGTGTTCTGTCGCAGATTTCCTGGGTTACTCACCTGTCTGAGCCCAGTAACCGGAATATGCGTGTTCTGTCGCAGATTTCCTGGGTTACTCACCTGTCTGAGCCCAGTAACCGGAATATGCGTGTTCTGTCGCAGATTTCCTGGGTTACTCACCTGTCTGAGCCCAGTAACCGGAATATGCGTGTTCTGTCGCAGATTTCCTGGGTTACTCACCTGTCTGAGCCCAGTAACCGGAATATGCGTGTTCTGTCGCAGATTTCCTGGGTTACTCACCTGTCTGAGCCCAGTAACCGGAATATGCGTGTTCTGTCGCAGATTTCCTGGGTTACTCACCTGTCTGAGCCCAGTAACCGGAATATGCGTGTTCTGTCGCAGATTTCCTGGGTTACTCACCTGTCTGAGCCCAGTAACCGGAATATGCGTGTTCTGTCGCAGATTTCCTGGGTTACCTGAAAGGATAAAGCAAGCGTTACAACTGTGGTCGCGGTTGGCATCCATCCATCTGCGTATGACGATAAATCTGCAGTTATTTTGCAATACAAGTATTCCTAATCCTGTTTGAGTCGATATGAGACTGACATCGATGTCCTGCCGCTTGGTCCCTCCAGACTGTAGTAAATTCTCCCAGTCTGACGTCTCTGATGTGTAATTTCTCAAGCAATGAGCTCATCGTAATCCATCTCGGACATGGCGACCATGTCTCTTGGGCAGCGAAAACCTCCCAGGAATCCAGAATCGACGCGGAAAAACCTTCATATCGCGACTGAAGATACCACTACACAACTTATTAATTATAAGTATTACCAAACCCAATGGCAGGGATAGGTGACATTATCCAAACGCTTGCTTCGTATATTAAATTTCACGCCGAAGCTCTTGTTTCCGGCTCTAAGAGCACGAGGTTATTATATCAATAGTATAATCCATTATATCATTGGTATAATCCATTATATCATTGGTATAATCCATTATGTCATTGGTATAATCCTTCACTGATCTCTTTACATTTTTGGCCCCACTACAGTACTGACAGTTTAAACCATTATTTGTGTCACTTGCAAAATCATAAACGTAAAATACCGCTTTCTAAGTAAACATAAAGTACACATTCAATAAAATAGCAAATAGCTATAGATGAACCTATATGGCTATAAGGTAATTAAAAAGACATTAGATTACAATAAATAATTAAAGCAATTTGCAGGAACTGGCACATACCTCATTGGTTTTGAAGCTACGGCCTTGCATCCCGTGTTTGTGGAAGGCTAGGATGCTATCTTGTAGGCAGACTGCGAAGAGGAAGAGATGTCAAGATTTTAACTCAGTTACCGACACACACCATTAACCACTAGAATAAGTTAATGTACAAGGAACGCGCATATTCTCAGATAAGAAATAGAAGTCACATGTTGACATTACAACAGTGAAATAAGGAACATCTGTCATAACGACAGCATTGACTAACAGTTTAGGCGTTGTTCTTTGCTTGTGGACGCCTGGTTCCCTCCCTACCTAGAGATTCTACATAAAAGTCGAAGTGTAACTCAGCAGCTTGCTTCTTGCTCGACTTCAGCTTTCCGTTGATGTTGACTACTTTAACCATGTCTGAAACGAAATATGAAACAACAAATATTAGTAATAATGTTAATATTTGTGGGTTTAATCGGCTCGCCAGCATTATTACTGAATTGCCATCCATATGTGGCATTGTGATACAACTGGAAATAATAATTTCTCTAAATGATAACACGGAAACAGAATTGCTTATTACTTATCTTCGTCGGTTTAAGTACGTGTTATATAACATCCCGACAAGGGGTCAGGGCAAGACTCCTTAGACTGCTATGTGACTTCCCCAGTGTGTTAATTATTGTAAAAATTACATTCTGCTTACTTTCAAAGCACACCAAGATGGTATCTTTCTCCAGCTGGGTCACATTCGAAACATCGAGTTGTTCCGCATCTAAACAGAACCACATCTCATCAAGTGAAAGAAGTATTCATTTCTCCACATGCGTATTTACATACAGATATAACACTGAAATATATATAGGTGAGCCCACTATATAGTGAGAATGAATGATCCAGGCTATTAACTACCATCACCTGCGCCAATATGTCAAAGATATTTTAGCCAGGCAATCAAGTAGACAAGGAATGGATGCCAGCACCAGTCAAGGTTAGCATGGCAGATATTAGATCTATATGCACCATAACAATTCACTCTTTTAACATTTCATATAAATCTCTGAGTCAAATTGATGGGTCTGAATAAACAAAACAATTTCTTCATGTAAGAAGTCACTTGTCGCGGTTAATTCGGCCAATTGCTAATTCAAAGGACTAATTGACAGTAAAAATGAAATCATTCTTACAAACCTAGCTCGTTTTGTTCATTCAGGCATTCATATTAAGAGACCATTTCCTAATTTCGCCGTAACTGACATGCACGTTAACCATATGATTACGCTGTTGTAAATTGCATAAATGTAAGATGTAAATGTAAGCGTTGCGCCCCAAATGCTAAGGAAACATTTTGTCATTACCATGAAACCTACCGGAGCCGATCTCTGTGAACCAACTGGACGCCGAGTTCAGGTTGACGATGTCAAACCTTAAGTGGCCCTTGTCAGCACTAAAATGGGGAATTCAACCGAATTAGCCAAGAGCTTCCATGAAATGCGTATTCACACAAAATATTCTGACATGGTTTCTCAGGGGAAACAGCCATGGAGAAAATCTCCAGATAACTCTTATATAGGACTCATTTCTACAGTTTGACTCTCAAGTCAGATCACATCTCTACGATAACAAGGAGAAGGAAGTAGTTAAACACAGTTTTCAAGTTCATTTTGTATAAAAGTGAAAGCTTCATCTACATCTAGTGAATGTCAGGTTATTTATTCTATGTATTATACAACTGTATATCCTATAACTCTGTTTCAATGACAACAATTATACTCGTTATTATTACATATATAGTAGGTTTTTCTTATTAATATATAAATAATTATTATAATAACGTATGTAAAGAATAATAATAATAATCACTTACAAAAATAATTATTATAATAATTTGTATAAATAATCGTTATTTTAATAATTTATATAAATACAAATAATTACAATACTGTAACATGTCACGCGGCAGTGTACGCACCCCTTCCGCACGCCGACGCAGACCAGTGGGTACTCCAGCTCAGGGGTGATGAGCATTTCGAAGATGTTGGGCGACAAGAATATCGGGCAGTCGAATTGCTGCAATGCAATTGTAACGCAATTTAATCGAATTGCTGCAATGTAATGCAATTCAGTCGAACATATCGTGCTTTTTTTTTACCATGCGGTTGGCTGCAGAAATCGGTCGCTCGTCTTGTACACCTCTTTTTTTGGTTTATGATCGTATATGAATAAAAAAATAATAATACTTGTAAATTATTACATTGAGCAATGCGTCGTATTTGTAACTTGCAAGCCACCATAGAACTATAGATTACGGTGAGTCTCCGCGGTATTATAACTCACACCTGAACGTAAATATTCGAGAGAACCGAGGGAAGTTAAAACAGACAGAAAATCTCAAGGTGGCATATTACATTCAAAATGCTGTCTCCCTTTTTGGAAGAGAGAGTACAGTTTTCTTTGTCATAATAAGGTATGCGTCCTGCGTCATTTGTCGTACAAAAAATTCAAATGACGCATTTCATTGAGCTGTGAGGTGACACGATGACGCATTGTAAATGTAGTGAGCTGACTACGCAATATTTAAATTAAATTAATGTTTCATTATTTTTCGGATGTCACATCATTTTAAGGAGCTCTGGGACACTGGGACTCACCCACTGGCATAATGATCAAAATCAATGAGTAGTAAACATATCCAAGACTGTCGGCGTCTCACCTTGAGCAACATGAACTTGTTGAGTGGCTCGTACCATTGCATGAGGAAGATGCTGTTGGGCATGGCCCCGCACAGGTACTTGTAGCCGTTGTAGGGGTTGCGACCCACACAACACTTGATGCAGCCTTTGGTGTCCGGCACTTTGGTCGTCAGCACGTACTTCCTATGTGCAGTAACCATGGCAGCGACACGTGACCAATGGGGGTGACGCAATGATATACATGCAGTGGGCACCACAACGAGGGAGCCGTTGACTGCCACGTCATTAGTATGTCCTCAGAAGATTTAACACATTTATAACTGGGTTTTAGCTTAACATTCAATCCGAATATAGCGTCATAGATACTATTTCATGGATACTGATAGCTTTAATATAATTCGGCTTAAACAATGTAATGGATCCGTTTGATATATTTATTTCAAAAGTATTGCGGCCCAGACAAGAAATATAAACTATCCATTATTTTTAACAGAAAACGAAGCAAAACTGAGCTATTATTTTCAAAATGATACAAAAATATGAGTCATTATTTTTTAATAAGAAACACGAATCAGCCATTATTTTTTTTAAAGAAATATGAAGTAACGACCATATTTAGTCGTTGCATGCGTAACCAGTAATAACATTCTGCTTTCATCATTTTAATTTCAAAATGAAGACTGGTCATAACTTCTGTACACACGGGAATCACGCATAAATATCATATCGTATGTGGTGCATCCAACAGACATGAGTCTATACCTTGGCACTAGTTTTTCCGGTATTTTGTTGACCGGCAGAGAGAATCTGTGGCTATGTTTGCTGTGGAGGGCGAGCAGGTCGTGTCTGTACAATGAAGGAGTCTTGCCTGCCAGGTCAAAAGAAAAACACTCATTAGTCACAGTATCAAGTGGCCACATGGGTAAGAATGAGATAAACAACACGCTACTGACACATCACTGAGATGTAGCAGCATTAAGCTAATTGCCGATCCAACGCTGATGTCCCCAGGTGACGAGACTACCAACAGGTAGTAATGCTGCGAAAGTCGAAGTTCGCATTCGATAGAAAATGTAGACATACTAGACAGATCGGTATATCTTTATAAAGCGGAAATGTTGCGCCAAACAAAGAACGATACTTGAATGTATATTTCCCCTCAGACGACATATAAATGTAACCCTGTATATACTATAGGCGGACTAACAGCCTCGTATACGACTATAACTAACTGGTCATAATACAGCGATAACTTTACCTGATAACGACATGAGGACATCCTTAATGACGTACAGCCACAGCGTCCGTCTAGCGTGAAGCTTCATACAACAGCAAGAACATCAGTTACTTTTCGTATTTTGGGTTTTTATGATCTTAGTTTTTACGACATTTGCGATATTGGCTACACAATATCCTTTACTCAAGACACCAGAGTCTGTTGAACAGTGGAAAACAGTTTTTCTGCTAGTTGAAATGGAATAAATTGCGACTTTACAGTAGAATTGCCATTTTTTCATAATATGGAGAAGTCAAGTGTGGTCTACGGCAGTTGCATTAGCTTTGAGTCGAGAGGGACACATAACTTGTGACTAGCAGATAATCCTTTCAGTACTCCTAAGATTTTAGCACATTGCGCAAAGTCTGATTATCCAGTTTAACAGCCATATGAAATGGAATCACGTTCACATTGAACTGAATCAAGAGGCAGTAACTGTCTACTGATCACATCGCTCTCACATCGCTTACCAATTCCATCGTGCCCTCGTGGATTTCATTCAAGTTCAGCGTGTAAATGCCCTCTTCAGTTCCGATCAGAACATGCTGATCTGCAACAGGACAAATCGAACAGTTTGTACAAGAGTCATAGGTTACAAACCTATATACACATAACGCACATCAGGGCAGAAGAAAAGCACCTCACAACTTTTAACGTTTTCGTGCATATAATATATACATTGTTATGGAAGCAACATATCGCCATGAGAACAACACATCACCCTGGCAACAATATATCACCCTGGCAACAATATATCACCATATTAACCATCCTGTACCTTTCGTCTCCGGATGGATCCAGCTAGCGCTGTAGTTGATTTTCAGGGGACAACCATTGAATACTTTGGAAAAGCACGCGCCCATCTGAAAAGGCCACACATACACACACGGTTATCGGAGGAAGTGATGAAGCCACGCGGACAATAATGAAGCTATACGGACTAGTGTGACAATATACAAACCGTGGTGAATCTATAGGATTATATCGCACCAACACAGATTATACTATAGCCATGGAGACTAATGTGTTTATATAGCATATAATGAATCTGAACAGATTTTCTACAATAACGTAAACATTCACTTGAATATGTAACACACGGAATTTGTATATGATAATAATATTATTGAGTTGCAGTATATGACTTACATGGACTTGTGGCGTGGGTGGCAGGCCGTTACTGACAGGTCTCTGTGAAGCAAGAAGTCAACCATGTAACGGATATCAGTTCAAAGTAACCCCGGAAATATAGACAATGTAACCCTAGGAATTTAGAGAGTGTAACCCCGGGTATTTAAGAGTGTAATCTCGGCTATTTAGAGAGTGTAACCCCGGCTATTTAGACCGTGTAATCCCAGGTATTTAAGAGTGTAAAAATCTCGGCTATTTAGAGAGTGTAACCCCAGGTATTTAGACCGTGTAACCCCAGGTATTTAAGAGTGTAATCTCGGCTATTTAGAGAGTGTAACCCCGGCTATTTAGACCGTGTAACCCCAGGTATTTAGAGAGTGTAACCCCAGGTATTTAGAGAGTGTAACCCCGGGTATTTAGAGAGTGTAATCTCGGCTATTTGGACAGTGTAACCCCAGGTATTTAGATAGTGTAACCCCAGGTATTTAGATATTGTAACCCCGGTTATTTAGAGTGTAACCACGGGTATTTAGAGTGTAACCCCGGCTATTTAGAGTGTGACCCCGGCTAATTAGTGTAACCCCCGCTATTTATAGAATGTAACCCCGGCTATTTAGAGAGTGTAACCCCGGCTATTTAGAGATTGTAACCCCGGTTATTTAGAGTGTAACCACGGGTATTTAGAGTGTCACCCCGGCTATTTAGAGCGTAACCCCGGCTATTTAGAGTGTAACCCCGGCTAATTAGTGTAACCCCGGCTATTTATAGAATGTAACCCCGGCTGTTTAGAGAGTGTAACCCCGGCTATTTAGAGTGTAATCCCGGCTATTTAGAAAATGTAACCCCGGCTTCTTAGAGTGTAACCCCGGCTATTTAGAGAATGTAACCCCGGCTATTTAGAGAGTGTAACCCCGGCTATTTAGAGAATGTAACCCCGGCTATTTAGAGTGTACCCCCGGTTATTTAGAGTGTAACCTCGGCTATTTAGAGAGTGTAACCCCGGCTATTTAGAGAGTGTAACCCCGGCTATTTAGAGTGTAACCCCGGCTATTTAGAGAGTGTAACCCGGGGCTTTTTAGAGAGTAACCCCGGCTATTTAGAGAGTGTAACCCCGGGTATTTAGAGAGTGTAACCCCGGGTATTTAGAGAGTGTAACCCCGGCTATTTAGAGAGTGTAACCCCGGCTATTTAGAGAGTGTAACCCCGGGTATTTAGAGAGTGTAACCCCGGGTATTTAGATAGTGTAATATCGGGTATTTTGAGAGTGTAACTTCGGCTATTTAGAGTGTAACCCCTGGTATGTAGACAATGTAGCCCGGATTTTAAGACAATGTAATACCGGATATTAGACAGTGTGACCCAGGGTATTCAAGAGTGTAACCCCGGATATTTAGAGAGTATAACCCGGAGTATTAGGTTACACACCAAGGTTACGTTACGCAGGTCG
Organism: Arenicola marina; assembly: GCA_964019135.1. Lineage (NCBI taxonomy): Eukaryota > Metazoa > Annelida > Polychaeta > Arenicolidae > Arenicola > Arenicola marina. The sequence goes on from OZ025252.1 coordinate 1,765,125, forward strand.
TGCGCATAAAAGTATACCGTGTCAAGTATTGCCTAAAATATGGTCGTATATCCGACTTATATCCTTGCTGACCTTTGATTTCGTTGTATATATTGTTTGTTTACTAGTGTTTGGCACATTAAGACCTGTTCAGTTAATCTGTGGCGTATTTAATCATGCATGCGTATGTCATGTTCTCTATTGGTGTGTAACCTTTAGAGTGTAACCTCAGGTATTTAAACTTATTGTCGGGATTCAGCATTAGTGAATACTAAAGTAAGCGCTAGAGGGTATATAGACATATGGTACAGACTCGTAAGAGTAATACCCATCATATAATAAAATAAGACAAATAAAAGAAGGCTAATAAAATAAGACAAATAAAAGAAGGCTAATAAAATAAGACAAATAAAATAAGGCTAATAAAATAATAACATAAGACCAATAAAACATTGAAACAAGACAAATAAAATATTAAAACAAGGCAAATAAAATATTAAAACAAGACAAATAAAATAGCAAAATAATAAAATAATAAAAAGTTGACTTACAGATGGGCCACTTACGGGTGGAGTGTGTTTCTTCTCCCGCCGACGCGGGGGGACATCGGGTGGGGGTGGGGGCGGGGCGCTGGGCCGCCCGTCCGAGGCCTTCAGGGTGCCACCCCCATTGACTTCCAGGGCCTCCGTCGACCCGGGGGACTTCTTCTTCGGGGGGAGCTCGGGGGGTGAATCCCCGCCCTGGACCCTGTGTCCGTCCTCCCCCTCCTCCTCCTCGTCCTCTTCGTCCTCCTCCCCCTCCCCCTCCCCGTGCCCAGCCCCGTGCCCGGCCCCCCTCCCGCCGGCGTCCCCCGGGGGTTCCATGCCGGGCACCAGGGTGCCCATGAAGTCAACCAGCCCCTCCACCAGGGTGTCCCGCCGGCTGTTGTCCTCGCCGCCCTCCTCCATCGCACTCTCCTCGCCAGGCGGCGCTGCCGGGGGACGCGGCGGACTGGGACGCTCCCGATGGCGCCCCCTTCTGGGTAAGTTCTCTTCACTGGCCAGAACAAAGCCCGGCTGGAAACAGGGGATCCAACAACAGTTATCGTACGTTAACGCGATAAACCGCGAAGCATGAACGATGCAGAGTATCAGCTTACAGCCACAACGGAACACCCTCATAAACCCGTTCCACGTTAACAGCATCTAACTTTAGCTTACGTAGACGTAAACATATATAAACCTAATAATCACAAAGCCTGTAAGCTCACCACCGCCCGCGAGTAAGATCAGCTTGTTGTCCTGGTGCGAGTTTTATCTGAACATTACGAGTTCGCAATCCTATCGTTACATGTTAATTGCAACGACGAATCCTGTTCTTCCCCACATTTTAAATATGTCATAAGTAACCAGCTCAATGTCAATTGATAATAATACATAAATGCACGTCGGAAAGATCTTAATTATAAATGCAACATTTGCCTTGCCTCTCTGGTTTTTTAGAATTTACGTGCACAAGTTTAGAGATGTTCAGATCCCCAGAAAATTGACACTGGCACTTGATATGGGATTGTGCGGCAGTAGAGTGGATCCCCTTACCTTGGGTGGTACCGGGGGTGGAGGCCCAAGGGGCAGAGTGTCTCTGCAATCACAAGATCAGCATGTACACAACATGTACACAACAGAGGATGCCACCATGTAGACAGCCACTATTCACATAGTCATTAGTACAGAGGTCTAGATTACGTGAAATGCCTTAATAAATACTAGACAAGCAATGCCTCTTCCCTGCCAAGCATTCTCCGATGCAGTGTCTACCATCTAGAAAGCTACACTGTTGGTCTTTATCTACACACGCTTGTACCGCCGGTATGATCACTACAGTATCGGCGAGATCATTGAAGCAGGGTTACGCCCCACTGGGATACTAATGGGAAATGAAAGAAGCAAGGAAAGAAACCGTTTCTTATATATACACAAACAAATTAAATATACCGGTATGTCATATGTACACATTATATGGTATATTAAATCTGCCCATAACAATGGAAACCATTCTGCGTCCGTCAACTAAAAATCTACGACGGGAAATCGAGAAAATACGATCAGTACGGTTGGGGGTGTAGGTATCCGACGTCGCGTCGTGTGGCATAGCGAGTCATCTGCCGCACTCTTACAGGTGTTTGAGGCCAGGTTTGTGTACAGTAAGGCCAACTTGGGCCAAGGAACCCCTGGGACAATTAGCTGAGAGGGGGAAACGGCCCTGGACCCGTGACTAGTGTAGTACGGGGCCACTCCCGGGTGACAACGACCGGGGGTTCTAACTCAACGTGACAGTGCGACGTCCACACCGCTCCCTTCACACCTCTCTTTATTATTGATAATCATCCATCACCGATTGTCATTGCAGCACTGATCGTGGCATGATAATTCCAACCAACAGTTGTCATCGGAAACGTTACCAATACTTTCATATTACGACGATTCTTTTCAATAGTCCGATCAAAATCAAGTAAAACGCGAAATACCTTTCTCTATGCCAAGATTCTTCATCTAAAGTTCAAGTAATATACCAGAAAGTGGTCGAAGGTTGTAGTCATGTATTTTCTAATCCAAAAGTATCTACCCTGATGATTCAATACGTATATATCGGTTGTCAGGCGTCCATTGTATGCAGTCACCATACGCGTTCACTGCTCCACGTAACAGTCGCGTTACGCACACTGGCTAAGTTCTCTCACTTACGATTGTGAATACTGCAGGTCCCCTTCTAAGTCTATCAAACTACTTCGATGACCCCTGGAAAAGGGATTATCGTCAACGGGACTGTCATTAAATATTACAAGTCACATCCATAGATCAACATTTGGTCAATTATGCAAAGCTAAACTTTTTTTCCTTAACAATAACGCAATTATTCGTAGACGAATATAGCATTGGTTGAAAAAATCTCGTCTTTACACTATGGGGATGTGCGTGAGATTTATCCAATAAGTGAATTTACGCATAAGTGACGGCACAACTTATCATTGAATATCACAACAGGTTGCATATATGATTTAACTGAGGCGCGCGCAGCGTCCGGTGGGCGATAATTGGGTGACATGCGGAAAAAAGCGTTGGCGCTAAGGGGCCTCATTCCAAAAAGCAAATTAGCTTGAACGAATTTTAGAAAGCAAGCATTTAATGGCAAAAAAACAGGCGATTATCTTAAGCCAAATTAAATCTCAAGAGAGCACGGGCAGCGATTCATTTGAGATAGTTGCAAGCAAAAACGAATTCATAAAGACATATGGCACATTGATTTGGTATGGTAATTTTTTGCAGTCTGAATTAGCATCATGCATGCCTTCTCATCCGTCAACATGAGTGGTACTTTCAATGTTTGGAACTTAGGCGTCTTAATTCAAATGGCTTTGTAATGGACTTGTGCAAGCATGCAAGTCTGAATCAATACAAAACCTCAACGATGACGTGAACGAGGCACGAAACTTAAAGATCGACACATCACGTGACTATGTAACAGTGGCCAGAGAGAACTGATGTCCAGTGCAGTGATATTTGTACAGACAGAGGCTGGGTGATGGCCAGAGAGTCGGAAATGGCCGCCAATATTCGTTAAGGTCGCGCTAAGTGAGACACAGAGCAAAAAGCTACTAGAGGGGAACGTCAAGGTAAATAAATAGAAAAGTGCCCAACAACCAAATTCCAAACATAGACAAACGGAACGTAGGTAGTGAAATACATCGGCTTGTCATCAGTCCAAAATGTCCTTCATTATTTCAGAAACGAAATATCAGGAATCGAAGTACGAAAATTCAATTTCTATTTTTGTCCAAACATTTTGCGGGGTGGTGGAAGGAGGGGGGGGGGGGTCCGACTGCTTTGATAATATAAGGGGCGATTTCAACACATGTATGAAGAACACTTTGAATCAATGGTACAGGAATGAACTGCCCAAAGAGTCTGTCCTACAAACACGGGAGACTCCTATGCCGCGACGTGGAAGCAGCAATTACCTTTTCCGAAGTTCTTCGTCTACGTTTTGTAATAAAGTCCTACGGGGCCAAAACGAGGCGTTAACGAATGGGCAGAAAGAGAGAAGAGTGCATTAGAAGACACAAACAGTGAACGTCTAACCGACAAAGAATGCCAGACAACAAGGAGCTGGGCGTGGTTTGCATTTCACAAGGTACTATACTGCATCCCGGAGCCGCAACATGGAACACCGGCGCACCGACTCAATATGTGACTCCATTCTATTACAGTTACATCGTAGTTGAACACTTCAAGTCAAGCCGGATATACGTTCCATAAAGCGGCGAGATGATATCAACCTGTGAGATGCAGTATGCGACAAGCCTCATGTTAAACTCTTTCAACTTTAAATGATGTGATATCGCATCCATCGTTGGACGTTGGACATAACTTGAAGCCAGTTACAACAGTTGTGTTATGAACAATGGAGCCATCGACAGCATAGGGTTTAGGGGGCTGTAGGCGAACACCGACAGTTAGGTCACCACCACGACAATAAACTTCTGGCATACTTTGAAAATAAATATGACAAAAAATTAACTTAATCCAACGAAAAATAAAAAATATGGATAGCAATAATAAATAAGTAAAAGAATAACAATAAGTGGGTCTTACAGCTGATATTGTGACAATAAAAACTGCGTCGAAGGTGTAATATCGTCCATAATTATTTCGTTAGGGCGATATTTTCACAATAATAAGGTAGAGGGGCTAGTATTGTGACAATAAAAAGTAGGTCGGGGCTGGTATTGTGACCATAACAAACAGGCCGGGGGCTGCTATTGTAACAATAAGAATTAGGTCGGGGGCTGTTATTGTGACAATAAGAAGTACGGCAATTAGTTGGTTCTTCTCCTCTACAGTCGAAATATGTCTGATCGGAACACGAATGTTGACACCTTTTCAGCAGAATATGGGTATAATTTGTGAACAGAAGAGTGTGTGGCGGACACGTGTCTTTTGCTTAACTCAGTCTGGATCTCATTCAGCGAAACACATGCCTAGCAAAAGTCGTCAGAGACTAGAAACATTCATGACAGACTTGACCAGGTGCTAAAACATACATCCATAAATCATATAACCAACAAGAACAAGAATAAAACAATAAAATGAAAAGTAATTCAACATTTGTCTTATGTGGGTGTCTAATGATAGCCTAAGATCTAACCAGTCAATCACGACAAAACTACAGGATTTATGACTGGACAGCCATGATTCCGACATATATCCTAGTACGGGGGTCCCCGGCCAGCCTCCCTATAACAACGAGGTAACGCCACCCTGGAATAGGAGGACCCGGTGTTGGTGCTGGACGCGAGGTCATCACCATGCGCGTAGATTAGCAACGCAAACGGTAGTCATGGTAGCAGCGTTCTAGATTTGTCACTCACATGACCAGGTGATATCTACGGGGATTAGTTAGTACGTCACCACAAATTGTCATGGTTACCATTGGTGGTCACAACGGTAAGGCGCGTACACAAAGGACCAACTGGGTGCCATCCAACAGTGCATGCCAAGGTACGTGGAAGGAATGGAGCCAATGGGGCAGTCATGGAGACGTAACAATGGGGTGACGTCACAAGTACATCGTCAAGGTTACTCACTTGGCCTCATCTTCCTTGGTCATCGACCATTCTGGCGCTGTCTCGTAATTTTCATCCTGTAACATATAGAGAAGAAATACAATAATAGCACACACGAGAAGTCCTGTTGGGCGGTCACGGGACAGTGCCACGGGACAGTGCCACGAGACAGTGCCACGGGACAGTGCCACGGGACAGTGCCACGGGACAGTGCCACGGGGCAGTGCCACGGGACAGTGCCACGGGACAGTGCAGTGCCACGGGACAGTGACACGGGACAGTGCAACGGGACAGTGCCACGGGACAGTGCCACGGGACAGTGCCACGATGTCTCTTCATTAAAACGCTGGTTAATTCAAATCAACGGCGGCTCCATGGGTATATGAAATTGTATTTTTAAGCCAAGTGTGCTCACATTGCATCACGACAAATGACAATGAAAATTGCATACAACATTTACTCAATGTAATGATTGCGCTTACTTTGTCACAACATTGAAATGTACACAAAACATCAAAACTAATTTAACATAATTGAAAATGGATTGACACTTCAATTACTAGGATAAAGGAATATTCGATCTTTTCTCAAGACAGTAGATAGCCCATAGCAAGCCATAGATTAAAAAAGTACAAAAAAAAAAGTGTCATTGCACAGTTCTAAAGGCAAGCTGCTGGCACAAGTCACAGACTTACACGCTACAAAGGAACAGAACACAACCACCACCGAGATGGAAAACATGCATACAGGTAAACCCAACACCACATATGAAGAAACTTTATCACAGAACCAAAGGGTTTGTAGACGGACTAAAACCGACAGTGAAATACAGTCAATTTCACAGAAGTTCATCACTTGTTTCCAGATATAAGTTTAATTAAATAATAGGAGGGAAGCGAGCAGTATATCACTTGTTTCCAGATATAAGTTTAATTAAATAATAGGAGGGAGGCGAGCAGTATATATTCCTCGCTGTACTACTTACAAAAAATAGGTACATAGAAGAAAGCATAATGATATAGACTTGGCCCACAGGTGGAATTGCGAAAGAGCATTGACAAATTGAACGTCATATATGACAATAGTCGGCCTGCTAATTGCAATCAGCGAGTTGGACTAATAATCCAGCGTCTGTGCTGGACGGACTGACCGGCGACCGATCCAAACGCTTCTGGGATTCAAATAATACATCGATTTATAAGACACGGGGGATGATCGGTTTAAAAGTGCCGCCTCACTGCTAAAGTCGACGCCTTCGCCGGGACAGAAGTACCCTTGTCAAGTTTGGTACGCAGTCTATTTAACATATATTATACAGCTGCACAGGCGCAATCTTTCTCGCATGCCCTCCCAATATATCTATGGCAGAAATTAAAACACGTGGTACTTGAATATCGCCCACCCAGATACGCGGCATCCGCGACTGGACCACTTGACCCAGATATTTAATCCCGCGGCATTCAGAGGTGGAACACTCTATCATATATATACGGACTACTTTGGAAGGCGACTACAGCAAGATCAAGACCAAATATACACTAAATAAATCTCTTCAAAGAGCAGTGAAAAGGAAAAGACAGAGAGAGAGAGACATGCGGTCACCTTATCATCCTCTCCCGGCATCCAACCCTGGGCCAGTTCATAGCCTCCAGAACCCTGGGGGAAAAAGTACGTGTAAACTTCACCATCACTGCACGTCCAAAGCACACTAGCGGACGCCTAGACATCGGCGCGGCTAGTCCCGGCGGTTGGCTACACTGCCTTCCAGGCGCATTGCATCACATGTCTGGTGAACTTAACCTTAACAAGAGCTCACCGCAAAGACAAGACGCTACGATGAGATCGCTAAGTGTGTTGCTAGAAGCTGCTACAAGAAGCTGTTGCCATAGCCAAGTTGAAGACCACTAGCATTCAACATAGCAATCACGAGACGCATTCAGTTCTATCTTAATACATCTGCAGGGGGTCGTTTCACTACATCTTTTAACTTTTCCTCGTAAACGCTGCATTTACAAGGCTGGTTATGATATAACAGAATTCTTGTCATAATTACTTTGCAAAACAAAATTGAATTATATTGTTTGAAAACAAATTACTACAAGATGGTTTCCCACTCATAATCGCGTAGTTATCGTAACTCGTTAGCATATAAAACAGGGTTATGATCTCAGCAGCCATCCATAGACATGTACCCTTTAAAGGTATTCGAACGCCAAAATCAGGATCTGAAATGTTAATATTGTATCGCCCCAGTAATGCAAAAATCATATATCCTGGTCACTAAAAATCATTGCCTGGAGCCTGCACAGCATTCCTGTGCAAAACAGTGGATTACACACAAATCTGTGACGTAGTACACACAGCTTCCAACTAACGACCAGCTGTATATTTTTCTGCCCTATTTACCATTCCATTTCAAGTAAATATTACAGTTTTCTTCCATGTTCCATGCTACTTTTTAATTGAAGTACATCAAGCCAATTTGTTTCATTGGCGGGTAATAGTTGTTTAAAAACCTTTAATTCAATATATCACAGATTTTCGTACCTTCCATAAATCTTAATCATTGTTATCAGCTTTCTGCAAGGTCCAACGTTGTTTCATTCACGGACATGTGCACCGATTCATAGAGACCCAATTGGAATCAAGCCTGTGTGCTTTGTCATTACGCAAGCATCTCTCCGTATTATACCAAAGCTTTAGCCCACCTTGCGTCGTAAAATACAAGCTTTCAATACACAGGCTGCATTGTTGGCAGACAGTGCAAGCGCTGAAAATGGTAGCGAGAAGTGCATAGGGTGTTTGTCAAACTAACCTGTTCGTCTTTAGTCTCTGGCACCAGTGGCGGCGTAAACTCAACATTTTCCACTGGAAATATCATCGAAAATCAATGAAATAACATGAAACGGTACATCGACTTAATCAGCGATACATTTATATGTGGACCCAATGCTTCGGGATGTTACGTCACATAATCTGATTTATTTTGCAACCAATTTAAGGTGATAGCCACTTTCTAGGCGATATAATAGTCTTCAATGGGTGTCAAGGTGATAGTCAGTGTATATGGAAATAGAATTCTTCTTCAGTGACTTCAAATGTTATAACTGGATCACATGAAAAACTAGTTTCTTCCAACGACTTTAATATGACAGCTGAACCCCAGTTCTTCATTATGAATCACATTAAAAGCCAATTTTTCTTGAATTTGTTTAATGCGATAGGGAAATACCAATTCTTCCTAGTCACATGCAAAGAGAGCTGTACAGCCTGACGGCCGCCATGAACTCACTGTTGATTTCTGATTTCGTTCTCTGCTTGTAGCGCGCTGACCGCTTTGACGATATCCGACGAGGGACGTTGAGAATGTTCTGGAATGAACAGAGAACACTAAGACACGTGTACACGACACAGGACGTCATTCGCGGGAGATACAGACATTACCCCATAGGTACATTACAGTAATGGCACAAGCCTAATTCAAAGCGGCAACTACACAACATAAATATCACACAGTGACGTACGTATTGAAAGTCGACCAATCAATCATGATGAATACAGGGAATCTGCTGGAACTGTCGCGTTCCATGTGATTAAAGGGAACCGCCAGCCTGGCCTCTATCGCTGCTGTACCGATTCATATATTACCCAAGTGTTTATCCTCAAAATTACAGAAATTTTCCCTCCTGTCTGCAGCTCACAATGAAATTTAGAAGTGACCGCCAGCCACGATTTCGCCGCTTAACAAGGCGGCATCTTTTTCAGTGGTATGTCCGCGATTGACCAATCAGGAGGCGATACTCTAATTATAATTCAAACCGCAAATGACGCCTACTGTGTGAGCAAAACAAGAGCGCGTAATCATCGCAAATATAAATAGTTGCGATTCTAATACCAAACATGTTTTTTTCACGTTGCAAGGGACATATAAATATTTTTTGCATGCTGCATGAAGTCTCGTATAACCACGGGTTATACGAGACTCCATGCGGTTGGTTGCATATTCAGGACGCTTTAACCATTTTTGGCTATACCGCGTCAATGGGAGAAGGAAGGGAGAGTGGAGCCATGACCCCGGGGGTAACCCCCTACTCCTTCCGAAAAAGGACATGGGATCTTTATCCCGCGCCCACACAGACATAGCCACAGCAGGGCGCGAACCACCGATCCACGTGCCGTTAGGCCCTAAGGTGGCCAGGGCGCTGAATGCCAGCGCTCTAACCCACTGAGCTATCGGGGCGGCCCCCGATACCCCTTGCGGACCTACCCCTTCGTCATCCATGTCCCCTGGGTCCTCCTCGTGGTTGTCGGCTGAGCTGGGGCTGTAGGCCTTGTCCAGGACCTCCCGACCCAGGCGGCGGTCCAAGCCCAGCGTCATCAGGAAGGGGTGCTGCCGAGGAAGGAGCGATATTATACGTGGCTAGCAGCGGCGTCCTCGCGTGGCGCAAACCGTATTGTGTACATAACACCGTTTATTATGCCTCGCAGTGCAAGGCTGTAGGCCCCTGGTACATGTACTGGTACAAGTAATGAAAAGACACGTACATGTACTCACAATGCAACACAGAATACAAAGAATCATCGGAAGCCACCACGATTCTTTTGCTATTTATTTTGTTTGCTTTTTATCGTAAAACATGACTGTCACAACGAACGTAAAAAGGAAGAAACGAACTTTTAGATAATAACTGTTTATGTGTCAGATCATCGTTTCTTCCTTAGACCGCTTTACTTTATAATGAAACAACATAAGGGGCAGTCTCAAACTATCACATCAGCCTATTTCAAAGATAAAAATACAACCATGCAAATATTCATCTCAATAAACCGCTACACCGTTGAGGAATGCTAACCCAACTTGCTTCTACCCCTTCAGTATTTAAAGAGAGGCGATATTGTTGATATGTAGGATTGGAGCGGAGTTGGCTTGTACTGAAGTGAGAGTCCGAATTAGAACGGATGACTGATCTTGAACAACTTTTAGACTGACCGCTCACGCCTTGTCACTGACCTCTAACGCCTTGTGACTGACCTCTAACACCTTGTGACTGACCTCTAACAACTGGTGACTGACCTCTAACAACTGGTGACTGACCTCTAACGCCTTGTCACTGACCTCCAACGCCTTGTCACTGACATCTACCAACTTGTGACAGACCTCTAACAACTGGTGACTGACCTCTAACAACTGGTTACTGATCTCTAACGCCTTGTGACTGACCTTTACCAACTTGTGACTGACCTCTAACACTTTGTGATTGACCTCTAACAACTTGTGACTGACCTTTAACAAATTGTGTCTGACCTCTAACGCCTTGTTACTGACCTCTACCAATTTGCTACTGACTTCTACCAACTTGAGACTGACCTCTAACAACTTGTGACTGACCTCTAACAACTTGTGACTGACCTCTAACAACTTGTCTGCCGTCGGTCTTTTCTTAGGGTTCTTTGTCAATGTCACTTTGAGGAAGTTCTGTATCGTCGGTGACCTGCAGGTGTAAAATAAATCATAATGTAATAAGTCGTTGACAGCGACAAATGTAGTTAATCCATATCACGTAACACACTTAGAGATAAATACAAGAGAAGTTGATCGCAGAACACGCGTCAGTCAAGAAACAGGCATTGGCATGGGCAACGACCGAAACATTAATTCTTTTCACACATAATACGATAAGAAAATCCACCGATACGGGCTTCAGTGAATATTATTTATAGGACACGGGTATTCTTTTGAAGATCACCAGGACGCCGCGTCCTGTCGGACCACGTGGTAAATGACGTCAGGTGCATTAGTACAGGTATGAGACGTTAGGTGTCGCTCACCACTTCGTCTTGTCTTTCAGTTGAGGTGGTTTGAAGCCACTTCGCGACATTATGAACAAGGCTCTGAGAAAACAAAACAAAGAAACAATTCTACAACACGGCAAGGCAATAAAGGGAACATTATCAAGTGCGGGGCATGTGTGACCCGCGTGGAATGAAAATGCAACGACAATAGTAAATTTAATGTTGGGTATTTTATGGCCATTTGAGGGAACATGAAGGCTAAACAAGAGCAAACTCCCCACAGGATACAGAGGTACCAGGATTTTAAGTGATATATAGGACTATTCCTACATGATATCCCTGAAGTTATATCGACTCTATCGCCTTCAGAGATTACTCGAATGGGTTAACAATCTAACTTTTAGCGATATAATGCGATTTATCGCTGCTTTCCCTTCAGCTTAGAACTACTGTTGTTTTGTCTGTATACGAAACACTTCAGAAGATGATTTCTATTGCCAGAGTTAGTTTCGTTACTGTCATCATTCGATACATCTGGCACATCACTAGCCTATGCTCTCCACCATATTAGAGAGCCTTGCTCGCACATGACATTGGCGTGGCACCGGAAGGCTTACCTCATGGGATGCAGGTCAAACATGGGCGGCTGCAGCTCGGCGAACTCGATGGCCGTGATCCCGACGGCCCAAATGTCACACTGCTGGTTGTAGCCTCCCTTTCGCTCCACCGCTGCCACCTCGGGGGCCATCCTGGAACACGCGGAGAGCGCCGTCAACACTCCAGCCTGGCCTATCCGGCCTATTGTCACCGAGACCAATTCGGGGTGTCTCCTTATTGTCCACTATTGTCACCGAGACCCCGTAGCTTATTGTCCATTATTGTCTTCAAGGCTACGTACCTTATCACCCTTTATTGCCACCGAGACCACGTGACTTTTTGTCCATTATTATCCCAGACCACGTGCATTTTTGTCCACTATTTTCACTGAAACCACGTGCCTTATTGTCCACTATTGTCAGTGCGACCACGTGCCTTTTTGTCCACTATTGTCACTGAGACCACGTGCCTTATTGCCCACTATTGTCACTGAGACCACGTGCCTTATTGCCCACTATTGTCACATAAGAAAATCGCCAATCCTCGTGTTATCCCAGTCTTGTGCACATTATACCTGGCAAGCAAAGCGAGACGTTTGTATACAATAGGTGCTACATGATCTTACCAATAGGGCGTGCCTATGAACGACTTCCGCTTGCACATGGTGGCTGTGATCTGTGCAGAAACTCCAAAATCAGCTAAACGAAAACAAGGAAACAAACAGATACATACATACATCAGTTGTGCACACCATGTTGGTTAAAATAATGTCAACAAAGTTATTACCTGACCAGAAGTTTGAAGAGAACTACGTTAATCTGTTCTTTTTAGATTTAGTTTTTCTTAAATCAAATGCTTTATTCCAGGAGTAAACGATTTATAAACAATATATTTTACAAATTATTATAACTTTCATAAACGCTGACCATAAGTTATAAAAGAGCCAAGTTTCATACGAACCTAATTTGACGTCTCCTTCCTCCGAGAGCAGAATGTTGGCCCCCTACAAAAGAAATAAAATGACACATTGATAATAAATACATATAATTGATGTTAACTTTACAATAATATTAAGAAGATAACGCTACTTTTACGGGTTAAAGCGTTCTGAAAATATACAACCAACTAATCAGAAAAGGCCGATGGTGGTCTTATAAATGGTATTCGTTAACAAAGCTTAACCAACATAACTTATTCATCAGAAGACCGTGTGGCTTTGACTAAAACTCAGATTGATGGGGGTCGACTAGGCATTTTATAAATCAGCGGCAGTCACTAGCCAAGTACGAGCATGACGCACCTTGATATCTCTGTGCATCTTCCCTCTCATATGTAAGTACAGGAGTCCTTTGAGCGTTTCTCGGCAGACGTATGCGATCTGAGGCTCCCCCAAAGGACCCGTTACTGTCGGGAAGCAAGGTTCGCTCGTCGTTAGCTTGATTTGGGAATGGCCGTTTAAAGTTACCGGTACTGTTGCCACAAAGAGTAAGCATTGAACGAGCGGGGACACAAACATCTGGCGTGAAAGGCTTCAGGAATTCAGATGTGGCCCAAGCGGTAGCCACTCTGTATGGGTTGTGCGGTGGGCATTCAATTCTCCATAAGGAGAACTTGTTATGGTATAAACTGACGGCAGCAACCGTTATTTAGGCGGGAAAAAACGGTCTTCCCCATGGTAGGCACTTGTTGAATAACAATCCCCCATCGTAATTAGTTATTCTAAGACTATTCGGAAGATTGGTTCAATTTAAATTGGGTTGCAGTAGTAACTTTAAGCTGAAGTCATCTCAATGAGGAGATTAGTATGGAGGATGGAGGAGAGTCCTGTCCCCCGGGGGCATCTCTCCTCTCTTCCAGAAGGACATGGGATCTGCAGCCACCACAAAAAAAGACATTCGCACCGTGGGGCGCGAACCACAGAACGCGATGGGCGTCCTGGCAGAGCTCATCCCATAAAGCTGAGCGAGCTAACCACCAGCCCATGCGGGTGACCCCGGGAAAGGGAAACGAAAGAGACATCAGGGGGGACGAGACAGAAGACAATCCCACACAAATTTAGTAAAATTTAGTAAATTGCTTTATCCACGATAATATACAAATACATTATTGTGTTTACAATTACATATGTTAACTGAAGTTTCGGGTATGTGGCCAACCCAGATCGACTAGTGCTCTTTTTGAATCACTCTCTCCCAAACTTAACTGAGGTCACTTACTGTGGTAAATGTCTTGCATAGACCCTCCTCCGCAATATTCCATGCATATCCATAATTTCTCTCGTCTGGAAAAACAAAACAAAATCAGTTGATGTAAGACATTGTCTGAAACAAAGGTATTATTATACCACAACAAGGCAGGGCCATGGCCATCATGTTATACAGATACACAACAAGGCAGGGCCATGGCCATCATGTTATACAGATACACAACAAGGCAGGGCCATGGCCATCATGTTATACAGATACACAACAAGGCAGGGCCATGGCTATCATGTTATACAGATACACAACAAGGCAGGGTCATGGCCATCATGTTATACAGATACACAACAAGGCAGGGCCATGGCTATCATGTTATACAGATACACAACAAGGCAGGGCCATGGCCATCATGTTATACAGATACACAACAAGGCAGGGCCATGGCTATCATGTTATACAGATACACAACAAGGCAGGGCCATGGCTATCATGTTATACAGATACACAACAAGGCAGGGCCATGGCCATCATGTTATACAGATACACAACAAGGCAGGGCCATGGCCATCATGTTATACAGATACACAACAAGGCAGGGCCATGGCCATCATGTTATACAGATACACAACAAGGCAGGGTCATGGCCATCATGTTATATAGATACACAACAAGGCAGGGCCATGGCCATCATGTTATACAGATACACAACAAGGCAGGGTCATGGCCATCATGTTATATAGATACACAACAAGGCAGGGTCATGGCCATCATGTTATACAGATACACAACAAGGCAGGGCCATGGCCATCATGTTATACAGATACACAACAAGGCAGGGCCATGGCCATCATGTTATACAGATACACAACAAGGCAGGGTCATGGCCATCATGTTATACAGATACACAACAAGGCAGGGCCATGGCTATCATGTTATACAGATACACAACAAGGCAGGGCCATGGCCATCATGTTATACAGATACACAACAAGGCAGGGCCATGGCCATCATGTTATACAGATACACAACAAGGCAGAGCCATGACCATCATGTTATACAGATACACAACAAGGCAGGGCCATGGCCATCATGTTATACAGATACACAAGGCAGGGCTATGACCATCATGTTATACAGATACACAACAAGGCAGGGCCATGGCCATCATGTTATACAGATACACAAGGCAGGGCCATGGCTATCATGTTATACAGATACACAACAAGGCAGGGCCATGGCTATCATGTTATACAGATACACAACAAGGCAGGACCATGGCCATCATGTTATACAGATACACAACAAGGCAGGGCCATGGCTATCATGTTATACAGATACACAACAAGGCAGGGCCATGGCCATCATGTTATACAGATACACAACAAGGCAGGGCCATGGCCATCATGTTATACAGATACACAACAAGGCAGGGCCATGGCTATCATGTTATACAGATACATACACAACAAGGCAGGGTCATGGCCATCATGTTATACAGATACACAACAAGGCAGGGCCATGGCTATCATGTTATACAGATACACAACAAGGCAGGGCCATGGCCATCATGTTATACAGATACACAACAAGGCAGAGCCATGACCATCATGTTATACAGATACACAACAAGGCAGGGCCATGGCCATCATGTTATACAGATACACAAGGCAGGGCCATGACCATCATGTTATACAGATACACAACAAGGCAGGGCCATGGCCATCATGTTATACAGATACACAAGGCAGGGCCATGGCCATCATGTTATACAGATACACAAGGCAGGGCCATGGCCATCATGTTATACAGATACACAACAAGGCAGGGCCATGGCCATCATGTTATATAGATACATCTATAATTCGCTCACCACTCCGTACTTTAGCCCACTTGATTTATGTCACAAATCTGTACTTTAGCCTCATATGGTTTAGCTTACCAGTCGCTACTTTAGCCTCATTCGCTCTGTGTTTTTTTTAACTCACCTGAGATAGCTGCCGAAGTAAGCCACAATATTGGGATGTTTACAGTCCTTCATCATGAGAATCTCTTGCTGGATGACCCCAAAGTCATCCCCTAGAAAACAACAACAAACATGGCGTAATGATATTGATGTATATGAGAGATATTATCTATATTTATATATAAAGAGACATAAAGATGGTTTCCAATAACAGTCTTGGCGAAGTGTTTTCTCACTGACATTATTCATTGAGTCAGGAATCCGCAGACGTTTGCTCTGACCAATGAGTTCATCGTTAAGTTGGGTGGGTGGAGAGGGATTAAATATATTACGGAATTGGGTAACGTATTACAGTTGTCACTTATGTTTTCGCGGTATTTTGTGATGTAAACATGTTAATACAGTTAGTTTTCTAAGACAGAGACAAAAAAAAAATAATAATAATATTATTGTTTGCCAGATAATTGACAAGAGACGGGGAGTAACGACCGCCAGGGGGAGTGGCGACCGCCAGGAGGACTGACGACCGCCAGGGGGAGTGGCGACCGCCAGGGGGAGTGGCGACCGCCAGGGGGAGTGACGACCGCCAGGGGGAGTGGCGACCGCCAGGGGGAGTGGCGACCGCCAGGGGGAGTGGCGACCGCCAGGGGGAGTGGCGACCGCCAGGGGGAGTGACGACCGCCAGGGGGAGCGGCGACCGCCAGGGGGAGCGGCGACCGCCAGGGGGAGTGGCGACCGCCAGGGGGAGTGACGACCGCCAGGGGGAGCGGCGACCGCCAGGGGAAGCGGCGACCGCCAGGGGGAGTGGCGACCGCCAGGGGGAGTGGCGACCGCCAGGGGGAGTGACGACCGCCAGGGGGAGTGGCGACCGCCAGGGGGAGTGGCGACCGCCAGGGGGAGTGGCGACCGCCAGGGGGAGTGACGACCGCCAGGGGGAGTGGCGACCGCCAGGGGGAGTGGCGACCGCCAGGGGGAGTGGCGACCGCCAGGGGGAGTGGCGACCGCCAGGGGGAGTGACGACCGCCAGGGGGAGCGGCGACCGCCAGGGAGAGTGGCGACCGCCAGGGGGAGTGACGACCGCCAGGGGGAGCGGCGACCGCCAGGGGGAGCGGCGACCGCCAGGGGGAGTGGCGACCGCCAGGGGGAGTGGCGACCGCCATGGGGAGTGACGACCGAAAGGGGGAGTGGCGACCGCCAGGGGGAGTGGCGACCGCCAGGGAAAGTGGCGACCGCCAGGGGGAGTGGCGACCGCCAGGGGGAGTGGCGACCGCCAGGGGGGGGTGACGACCGCCAGGGGGAGTGGCGACCGCCAGGGGGAGTGGCGACCGCCAGGGGGAGTGACGACCGCCAGGGGGGAGTGGCGACCGCCAGGGGGAGTGGCGACCGCCAGGGGGAGTGGCGACCGCCAGGGGGAGTGGCGACCGCCAGGGGGAGTGGCGACCGCCAGGGGGAGTGACGACCGCCAGGGGGGAGTGGCGACCGCCAGGGGGAGTGGCGACCGCCAGGGGGAGTGGCGACCGCCAGGGGGAGTGGCGACCGCCAGGGGGGGTGACGACCGCCAGGGGGGAGTGGCGACCGCCAGGGGGAGTGGCGACCGCCAGGGGGAGTGGCGACCGCCAGGGGGAGTGGCGACCGCCAGGGAGAGTGGCGACCGCCAGGGGGAGTGGCGACCGCCAGGGGGAGTGGCGACCGCCAGGGGGAGTGGCGACCGCCAGGGGGAGTGGCGGCCGCCAGGGGGAGTGGCGACCGCCAGGGGGAGTGGCGACCGCCAGGGGGAGTGGCGACCGCCAGGGGGAGTGGCGACCGCCATGGGGAGTGGCGACCGCCATGGGGAGTGGCGACCGCCAGGGGGAGTGGCGACCGCCAGGGGGAGTGGCGACCGCCAGGGGGAGTGGCGACCGCCAGGGGGAGTGGCGACCGCCAGGGGGAGTGGCGACCGCCAGGGGGAGTGGCGACCGCCAGGGGGAGTGGCGACCGCCAGGGGGAGTGGCGACCGCCATGGGGAGTGGCGACCGCCAGGGGGAGTGGCGACCGCCAGGGGGAGTGGCGGCCGCCAGGGGGAGTGGCGACCGCCAGGGGGAGTGGCGACCGCCAGGGGGAGTGGCGACCGCCAAGGGGAGTGGCGGCCGCCAGGGGGAGTGGCGGCCGCCAGAGGGAGTGGCGACCGCCAGGGGGAGTGGCGACCGCCATGGGGAGTGGCGACCGCCAGGGGGAGTGACGACCGCCAGGGGGAGGGGCGACCGCCAGGGGGAGCGGCGCCCGGAAGGAGGAGGGGGGAGATAGGCCGGCGACTGCTAGCCATGGCACGTTTGTGGCGAGACAGACGAGACTGATGGCCTTGGACCTGAAAAAAACCTGCAGGAACAAAAACGGTACAAATTAGACATCGAATGTTACACTGAAAAGCCGAACTTGCTGGGGAGGATGGGGGATGGAGGGAGGAGAGGGGGACACGTGTTCGAGGGACCCGGAACAGGATGGAGGATGAGACAACAGCGGGTGGGTGGGTGGGGGCGATGACGGGGGTGGGGCCGGCGGGCGGATGAAGTGGGACCGGTTGTGAGGGAGCACGGTGAGAGCGGGAGGGTGAGGGCAAACTGTAAGGGAGCGTCCGGGATGGGGTGGGAGGGCGGGAGGGTGAGCGTGACGGCTGACGGCCGAGTGTCCCGCGTCACGCCGCCGGTACCGGCCCGGGGACGCCACTGGGCACTTCATTAACGGACGCTCTGCCTCGGCTCAGCTGTCAGCCTTCACGGCAGATTCCCGCCCCGCCAGGACGCCTCTGTGTTTGGCGATGGCATCCTGGAGCGACGCCAACTTTAAGGCCCTATGCACACCCACTCGAGTCTGGGGTTCGCACCCCCGCGTGGTCAAATGTGTGGTGCAACCCGGAAATATCATGTTTCGCAAAAGGGCTCACCTAGAGATGCGGCTCCATGCTAGAAATCCACTCTGACTGGGTCATGGTCTATAATCTGATTGGTTCATGGCCTCCACTCTGACTGCTTCATGGACTCTAATATGACGGTTCATGGTCTTCACTGCGTAGCCTGGTTGGCTGCCTTTAGCCTAAGACCGCTGCATACTGACTTGTCCTACCTGAACGGATTAGCACGTGACCTTTCCCCTATCGCTGCCTGGTTCCCTGATGCTTCTCGTTCATAATGGTTGTTCACTACTCAGCGATGGTCCCTTCCACATCCCGTCTGGCCTGATCCCTCCCACATCCCGTCTGGCCTGATCCCTCCACAACCCGTCTGACCTGATCCCTCCTACATCCCGTCTGACCTGATCCCTCCCACATCCCGTCTGGCCTGATCCCTCCACATTCCGTCTGGCCTGATCCCTCCACATCCCGTCTGACCTGATCCCTCCACAACCCGTCTGAACTGATCCCTCCACAACCCGTCTTGCCTGATCCCTCCCACATTCTGTCTTGCCTGATCCCTCCCACATGCCGTCTGACCTGATCCCTCCCACATCCCGTCTGACCTGATCCCTCCTAAATCCCGTCTGGCCTGATCCCTCCCACATCCCGTCTGGCCTGATCCCTCAAAATCCCGTCTGGTTTGATCCCTCCCACATCCCGTCTGGTCTGATCCCTCCATATCCCGTCTGGTCTGATCCCTCCCACATCCCGTCTGGCCTGATCCCTCAAAATCCCGTCTGGTTTGATCCCTCCCCCATCCCGTCCGGCCTGATCCCTCTCACATTCCGTCTGACCCGATCCCTCCCACATCCCGTCTGGCCCGTTCTCCATGGCACGGCTAAAGTGGTCGGTTCCCCGAATGCTTATGTCGCCTGGTTCCCGTGCCTTTCCCGCGAGACACTCGTTGAACATTGAATCCACAACCATGACCCACGTGACGGACCCACGTGACGGACGCACGAAGAGGGAGATACCTAATAGGGGGGGGGGGGGCACAGGAACATCAAGACGGTTTGGGGGGCGTGTAGAAAACGAGATAGGGGCGAAAGATATGGCTTGGCCAGGGTGACAGGGCCAGGGGGCAGTCAAGATCTTGACGGGACAGGCGGTGCGCAGGGGGTGAGGGCAGGGGCAGAGGGCAGGGGCAGAGGGCAGGGGGTGAGGGCAGGGTGTGAGGGACAGGGGGTGGGCAGGGTGTGAGGGACAGGGCTGGGTCAGGGTGTGAGAGAGTCAGCGAGCAAGATCAGCCGCGCAGTGGTGGCAAGGCGCCAAGGGAACGCCAAAGAACATGGCTGGGAAGGGAGCAAACAAACCAAACACCATACATCGCCGCTACATATGAAGGGTATTGCAAAAATGGTCGGGGGGGAATCAGACAAGGTTGGCTAGGGTGTGAGGGAGTGGTACATACCTGGAGAGGGAGAGAGGGGGGGCGGGGGGCGAGGGGGAGGAGAGGAGAGGAAAGGGCTGGGATAGGGCGAGGGAGAGGGTGAGGGAGAGGGTGAGGGAGAGGGTGAGGGCTGGGACGGGATGGAAGAAAGGAAAGATCCTGGCCCCCCTCCCTCCCACCCTCCTCCAGAGGGAGGGGGCAGGGATGTGCAGGGAGTGGGCAGGTTGAGGGAGGGGGACAGAGAGAGAGAGAGGGACAGCGGTGGACCACAGAACAGTTAACAGCCACCATTCGGGCTGGGGTGGATGGTTGACGCCGTCTCCAGCCGAGAAGGGTTCATGGAGTACAAAGCGGGGGGGGGATGTGGCGGCGGCGGGGGGGAGGGGGGGGGGGAGACCACGAACACAGGAGAGCCATGTGGATGGTGGTGGGGGTGGGGTGCGGATACTGAGGAAGGAAGAGGGAGGGAGGTAGACGGGGGGGGGGGGGGCGTGGAGTGAGCAAAGGATCGAAGCCATGGCGTTGATAAGGTAGCTGAGAGCCTGACCTGTTGATAATGGCAGTCAGCGTCAACAATGTGAATATACTACAAGGGGAAGCCGATGGCGGAAGCCGCTCCCCCAGTCTGGCGCCCGGGTCGCGCCTGTGCCTTGAGCAGCCGGAAGATAAGCCGCGGCACCGTGACCACCCTGTAACGTGGCACATGGCCAAGCCCTGGAGGTCCATACCTGGCTGCTGGGGTGAAAGGCCGCAAGTCATTTACGGTCTTAATGTGGACGGTCGCCTATGCTACCATAACCGAGGGCTGGCTGGAGGGATAGGGGGATGGAGGGAGAGGTGGGGGAGTGGGTGGGGGATGGGGGGATGGGGGATGAAGGGAGGGAGGGATGGGGGGGAGGAGGATGGCGGGATGGGGGGATGGGGGGACGGAGGGCGGGATGGGGGGATGAGGAGAGCGGGATGGGGGGATGGGAGGACGGAGGGCGGGATGGGGGGATGGGGGGGGAGGAGGGCGGGATGGGGTGATGGGGGGATGGAGGGAGGGATGGGGGGGTGGATACCGGTACGTAGATGGATGATGTGTTTTAGAGCACTTTTGTGTATAATATAAGGTTAAATTGTGTCAAGGAAATCCTACAGTAATGATATGATTGATAAAACGTCCCCATAGGCCCCTCTCAAAAATTATGCATGCAGAGCGAGAACGAGGCTAGGAGTGTAAACGATGTAAACAGGCGCCACGTGCTACAGCTTAACGCCATGGCGGATCCAGACGCGTCCAGTTCTAGGCAAAGTCACGCCATTTATTCAGTACCAGTATGTTCCTCGTCTGCGG